>CM043018.1:51119836-51549275 GCA_023690525.1 Holotrichia oblita | reverse complement strand
CTTAATGAGAGTGCTGACAGTCAATAATTACAGACTATAACACTAAAAAAAATCGTAATGACGTAGTTATAAAATTTAATATATTAGTTGCAAAAATAAACTGATGACAATAATAATAATAATACCAGTTAAACGTAGAAAGGTGGACGTAGTATTAACGGGGTTAGCAGCCAATGTAAAAATCCTTTAAAAGGCTTGGCTGCTTACCCCATTACTACGTCCACCTTTCTACGTTTAGCTAACGTTGTGACAGCCGTTACTTCCCCTCTAGCAATAATAATACCATTGATTGCTTGTGTAGTACATTATAAAAGCAAAAGTCAGAACAGAAAAACAATAAAAAAACAATAGTAATATTGTACATGCAATGTCTAACACTTACTATATAAATACAAAGTCTTATTTAAGTAAGAATTATTTCCTATTCAAGTAATCTTCCATGCTGTATGGTTCTAAATTCAACAAAAAATTATACAGAGCTTTACGAAACATTGAAGGAATACTTATTTGTTTTAAGTATGACAGAAGTTTATTTTTTTTTATTATTTTTTTTAATGTGTGGTGGGTGCTTAGTTGCAGTGACTCCGTAAGCTGTATTACTTGTCTGGCTATCACTGCAACTCTTGCGGTGTAGTTTAGTGTGTGTAAGTTGTGTTTAAATGGCTTTGTGACAGCATCATATTGCCTTTTATGATGCCGCGCTGTTAATCACTTTGCTCCCAACAGCGAATGGCAAGTCGATCCGGGATTAAACTCTCTGAAAAAATGTCACCGTCCCTCCAGAGAATTGAACCCCGGCACCTATCGTCCTCTCACAACAATAGTCAGCCGCCTAACCACTGCGGCCATCGACCCGTATTAAAAGATCTAATGCAAGCGTATGCTGGACCGTTTTCGCTTATAGTGAGTCGATGTTTTGGGTAAAAAAGTGATCTATCCTCCTAATGTCGTAGTTATGAGACAGTGTACTTGACTGAAATAACTGCTTATTCTTGAAGCAGAAGACAATCAGATCTAATATATATGGACCGCGTAAATTGTTAGATAGCCGTTACTCCTAAATACACCGCGACAGGTTTGTCGATAGTCCAGTGCATATGTGGTTCTTATTATACTTTTCTGACATACGAAGATGCGCTGTAAATCTGTGCTGCCGCCTCAAAAAATGATTCCATACTTTAAATGGGGATAATAGCAGCCATAGTAAGCAACACGTATACATTGTACACCGACAACATGCTTCATTTGCTGTATAGCAAAACTGAATGTGTTAGATTTTTTACATACACCATCAATGTGGTTCCTCCATTTCAAGTTGTCATCTACTGTCAGGCTTAACAAACTAGCATTTTATTGTATAGTAGGTATATACAGGGTGATTGGTGAGTGATAAGTTAGGTATAGGAACACCTAATACAAATTAAAAGAGAATATTTTGTAGAATCAGAGTATCTAATAAAATATATACCTTTCCATTTAAAAAAATCTACTTTCCACAGGTTGAACTTATTTATAAGCAACAAGTTTTTAAACGCCTTGTATAATGTAACAAAAAGAACTTCAAATGCTGTGTAACTACAAAATATCAGCTCTGCGTACGCAAAATTTCATTCGTCTCTTTTACGTGACGTAATATCACTATAAAGTAAAATCTGTATCTGTCACTTTTTTTGTTTAATTGTGAATAACTCAGAAGGAATGGTATTTAGGTATAGGGTATGATACATGAAATATGTATAAAATTTGTCATAGAAGCTGAATTTGCAATTTATTTTATAGAATGCTATTTAAAAAATCGAAGTTGATGCCCACTTCGGTTAACCGGAACCAAAAATATGTTTACGTGATAGTTAGTTAGATATTCAGCGATATCCAACTGCAAAATTTTGTTTTAAAGTTCCGTTTCGTTCGTATAACACTTTTAAAAGGCCATTCTCACCCAGTATTCTCAAGTTATAAAGTAGAAGGATGTTCTTGGTGTTTAGATCTGAAGAGTAAGGTATTGGTTTTACTTTGGTTTACTTGAAGATTATTGCTGGTAAGCCATTTCTGAATGTTCTTTATGAACTCACTGTGTTCCCGTTCTATTATATCAATAGTGTTACCTTCCAGGAGAAATGCGGTGTCATATGTATAATTTATTGTTAGACACTATTTATCGTTAGAGAGATATTCAATGGTATGTACATATATCGTTAAAGTATATTAGGAACAACAGTGGACCCAAAATGCTGCCCTGTGGTATACCCTTGTTCGTAACTCTAGCTTTTGACAGAATTGAATTGCCATTGTGAGTCAGGCATACTGTCTGTTTCCTATATATCAAGTAGGTAGCTCCGGAACCAAGCAAGCGCATATCCTCTTATTCCGTAACGTTCCAGTTTTATTAATTACATGTTGTGGTTCACGCTGGCAAATGCTTTTGATAAGGCCAATAAAATGCCACATAGTATTCTCTGATTTTCGAGAGCACTAGATAAAGATATAAAGGAAAAAGAATTTTTAGATTTATATTTTAAGTTAAGTAAAAAAGAGGAAAAAGACAGATACGCTGTTACTGGGTGAGAAAACTAAGAAATATATAGAAGGTAGGTAGCTACAGAGTAGTGTGATCCGGTATGTAAATTTTAACATGACAATTTTGGATTTGGGAAAGGAATTAAACAGATTTTCAATATTTGCTATTGCTAACTGTAGTTTCATTATTTGTTCAGAAAAGAAACAGTTTTATATAACTTCACCATGTATAATCGATTATTGTTTGTACGCAAAGTTCACTAACCATGATCTCATACAGAAGTTCTACTTCCACACTAAAAACAATGTAATGTTGCTCTTAGATATTGATGAAGTTACAGTTATTGGTTCGACTCGCATCATTTCACAATCAATAATTTCTACTTTAGTGTTTAGATTGATATAGCTTTATGCTGCTTCTAGCTACCTCTTCGTCTCCTTCTAAATCTTGTCTTAAATAAGGCCATCCATCCATTCCATCTTGTAGATATATGTTCATGTATAATAATAATATAAATATTATAACAAGGTTGTTTAATTATTAAGCTAATCACCTTAATATATATCTTTGTTATTGCTTAATTTTGCTTATTAAAATAGTAATATGGAAAAGACACTCCCCTATCTGTATATGCACACTCACATTGCTAAAATAAATTGCTAGTAGGAGACAATAAGTGTGTCTGCAAATTCAGAATAACGTTAGTTGTAATTATGCGCATCTCCGGATCGCTTACGAACTATTCACATAACCATTACGACTAGGCTTGAGTGCGAAACATTAAAAAAGAACAAGTACAGTAGTATACAGTTTTTAATACCGCAAGATATTAAAGATACTAATACTAAAAATACTAATTTTAGGAGTATATTTATGTTTGGTATTGAAACTGACATTCTTATCAAATGCTTTAAATGTAATTTTAACAGAAGTACCCTACTGCTACAGGTTCTTACTGTGAATAATTTAGCGAAAACTCTAAACATGAAGCAACTATTGTTAAATTTTAGATTCAGATGAATACCAAATATATTTGCAAGTTACAGATCATAATAGATAGTGTCATACATTATGAACGGAAGTTAGTTATGCTGTATGAATAGATACCACTGCCTCTAGCAATTAATTAACGTAATGAGTGGTGAACAATTTTACAGATATTACGAAGAATTTTTATAATCTACGTAGTAGAATCGTAAATAATGTATGCGTAGACTGTTGCTACTTACAATCTATCGCATCTTATAAGGCTGATGGTCAACCTCGCGAATGAACATGCAAATAAGCAACTGTTTTTTATTCATACATGCTTATAGGAACATAAAAAATACTCCCTATTTCCATTAACTTAGTTTTCTTTGTCGCACTCGCCAGGGACGAGGGCCTTTCGAATCAGCAGCCAACGGATCCAGTTCCTCCAACTCCACCTAGTCGGCTATGGTTACGCCAACACAATTCTGGAACACTGGAATTTAAGTGTTCATTTTGATAAATGTGTTTAAGTCGGCACATTATCAAACACTTTCTCCGGCTACCTCTTCCTTGTCGACCAACCGAGTTTGCCCCAGTCAGAGCCGTTAATATTTCAGGCCGAAACGCGCGCGCGTGACCCGACTTTGAATGTCATAACGTTAACTTTGTTGTTGAAGGCTAAGGATACAATTTAGTTAGTTATATAACATGGGAAGTAATATATGTATTCTGTCAGAAATGTTAAACCGTTGCGGTCTGCAATACAGCTATAATAATAACGCAATAATATGACATACTAGATGTATAGGCGAAGCAGAAACGGAATATAATTTTAGTTTAATTTCCTGTGTAAATGAAGAATTTCTATATGGTACGTGGTACGATATATACATACATATAATATATCATTTACAGTGCTGGTGGCATGAAATATGAATTTTGACATAAAGTGGGCACTTTGCTTCATCTGTTCTTGATATTACTATTTCTGTAGAAAACTTGAAACTGACGGATTGATGGTTTGGTAAATTACATATGTTGCTTTAATTGTAATATTTGCAATGAAAACATATTTTTACATTTTCCAAATTTAAAGCATTTCCCAAATTTCTCCTTAAACCAACGCGATAATAATGCGAAGATTATTTAGATATATTTAACCAACATGTGTGCTTAATAATAATAACAATAATGTTTATTATCATTCGTTCATTCCAGAATATAGACATTGTCAATAAGTATATAAAAAAAATATAACATAAAATTGAAATATTAATATATAGTGAATGTACATACGTAAGTATGCAACGATACGTAATGCAGTAGACAGACAGAAAAAAAAGAAAGAGAAGAAAAATAAAGTTGTTTACCTAGATATTAGTGCATACTGTAAAATGTGTTATCAAGCAAATAACTAACTACCACTCTTCTAAATGGTATGAGTGCTGGTATTTCTTTAATTTGCTTCGCTAATTTGTTCAAAAACAAGACAGCTTTATAATAAGGGGAGTTTACAAATAGTTTTGTGTTGCGCATAGGCACGCTCAAGTCATGCCGGAACCTAGTGCACATACTATCATAGTTATCACTGTTTCTAATGTAGTCATTTTTTTAATATATATTAACAATTTATATATATATACAAGGAAGGCAATGTTAATATGCGCTCCTTGAAAATGTTTCGACACGACTCTCTCGAGCCCATGCCAACCACACACCTCAGTATACGTTTCTGGCTAATGAACAGATGATGGGCATACGATGAACAGCCCCAGAAAATGACGCTGTAACGCAACCGAGTCTCAACATAGGCGTAATAAAACAAATTTAGGACATCAATGTTGCAGCAATGCCTAAGATTACCAACCGCATACACTGTAGAGCTCAGTCTAGCGTTCAAACTACAGCAATATTGTTCCCACCTAAGATCACAGTCAACCAGAGTCCCAAGAAACTTACAACAAGAATTCTAAGGTAATGACTTACCATTACATCTAATATAGGGGCTAATAGGATTACGCCCAGCTTTAAAATACAACACCTCCGTTTTATCCGCATTCAAGGTTAATCCCTGATTCGCGCACCGGGTCATCATTTTTTTAATCGTATCATTAGCTGTACTTACAATTTGTTCTAATGATCCTACATCATATAGCTGGTATTATCGGCATAGTGCGACAACACACAACTGTTAAGGCGTTGTAAATTGCATGACACGTTGACTTACCGCCAACAAATCCAACTGATTATTACTTAATAACTTGTATTGAGAGAAATAAGATGTTAATCTAATATTAATTACCTTCTCAAAAATTTTAGTGATGGCACAAGGCAATGATATGGGACGATAATTATCCAGAACATCAATAGTATCTCCCTTATGTATGGGTATAACTTTGGACGTTTTCAGCACATCTGGAAAACTTCCGCTTTCCATTCTCCGGTTTATCAAGTGAACCAATGGGTTTAGGATATTGAAAACTACAAACTTAAGAAGAAAGCAGGGAACATCGGCATTCAGCAGAACTCTTAACAGATATTTCTTTAATAATTTTCATTACTTCACACTCATCAGTGGGAAACATGTATATATTGGTATTAACTAACTCAGACCTGACAACCGGATCAGTTATATTTGTAAAATTTTTTCCAAACAAGCCGACCACCTTATCAGGAGCATCTGTGAGATTACCACTATCATCGCGTACGGCAATATATCTAGATGCATTATTCGATTTGCTAGTGCTCCTTATTACCGGCCAAGACGCTTTTGACCTATTTTTAGAATTTACAATTAAATTATTATAGAATTGTTTTTTAGTCATTTCAATTGCTTTTGCATAATGATCCTTTTTCAGTTTGTACAAACTCAAAATACTTGAGTCACTGGTGTTCTTATATAAAGTAGAAAATTCACGAAGTTCTTTTTGCCATTTGTCTAAGTTCATTATTATACCATGGCGATGAACGATTTTGCTTTACAAGAAGTTTGGTAAGTGGAAAGCACATATTAAAGTGATATAATAGTACATTGAAAAAACTATGGAATTGTATATTAAAATCAGCGTCATAATATACGCCGTGCCAAGATTCAGAATTTAGTGCACTTTGAAACCGCACAATATTTTTCTCAGAGAAGCTACGGGAGTAACAAATTTTTTTCATATCTGCTTGAGGCAAGGAGTTCATATGCAAGCATTGTTATTTATGATCTGAAACATGTGAGAAACTGACTGTACACGAATAAGTGCTAGGTAGTTCCTCAGCAAAAAATTTATCTATCAAGGTGCTAGAGGACGGCGTCACACGCGTTGGCTCTGTAACATACGAAATCAAGTTAAAAACAGGATAGAACGCTAACGAAACTCTGCACAGCACAGGAATGTTCTCCCAAATTGATATTGAAATCTCCAGCCACCATCACCACACCACCTGAGGCACAAACCTCATCCAATAATATATGTAAATAGGTTTTCCAAAAATACGGACATATCACCCGATGGTGATCTGTATACGCATATAATCATAAATTTCTTTTTAGGAAGCAATTGTATCCTGGCACACGCAAATTCAAGGTCCTTTTCAATAACATTAACCGTATAAGGTGATGCCTAAATACCACGCTTCACATAGATGGCCGTACCACCACCCTTGCAGATCTTTCTGGAAAAGCCACACACCAAGTTATAATTATGGATAGAGTAGGAAAGTATTTCACTGTCCGAGAGCCAGTGTTCGGTAAGACAGATAGCACTAGGATATAACAATGCATCCACAAGGCCCAAGGGCGATACTTTCGAACGCAGACTATAAATATTTAAGTGAAATATTATTGGCATTGTTAAACATGCATTATCATTACTTGGCTTTGACAAAAATTTTTATACGGGGAACTGATGGATTTGTTTGTTTTGTATAGTTCGGTAGGCACAACATCGTGTACAACCACATTAGAGTTTCTTACAGATATGCATCTAAAACTGTCTATGGATGAAGCTACGGATCTCATAATTTTGTTCTTTGCGCGAATTGTCATATGGAGACCGTGACTCGGCATTTGACAGTCATAAATCAACGAGTTAATATCCATATAACGTACATATGTGTTGCTTTCTGTCTGCCTCTATAGCATACTGAAACAACGTACAATTAAGCTTATGAACTAAATTATTATACTTTACATGACCTTTGCAATATGGTATTGAAAGTATTGAAAGTGTCTTTATATGGTTAAGTGTCTTGTCAGTTCTTCTATAGTTTTACGGAGCTCGCCAATGGTAGCTTCTCTCGATTCGATCTTATTACGAGCATGTTTCAATTTTCTTGTCAAGTGGTTTTTTTTCATTAATTGCTTCCTTATATTCATATTCTATTTTTGTAAGTTTGTTGCGCAAATCATTTATCAAGTCAAAATCGTCACAATCTGTCTTATTTCCGCAGTTACTAGATATTGTTATATAGCTACTATTCAGCGTTTTTTTGTGTTTTCGACGTGTCGGAATTTGACGATTTATTTACAGCTTTCAATTTTTGCGCTCTCGTTGACGGCGGTGCCATTTCTATTTTATTTTATACAAAAGACAAAGGATACACAAAGGACACTATTCACACCAGTCGGGCCTATAACCGGTGACTAATTAAGACAGACACGCTTAAATTTATGACGTCCTTTAATATGAAAAATATGCCTCGCTTTTTGAAGAAATTCAAATGTAAAACACTACACTTTTACAAACAGCCTCTGTATCATTTTCTGGCATTGTTGACAAATCAATTTATCAACTATCTATAACGACTGTTTGCAATTCTGCATGTCCGTCTAAAATTTGTATGTATACTGTTGTTCAGAAGTCAATGTACGATGTATTGCCAATGGTTTTATTCACCACAATTTCCCTGAATGCCTTAATGTTCTATCATTAAATTTAAAATTTATTATGATAAAATTCTTGTAATTTAATAGTCATAGTAGTGTAATACATGTACATACAATACAAAAAGTAATTGTTTATCAAATAAAGTAAAATAAAAGCACAAGAAATACGAAATATACTAACTCGACGTTTCGCCATTAAGAGGCCCGACTACCGTTTGACAGTTAGCGATGTTGCCACAGTTAAATTTTTTCATGATATAATGTTTTTATAATTTATTTAAACGTACTTTAAAATCGGGCTTTATACACACACGTGTAGATGTATTTTGAATGCTCATAGCAAATTTCAGTAATTAAATCTAAAAAATAATGGCGTAATCTCGATTCCCGTATCAAGGTAAACGGGAATAGAGATTGTGAAGTTAATATCGAATATTAGTGGAATTGTATATATATGTAAATGTAAAATATTTGTATAAATATGTTGATGAAGCCCAATTTTCAAACTACATTGAAATAAAATCAAGCAAACGATTTATAGAATTATGTAGATATGGCACCGCTGTAAAATAATCAGCTGGTAGACGACCCTCTTAATGTAAAAAATACTTAGGCGATTCCAGAAGGTCATGGTAACTCGACGTGTCAACCACTCTATAGGCAAAAACTTTCTGGTAAATAAGGAAAGTCTAAAGATAAGTTGACATTTAAATCATCCAGAGGTGTAAAACTTCTGGCCCTAGCAGGAGTAGCAAATGGTCTATGTATGCCAGGGACTTCCGGAATATGTTCTACAACAGAATTCTCCGTACGTAACTTATAGGATATACAGACGACATAGTGTAGTAGTCGCGCATTACAAATCGGACGGTCACAGAAGGCTTAAGCAAATCATAAAAATAATCACTAGATGGATAGCCTAACCATTGCAACGGAAAAGACCGAGGTCGTTGTACTGAAATGAAGATTGAAAATTGAAATGAGAGTCGATGAGAGTCTGACTGCGGTTCGACAACAAGATGATTTCGTGAGAACAGATGCACTCATCGAGCGATAAAGCTGCTGAAGAAACGACGACGTTGAGCTGACTTATGGCAACTATAGAAGCAACAACGGCAAGCAAACGCCTTTTGATGACCGCAATTCGTTCCATACTCCTGTATGGAAGTTGATGCTTTGCAGCAGGACAAGTACAGGAGATGAATGCCTTCAGCACATCAACAAAGAGCTCTCAGGATTCCCAGGTCAGACTATGCAGTTTGTCAAGAAGGTTCTAAAGGAGAAGACAAGTGAGGCAAAATGTGGTTTTATAATGGGTGCGAGCTTTATACATTGCGGCCGGGTCTCGTCCTTAATGGTGCAGTTAGTCATTTTTGCTCACTAGAAAGCGATACTGTGTTTTGCTAGTAGATATTTGTCCACGTTTGTGTTGATTTATAATCGGTTCTGTGAATCTACATTATTAGTGGGTAACCTAACTAGATATTGAACAACTAAGATAATATATTACAGTACACATCAGGAAATGGTGAACATATATGTATTTATGGTAGACGAATGTTGAGAAATGTCCTACTATCAAATATTCTTCATCAAGGGCGACCCTGTATCGGTGGATGCTGGCAGAAGTACCAAGTTTTAACCGAATGAGCTATTCCAATTATTGCATGATGCTGAAGCTAATACTTAAGAAATCTTCTAGTATCAATACAAAGATACTCCACTTTACTACATTAACGAATGCAAAGAGTTCCCGAACCAACGAAACGAAGACAAATCAATAATTAACTGAAGAAGACATTTGCGTAGCGTTCAGATCTTACTTGTGTCCATTTTTGTATGTGGAGAACTTTTAGAAATCAAGGCTGTATCAAAATTTACGTATTGAGTAATTTAGTTACATACTTTTTCATCTACATTTTACTATTATACCATTATATGAAAGGAGAAGATAATAGAAATATATTGCCTAATAATAAACGGCAGATATCTGATACAAATCATACACTTTAAAGATGTCCTGTATAGTATTATTGATAAAGAATCCTCCAGTAAACTAATCATAAATAGAATCTTTCATTACAAATCGCGAGTTTCTTATTTTTTAAGCGAACATACTGCCTAATGTGATCATATGATTAAATTATTTAATATGTAATAAATAGTTGATAACGATTTTTAAAGATTTTTATGGAAACACCTAACTGAACTGAACTATTTTATCTTTTCGGCAATAAAATGATATTTACTCCGAAGCTACTACCCGCAGACCAATAATCTGTAAGATAAAACTAAATAGTTTTACAACATGTCTATTCTAAATTGATAATCTACAAAAATAGAATTTTGCTCAGGTACTTAATTTTGGAACATCCAATAGAAGTGAACATATTTTTAGAATGTCCTAATGTGTGGAAATAACATCCCTTAATAACATTTTTGAATACTTAGCCTTAAAATAGAAGCTTAATCTTCCGCCCAAACATTATTTCCGAACACAGTATATAAACGAAAGTGCAAATTATTAGTCAAGGAGAATAATTAAACCGATTCTAAAACAAATATTTGTAATTTTATCATTCGTAGCATTAACACATTATATTGTATTACACCTAATTTTAGATTTTCCGTTTTGTATTCATTTCTATTCTATAAAGTTACCTCGTTTAAATTTTATTTTAGAATAAATGTGTTTCAAGAGGTATTGGCTAATACCCACGAAGATTTTATAACAGCTTGATAGCAAAGATTTGTCGATAAAGTTACCAAAAACCGGATTTTGTTAAGCTGTGAAAAGATCTTGTATAGAAATTGTAGTCGTTTAAAAAAAACTTATACAGCGCTTTATTCCAAACACTCTATACAAATTCACAATAGGTGGTGAATATGCAGAAGATCTATGTCAGTTTACTATGCGCATGCATGTTCTTAATCCAGCCTCTGCAGTTCAAAATTCATCCAGGTTCTTATTCCGACATCCTGCTTTTCGCCTCTTGTATAGAAATCCAATTTTCCATAAAGCAGTGAACCGACTACTCGCCACCCTTTTCTCATCGTATTCCGCACCACTCCTACATGATTTATGACTTGCCCGCTGCATTCGGCAATACAACGGCCACGGTTGTGCGCGCTGGCATCTCACTCTCCCGTACTTTGGCTATTATGTAAATTTTATTTAAGGGAAAACAAAATACAAGGACCTATTTTTCTGCTTTGTCTGCCGGATATATTCTGGATATGAGTGGCTGTTCTATATTTTAGTACTAGCCTGCAACGAGGTTTGCGTATTTTTATATAACTTACGTGCCAACGAAGGCCTGAATTGTATGGCTCTCTGGAAGCTCTGGATCGCCTCATTGAGCTGATATTTGCCTTGAAGTAACACTCCTCTGGAAAAAAAGAAAATTTTACATTATATTTACATTATGATCAATTCGCAATATTATATTTATTTATTCGTTAATTTTTCTCTTAGATAAGCCTTTATATTTTGTATTGAGAACTATTTTGAACATTTCGGCAAACTTCCCTAAAAACACTGAAGAACGAAATTTAGTTTCTAAGTTTAGAATTTCACTTTGCTGCAAGTTATTTCAAATATTATCCGTCTCTCTAGTAGTCCAGATTTGCGTCATCTGGTTTCGAAAGACTCCAATTCTATTATAGATAGCCCTAACCTACAGTTGAATGCTACTGCAAAATTTGAGAATGAAGCACGCATAGAAGACGCCGTCGCGATAAACACGTCTTGTAGATTAAATTGTATATTGTTAAGGTTGCTCCCGATGTACTGCCGCTGGAACCGGACCAATTCTTGCGGCGTTTCGTAATGGCTAAAGACCGCAAGAATTGGTTCGGTTCCAGCGGCAGTACATCGGGAGTGTTAACGGCGCGCGCCTATCGTACGAGTATGTATGTAGTGAAATATGTAGGTATGTAGTTTGTAGGCAGTCATCGTACGGTATTGTTGCGCGTACCTACCTATAATTCGGTTGCAACGGATTTAAAATGTCGATAGTTCGTGAAAATGATTCAACATGTTTGTTTGCTAATAAGGTAAGGTTGTATATTATGTCTGTGTTTTCATTAATTCTAGTATAAAGTTTCTCTAAATAACGTCCATTTTTATTTCGGTACAGCCGATATAGTTGCGCCCCTGTTACCGAACCACACTTGCGGTCTTTAGTAATGACTATAAATCAAATTGTTTGGGTGTACGATTCTACGGCTAAGAAAAAAGAAATAATTAGTTGCATATTCTAGTAAATTTTCCTACTATATACAGTGACAATGAACGATAACGTAGACAGAATTAAATGGTACAATACTGTGGAAATTTGCAGCAGAAAAGCTTGCATAATGGACGACTGTACTATACCGTTCATTATGCAAACTTTTTGTGGCAAATACAATACAATATTTGCAATAATTATATTGTGGTAATATATTTCATAAAATGTGCTTAGAAAAATATGAGTAAACATTGTCCGTATTGTGTTTTGCAGTTAATGGATTTGCATGAGAATATATTGGACTTATTGTTTCGTAGGTATCTATAAATTGTCCAACAATTATTACTTACTACCTCAATATATACAGTGAAAACGCGCAAGGTAGGAATATATAGAAAGAGGGGAATAAAGTGGGGATGTAAGTAGATTGGTCGCACGATAAGTCACATTCACTTATGTCAGCTGTGTTATTTTGAAGTCTGTCAAATTGTGGTCACGAAATACTTTCAAGTTATCATTTATAGTATTTTTAATTTAAGTATGAAGTATTCTACTGCAGAAAAAGTACAGATAGTGAAATGATTTTATGGAGGGCACTCGTTTGCAGAAATTATTCGCATGTTTGTTGATTCATTTGAAAATCGGCCAATACCTTCTTTAAGTACAATTCACCGTATAAAGGAAAATTTCGAACAATTGGGTTGTGTTTCACCTACCCTCCATAAAAGGGCAAGGAGAAATGATATACTTGATCGTGACATTAGGATATGTGCCGCTGCCGAAGAAAATTGCCGTTTAACCTCAACACAAATAGCTCAACAAATTGGTGTTGGATCTACAACTGTAAGAAAGATATTAAAAAAGAATAAATTCCATTCCTATCGCATTAACAAAACTAATGAAATATTTCCTGGTGATACTTACGACCGCATGCAGTTTTGCGCCGATATCATTGAAATGTCGGGACGAAATGGGAATTTTGTTTCTAATATTTTATTTACAGACGAATCTACCTTTGTGTTACATGGACACCATAGTTCTGCACAAGTAAGATATTGATCGCGATTAAATAAACACATTACATACAACGCTCATACACAATATCCGCAAAAATTAAATGTTTGGACTGGGATATTAGGAAATAATATAATTGGCCCGTTTTTCATTGACGCCATACTAAATGGAGAAACATATTTGCAATTACTGTAAAATAATATTATTCCTGCTATTCACGCGAGACCTAATGTTGTAATAGGAGACGTTTGGTTCCAGCATGACGGCTACCCTGCACATCAAAGCAGAATTGCGCTGAGGATCTTACAGAATACATTTGGTAATCGTATAATTTCAAAAAATGGTACAATCGCTTGGCCCGCCAGATCTCCCGATCTGGAAGTAAATGATTTCTTTTTATGGGGATACGTAAAGTCGCAGATTTACCGTTTTGAAGACGAAAGAGCACATACTTTAGATGATCTCAAAATTAAAATTCGAAATTGTTTGCAGTCAATCACACCCGATATGTTGATAAATGTAAGGCGCAATTTTTATGATAGACTTGCTTGCTGTTTGGAAGCTGGAGGAAGACGCTTTGAAGATTTATTACCTTGAGTGTTTATATTCAGTGTTTCTGTTTTAATATTCCGTTCATTTTAATTTAGGATATTTTTCTTATGTAAAAATTGAGTTTACGTACATGTTATTCTTATTTCTTGCTTTTTCTACAAAACTCATTCATCAATAAAACAAACTATTGTAAAGCACTCAAAAAAACCTATTGAATACCTTATTATATTTAAAAATACATAGTTAAATACAAACTTAAAAAATGGACAATCACTATACAAAAATAAACGTAGACAGTCTATACCACCTTTACGTATTCCTTCAATCAATCATCCTTCAATATGTAGTTAACAGCCCCCACTAATTTCTCCTATCGTAAAGCGCCAATCATATAATTTTGTATATTCGCAAAAGGAACGCTTTTGTTAAAATGCCTTGTATTTTTTATTGTTACATCAATTTTAATATTACAGCATTACTTCCTATGGTTTTACTTCACCAAAGGAATACCGACGAATTAGCTGGAGGAGTTCGATCGTGTTCTAGCATATCCCCGGTATCATTTTCCTTAAGTCCTTACTTAGCACTTTGACGACTTTATTTATTCATAACACCAAATTGATTATTACTGTGAATTGTTTTATTTTACTGAAAAGTGCTGAGAACAGTAATTCATATAGACAAGAATATATTTACAGTCATGTGTGCCACACTTTAGTACGCCTCTATAAATGAAATTAAAATTTACTCAGTGTTAAAATGTTACATTAATGCAGTTTTAAAAGCTTAGCGGCGGTTAATTTTAGCATTCCTCTTAAAAAAGCACTTTTGTGGTATTAGTTGAACCTCGACTTTCTGGTATTATTCATTAGCACAGTTTTGGTTTTATAGAGTCAGTTTCTTTGATTCTGAGAGTAATTTCTGCAAAATTACTCAAGACGGCGGCTAAACCCGAAGAAGTAGCGGCATTAATCACTGTATGGAAGAATTAACTATTAGTTGAGACAAGTAAACGTATGGTATGAAAACTATTAGCCAAGTTTACGCAAAAACAATTAACCAAAATGAAGAAAACTTATAATTTCTTTTCTTAACACATTCTCCGCCAGGACATTCTCAGACCACGAGGCTACAATTATAATATTGTTTAAATGTATTAGGTGTCTAGCATGGTCATACGTAACTCGTTTACAAATTTAATGCTGGCTCCCACTTTGCTGTGTACGACGTCCAAAACCTAGCACCACAAATTTTAGACCTAGCACCAAAACACTTTATTTAACAAAACTGTTAAACTATAAGAGTGTAACTTAACTTGCCTTCCCCCTGCCAATTCAAATGTTGTTCTCTAAAGCTAGCACCTCATTACCTAGAGCAACTACCATCATGCAAAAAGCTAGCACCAGCTAAACTTACCAAATAATCACACTTCTTTTCGGGGAGGGCGTGGTCAATGCTGGCGCCTACGTTGTCACACACAGCGTTCAAAATATAGCACCAGACAGTACGTAACTACCAGCACCTAGCATCACAGCATTAAAAAACTTTCTCAGAAGAAATTTAAAGTGTCCCAAATGTAGAACCTTATAATAAGTATTTTGGTATCATGATGATTGACGGTTTGAGTGTACGCAAGAAGTTTGTTATTTAACATTACATTACGTAATGTCTAGAAAACGGGGTTCCATAAGAAAAGCTATGACGCTGTGTATTACCTGATTGATTAATGTAATTGATTAAATTAGTGAATACTAATAATAATAGTAATTAGGCACGTACTGACTGGTGCTATATTTTGAACGCCGTGCGCGACAAAGTGAGAGCCAGTATTAGCTACGCCCTTCCCAAAAAGAAGTGCGATTATTGGGGAGGTTTAGGTGGTGCTAGCTTTTTGCATGGTCAGCTACTAGCTTTAATGAAAAAAAAAATGAATTGGGAGAGACCAAATTAATGGTTACTTCTATAGTTTAACAATTTCTTTGGAGAAGGTGTTTTGGTGCTAGGTCTAAAGTTTGTGTTGCTAGGTGGTGCTAGGTATATACTATTTAGTGCTAGGTTCTGGGTATATCCCAGCAAACGGAATGATTTTTCTATTTCTGACCTTGTTGTTGCATAGCACATGGTTGACTAAATCTGAAATCTCTATTTCCTTGGTTATGGTTTATGCGAATTTCTACAGCTTCAAATCTACACTAATAATCCTTTACTCAATGATCACACTTTTTATTTTCAGTTCTGTTTTCTTCTGCTATACTCTCATTTTCATCAATTCCATTTTCATTTGCGCCACTTTTCTTGCAAATTCCTTCATATTTAATATATCTTTTGCACAGTTTTCTTTGTAGGAGACTGAACTATTATCTTCTGACAAGTTGAGATAATAGGATGGATCGCTATTATCACTACTTGGTTTGAAAGAATCTAAAATAATATGTACATGAGGTGACGTTACGTTTGGAATATAAACAGAATCTTACCCTGTATTTCGCTATTTCGCTAATGTACTCGCTGCTTAGAACACGCCAGAAATGTGAATAGCATTTTGCTGGCGTGTTCTAAGATTCTTTTGATTCTATTAGACATTTTACGAAAGTTCTTCAATATCAAATACTCTTGTACTCTTACTACACAAAGTCATAAATAATTTGTAAACGTGTCTGCTGTGAAGCTTCTGTCCGCTAGGGTGTCCTCTGCGGCCTGGAAACCGCTGGAGACCTTACTTGTGACCGCTATATATGTTTGTTTTACATCTGGGTGCCTTACCGGACTTCCGTGTCCGCAAACATATGTTAATGGCGGCATACTGAAACTTTTGAAAAAAAGTCTTGACAGGGAATGCGTTAATATAGTACTTTGGCGTTACAATTTTACATTTGATTGGCAAAATGGCTCACATATACACCTGTACATATATATGTATATAGATGAATTTGTCTTACAATGCTGCCAAGCTACTACTATTGACGTCTATTCAATTCAATGAATTTATTATTTTGCTTATATGAGTATAAACGGCGAATTAACGTATAATTTCCTACTACAAAATTACACACTTTCTATCGACTTTGTCATGTTCCTGTTCTGTTTTATCGGACAAAGCTTATTACATTCTGCCAACCGAGCCATGACGAATATATAATTACTTTTCGTAATTACGTATTCTTTTGTGGTTCTGTCGCTGTTGCTCATGCTTTCCTAGCTGATGGGGATGAATTGTTGTCAAGTAAAAATCGGGGTTAATATACAAAAGGTTAATTGTGTATTACATGGAAAATGTAGGGAGCTAAATTTCTACATTATCATTGTTCAAAGAGCTTTGCCTACCAGCTTCAAATGTTTAGGTAGGTGAAATTAATGTTGAGGTTTTGACATTGTTACAGTGATTTTGGTATTTGAATGGCCACTGGCCCATTTAATATTTTTGCTTCGTCTAGCATAATTTCAAAATAAAATTAAACTCACTGTTAGTATATATACACAGTTAGAAAATTACTGTAAATAATTAACACTAGCCGGTGTTTATATAGGTCCACTCCGTTTAGAGTAAAATATTAACACGGAGTGCACAGGTAAATTTTAGAGTAATCTACGTAGTGTAAACACATTTACTCTACTTTTACGCGTTATAGATATACAGGAGTAAAGTTACACTGTTTTTATAAGAAATTTTACGCTATCTTCTATCGTCTTTGTTTGCATGCATACTTGCTATCCTTTACTGCTCGATTTAGTGTGAAATTGCTATTAGAGGCAATATAAAATAGGGATATACTCTACATTTTTACTCTAAAATATTTACCAGTAACATTAGACACATTACACGGCTCTATTTTCGAACTGTGTAGTAGCACAAAAAATTGGGCCAATATCTGCTCCCTGTCGGCTATTAGTCGGCATGATATTAGCGGGCGATATCACGCCGATACGAAGGTGTGAACATTTTGCAATAGCGGGCGAATATCACACAATGATAGTCGGCCGATGTTTAGAGCAAAGTCGGCGCTCGATCGGCAGGCGACGTTGGCCCAATGTGTCAGGCCGATACTCACCCATTCGAGGAAGGTAATGCTGGATATATATCTGTATACGACATCGTTCCGTCGTTGTGATAAGACACGTTCATGATAGTGTTTGCCAACATTTATTGAATATTATAAGGTGATATTGATGCAATAGTATACACTGCCATTTCGTCAACACTAAATTTGTAGTAAATATTAATTATAGTGTAACTAGAAAATTAGAAAGTGGTGTTAATACGTACACAGTTTTTACTGTGTATATACGTACTACGTCACACTATAATACCATTAATACAAATTTAATGTTGAGGAAAAGGCAGTATATATTATTGCATCAATATCACCTTATATCATTCAGTAAATGTAGGCAAACGACAACACGAACATGTCTCATCACGACAACAGATATACCAATACTAATAATATAACGATGTACCATTAAAAGCTAAAAAATATATGTTTTAAATGACCTGATCTTCTACACAGATAACAACAATAAAGGAGTGTTTTGTAATACGAAGAAATAAGTTTGTACGTACTTTGACAAACGAAATATATTTAATGTTATCACACGAAAACATATCAAATACAAAGTTAGAAATATATCAAAAAAATAGGTAAAATATTAAATTTAAAGGCTATTAGCTAAACAAATAAATACTATAAAAGAAAGAGTGTGGTAAATATATTCATAATATACATACAAATGTAAACCAAACTAAAATGTCGACCTAATTTAAATAAAAAAAAAGATAATATAAAAATGTGTATCTTACAGCCAGCGTAGCAGAATAAGGGTTATAACATTTTCAAATAAAGCGCTATTTTAAGCAATGATGTGTCCGGCTTGATTAAGACCAGACCTTTATTTCATTAAAAAAGATATAGATAATAGTAAGCTCTATTATATAAGTGGTGTAAAAATTTAAAATTACTAAATAACACATCTGAAATATTTAATAAGAGTGCACACCTCTACTGCTGCTAGCAGTACATAAGTCTAAATATCAATCAGCTGATTTGTATAATTCGAACGAGTGATTGCAATCGTATTGTAAATGTAAATATTATATTCGAGACAAATATACTACAAGGCTTACTAATCAACAAAGGTGGCTAAGAATCTAATACAATGAAGGCTCAATACAAAAACACAACGCTAGAATCGAAGCTACATTGGCAAACATAGTTAAATTTATGACGAAAGAACGTAAACTTAGTATCTTAAATGTAATATTACAATTATTCTAGATAACTCTTACATATGCAGATAATATGGTAGTGATTATAGTATAAATTATAATAAAAAGTATATGTTAGCTCACGGTACAATTACTTTAGTGTTGCTGTCTTCGACCTGGTATTATTGTGCAATGGAACATAAACACAAGATGTTTTCTCCTAAAATAACCCCAAATTCACTGTTCTTTGCATCGTACAATGGCGTTGCATGTAGGTAATATAATAATAATAATATTATAATCATTCGATTGCTGAGTTTAACTCACATCCACATAACTTTGTGACGGTGCATTTAATACATATATTGGAAACTTAACACTACGTAGTAAACCTGATCGATGTTGCTATTCTTCGTGGTGTAATGTTCAAGCAAATGGCTTCACATTAAATGATCGTGAATTTCACACAACCACTCCTCACAATGATGCTTGCTTATTATTACAATATCTTTTAGGGCAATACACGAAGCCTAAAATAGATAAAACAAAATAACTTTTTTGCTCTCGAGTAATAAATAATTACAAAACACATTGCTGAATGAATCATTCATATACAAGAGAGTCTTAAATTAACTAGGTAAATATTAAATTGATTAAAAAGAAACTTACGTAGATGTTCTTAATTTTCTGTACTGTTCTATACCCTACCAGGGGCCCGATTCTCGAATCTCGAATGAAATTTGTCGCGTACGACAAATGTCGCGCGAATTTGTCGAATGACGTTGAGATGATCTATTCTCAAATACTCATCGACACTAAGACGATCGCTCGAAATAATTGTCGATTGGTAAGTAGCGGCAACAGCGCTTTAATGGATATAAATGTGCATCTACTATATCGATTGATGAAATATTGCTCATACTCACTCACACTCAGTCATGCTCAGTCATACTTGTGCGAGTTCCGGTCATTAACGTAACGTCAAAATTGCATCTGTTTTTTTTTTGTAATTATTGTGAGTACTTACATTGGATAAATAAAATCGTATTGTAGTAATGAGCAAAAGAATGTACTGGTAGAGTTTTCTATTGCAGCAAGCATGATTCTTTCTTCCATGTTTGCCATTTTTTTACTTTGTGTCAAATATATAGAAACGAGACACTACAATACATACACATATTAATACAGTTAGAATAAAATGCGTAAAAAAATTACCGAAATCACTTATGTATAGGGTAATGTGAGGTAATATGAGCATGGGAAAAGACTAGGTATAAAATGTTTCAAAATAGGTATAGCCTCTACAAATGATCATGTTAAAAACACAAATTATTGTACAGTACTTGATAAAGAATGTTATTTTGCATGATAACAAATATTCATGTTGGTTGAACTTTGATAATTACGAAAAGTATCTGACATTCACTTAACGTGCTCATATTACCCGACATTACCCTATATTACAGCAATATTTTCGCTATTTTATAATATACTATATTTACGCCACCAAGTGTAAACAAGTAGCACTATTGTCGCATAAGATTTTGTATGTCGAATGGTTGTTACCCACTCGCTGAAATCTCGACTAAAAATTGTAGCACACGACATTCAAGAATACGACTGCGCACATTTCATTCGACATTTGACTTGTGTCGCATGCGACATTCATCATTCGCGATTCGAGAATCGGGCCCCAGGCCACGTGAGAATTACAAGATTAGTCACTCATAATAATATAAATAAATGATTACTCTTACTTAATTCAATTTATTTTAATTTATTAGTATTGTGCTTAATATTTAATCTCACTGAATAAAGCGTGTTTTATATCTCTCAATAAATTGAACTAAAAATTGACAGATTTAACGTTAATTTTACTTTAACTTGACTAAGTCCTAGATGTTAAACTTGAAATTGATATTATGTCGGACATGTTCCTTAAAACAACAATGTGAATTTGACATTTGGCAGTGCTCAGCGGGATTTAAAAAAACTGTATTCTATATAATAAACATTTATGTCAGTCTATCACGTCTGTGCTACTATATCAAATATAATACGTATGATCTTGAAAGCCATTCATAAACATATACTGTTGTGTGCGATGGATGCAATATCGGCTGATTATCAGATATGGAGTGCTTGTGACGTCATGGTCCTGTCTTTTCCTTTATCACGTTATGATACTGGCCTGACATAGAGCTAATATGGAATGAAAACATCATCGACACACATCTAAGATTGACTTGCAACCAACATGAAACCTATATTCGAATGACAATATCACAGTGACATCCGCCTTTAATATCATATGAATATCTGTTTCCGTTATAAATACAATATCGGCCACAGATATTCTACCTATCTTCCAGCGATATTATCGCTGTCGGCATGATATATACCCGACGTCGCATACTGATGTCTACTCAATATTATATATTTATATTTATCCGATATTGGTAGAGAGTCACTGATATTGCACCAAGCACGGCGTATCGGTGATACGTCGGAGTGATGTTTAGCCAACGCTCGGTGCTACTAGGGTGTTAATAACATTATAGTTCTAGTATAGTAATGCACAAACGAAGTATTTTTGCCCCCTGTATCACAATAACTTATACTCGCGTTTATAGAACCATGCACAGAAATTATTCGTGCACTAAAAATGTAGAAATATTATCAGTGATCAAGGGAATAGGTTTGAAGGGTCAGATACGAATACGTAAACTGCAATTACAAAAGCGACGCTAGATCATTTACAAGCCATTAAATCTAATCTAATGTTATGGTGTAAAACTCTTCTATATGATTAAATAATCCACGTGCACATAGAATCCACATCTAAATAATTCTCATACTACGCCATTTTGTGTTTAGATCTTCATAATCAAGTCGTCAAATGAAACTACTTTCACTATACTTTCATTATAATTAAACATTAGCTGTAGTTAAGCTAAGATATGTCAATTTGTTTTTCAATATATGTATAGATAGAATTTTATAAAAGATTACAAAATGCATCAATCAGGCTTCAAAGGACAAAATTATACTTCTATATGTATGGAGGTTATCCGAAAAGAAAAACGCGCAAATATTTTTCTACATTTGCAAATGACAATATTGGCGAGTATGGATAATACAGCGTATTATTTGACAAAAGTTTATGGTATTTTATGCAAGATTCAAAAATTCGAATGAGCGTCGCGTAACTGAGTACGCTCAGGTACACGGCGCTCATCAGAGACTGTTTAAACCGGCACCCGTTTAAACGTGGTGTTATTATTAGAAAAGCTAGATAGTACCGTATTTACCGCATAGACACATATTCGACATACTCATCTGTTTTCAACTCAAGGTCCAGTCCGATTTGAAAGGGATTGAATATACCATATGTGAAGAATTTTTTTTTAATGGGAAATGTGTAGAAAGACAGCCATCTAAAAAGAAAATATACGTGCACACGTCGATTTTCAGCTTCCAGTCCTACTTTCCCTGATACCTTTCCTCCATTGGTGATATATCCTGATGAAAGCGTTCGTCGTGCTCATCATATACAGCTTCACAGTTCCAAGGAAAAGAGTCTAGATGTGAGTGTATGAAATGAATGTTTAATGTTGCAATGTGTTTTAATATTGCAATACATTTTTTGATACGATGACAGCATACTTTCAATAGGAGTAACGTAATAGTCAGCTTTTTTATTTCCCAAAAAACTAGTGAGTCATTCCGAGCATTTCTTTCAATATCCATTAGAGTGTTATATCGAATTTGTAGTCCAACAAAACTAACTTCCTTAATTTTTGCTTGACTTAGCGTTGAGAATTTTTGACAAGATACTTAAAAGTCGTGCCATCTCTACTCAATGCTTTAATAAAGTTTTTCGTTAGGCCTAATTTGATGTCCAGCGGTGGCAAAAAATTCTTTTTGGAGTCTACCAATAGCATATGTAGTAGGCATATTTAGTAGGAGAATAATCCAGTATAAATAAAACGAACTAGATACTGACGACTTTTTGTAGGTGCATTAAAGAGTTGTACATAATGTAATTCTCCAACATATTTTTATTTTAAAATAAAAATATGTTTAATTAATTGGCGGTTGGAAAATTACATTATACATGTACTTACACCCAGAAAGTAAATACTTCGATGTTAAAAGCATTAAAGAGTTACTAATAAAATACACGACAACAAAATAATAATAGTAATAAAGGTAAGAGCTGTTACTAGGCCTTTACTTAAAAATCGGACCACTTGCAGGAGCAAGGAAGAAACGCGTCATAATGCATTTGATGGTATATAATTGATAAGCTAGATGGAATGTATATATTGTAAGAATCCAATAGTTACGCCACAATTGGCAATTGATTTGTAATAGACACTTAGAAACTGCTGTATCATACACATTCGATGAAGATAAAAGTCCACTATTGGTATACTAGTGTAAGTAAATACTGTATGATTATTTCATATATTGCAATCACATTCTATATATCAATTTCTATATTGTATTACCCATTAATATACTCCTGCTTTAATGAGACAAATTACAGAAAATTTGACACCTTCATGGAATGTACAAGACAGAATTGGTGCTGTAGAAGATGACTGAGGTACACCTGTGGTGTCCATATATTACTTATAATTCCATAAACAAGTAAAATTTTGACGAAGTGAAATACAGGCTTTCATTTCAAAACAAGTTAGCTGTAGAAAGTAGTTACGGTAAGCAAAATTAGAGAATATTTTTCATATTTCGTTATTATTTCATCCAAAATGGAATTCTCTATGCTTCATCCCAACTTCCATTAGAGAACAATTAACTTCTTGAATTGAAGCTCTGAAAGAGAGCATATCATCCATGTGGAATATAATATTACCACCTCGACAGTTACAGTTAACGTCGTTGTTGATCTGGTTGTGTAAAATAAATGACTCCGAAATATGGCTTCTTAGAGACATGCTCACGAGGGAATACTGGAATGTAGTCAAACGGAGAAACCCAAGTCACTACCTTTAACTGTGTACTGTCGAATCTACCGGTACAAGTTGTTGTTTAATTAAGATAATGGATGTTCTCAAAAATTATTTTACTTCTGTTGCAAAGTTAAGTAAAAGCTGTTTAACATATGCATCTTTTCATTGTGCACCTATGTATGTGTTTTCTGAAGAACTATTTGAAGAATCTGCAAGTGGATCATCCACCACTTCTTCAATCAAAGTTAGACAGTATAAGTTTAATATATTTAAATATAAATACCTTGCGTTAACAAATAATATAATAATAGCTGTAAAAGGAACTTTTTTTTGTTGTAAAACACATAAATTTTGAGGATGCAAGTTGTGATATCAGGTCCTACCTTTTCTAGCTATGCATTCTCTCAGTGATTAACATTTTAATACTGTAGATAATAATACATACATGCCAATACAATATTAATTTCTGGTAGCTTTTTTTTCATTTATATTTGTCATGTCATAAATAAAATTAAATTAACACAGTGATAACATTTGTCTTTGTTTCCACTCCATCCTTATTTTCAAGCACCGGTATTTTGCCATTGCTGCCGTAAACATAGCGTCGAAGAGAAATTTTACAACGGGGAGCGTTTCACAAAAGATTTGTTTGAGAATGGGGTGTCGTTTGCCAGTTACGTTGGTCTGCGGTATTTCTTTTTTTATTACATGCATTATATATATTTCTGCTTGGTCCGTCGTGGATAGTGGAAGTCTTTTGTTGTAGCCTTATCCATTCCATTGTGCATTGTCGGGGAGATTGTATTCAAGTTGTCTGCTCGTTTAGACCTTTTATCTGGCGCTACAATTTAGTTTTTTATTTATTAAATCAAGCGTTGGCGTTTTACGGTTGTCGTTTTTATGCTCTTTCAGGATCCACGAAGAAGAAAAAGATTATAGGTCACGAAAACGAGAAAGAATCCCGAATTTTTAAGCGATAATACATATTAATATTATTTTGAAATATATCTTGGTTTCCATTGTGAATTGTTGATATTATTCGTTTTTCCTTCTTACTAAGTTTCGTTGTTTGTATTGTTATTAAAATGAAGCTTTCATTTCTACATCATTACTGTTATAGTACGTATGTTTAGTTCAAATGAGTAGTTTAAATTATTCAAAAAATAAAAACTCTGTAAAGAAATGAAGCCCATGTTTGTTCATTAGTGAGAATAAATAATGATTAGTTTTTAGGTAAATTGCAATAATTGTGATTTTTGTCACAACTGGTAACTTTAGTTAAAGTGGTAAATAGAACTTATAGTTTGAAATGACTTACTACGCTTGCAGCATTTTGATTTTTCGTTATATTAATGTTATCGGCATACACTCTCGTGTACTACCTTCAGTAGGATAAAATGCATTGTAATTAACTAATATTTCATTTTATCAAGTTTCAGTTCGACGATCGACGTCAATACATGGATAATAAACAATTGGCAGAAATAGATAAGATGGGAGATGTAAATACCGCAAGATACAAAAGAATTAGTGAAATACTAAATGTCAGATCTTCTTGTGGATAGACATGAAACAGCAAAATGTAAAAGCAAATGCATATTTCGATTAGAGATGGGAATATGGAAAATAGAAGTGCTTAACAGTCTTAAGTCAAACGGGGTGAAGCGGATCAAAATTTAATGTATTTTCTAAACATGTCAGCTTTCTTACAAAGAAAAAAATCTAAAAAAAAATATATTAAAGCCTTACTCTTTGGCTCTACAAAAAGCATATTGTTGAAAATTTCGGCCGTCAATTATTGCTATTTTTTATTGTTGAATAGTGATCCGCTTCACCCCTCATATAGGGATGAAGTGGATCATTCCTTTAAATTCATGGTAAATCCAAATTGGCATAACTATGAAGTAAAGTGGATCACAAAAAAAAATAAATATTTGTTACCATACTGTGCCTCAAGTGTAAATTTTGTGTCCAATATTGTATTAAAACTTCAATTATTAAAAGAACACAGTGAAATTTAAAGACTTTATTTCAACTTTGAACATTTTACATGGCTATTTACGTGATATAAAAAATCTAAATCTAATAAATTAGAGAAAAGGATAAAGAAAACAAAACTCATACATTTTTTCTCTTTGGATATAAAAATAGGAACAATTCTAAAAAACGAGGAAACCTAACAAAAACTATCTTACCTATTCTAAACAATAGCTTCCTACATCTTTAAAAATATATTTTCCCCTACGCAATAGTTTTCGTTGCAGTTTTTTTATTAACTGGTCTCTTCGGACCACAGAAATATCTGGGTTGTCTGGATAGACAAAAAAAACTTGTTTTGGTGAGGACTTCTTTCTTAAAACACTCACGGAAAATTTTCCATCTGGGTCACTACATTTGGCAACAATTTTGGCTACGAAAAACCTGTCCCTCTTGTCTGAACTAAATTTCACAATAAAAAAATCATCAAGTTCAATTTCATTATCCACACTTTGATTATCCTCCGAATGAGACGAACAGGGTACTGCTTCCTGCTCTGAAATTTCAGCTCCATCATCAAAAACCAAATCTTCCTGGTTCTTGTCACGTTCAGTATCATCATCTATAAGGGTTGGTATAAGATTAGACGCCGAAACACTTTTTCCTGCTATTACATTCATTTTCTTTCCACGTTTAGGAGCTTCCCTACTCTCACTTCTCATTTGATTGAGGTGGTCGAGAACTGTACTGCACCAAGCTTCCTCTTTGTGCTTGCATTCTTGGTCTGGGTTTATTTTAAGATGCTTAATTTTTTCAAAACAGCATTTGGTTGATATGGCGATATTCCACAGGCTTGAAATCCAGCAAGTGTGTTGGTTTCCGATTTAGCACCAATTTTGTTAATAGTTTCATGTAATAAACGAGGAAAACATGTCTTCGGGAGCACGCCTCGATTTTTTAACTTCCATGTTTCCAAGACTGCTCGCCACTCTGCTTTAAACGGTCTAAAATAGGCCACATCTAGTGGCTGTAGCATATGTGTAGAATTAGGCGGAAGAAGGACAAATCTTACTTTGTTTTTCTCACATTGTTGAATAACAGTGACCGTCAAGTGACTATTCAAATTGTCGCCAATCATTACTTTCGGACCATCCAAATTTCGCAAATATGGTAAAGCAATAGTGAGGAACCAGTCCTTAAAAGTTTCACTGTCGAACCATCCATTAATTGATCGATTGTATCTTGACCCTGGGTAACCACCTTCTGTCCATCCTGGGTATAAATGCTTGGCTTTGTAAACCACGTAAGGTGGAAGTAGAGTGCCATCACCAGCTATTGCAAACATAACACTGGTACTAGATTTTGAAGTGTCGATAATTCGATGAGCATGTTTCACTCCTCGTTTAACCACAACTTTGGCGGCACCCGGATCATCGGAAAAGTTTGTCTCGTCATAATTAATTATATTAGAAGGCGGTATACTCTCAAGAGACTCTTGCAAATGAGTAAAATATTGTTCGATAATTTCATATGAGACAGCAGCTCTTACTCTCTTCGTATTTTCGGCTAATTTTATTGTTAAATCACGGTGTCTCAATAAAAAGGATTTGAACCAATCGATGCCAGGAAGGTTGTCTTTGAAGCGTTTTTCTCTTTTACCTAATTTGTTGAGATATTAATAATAATAATAATAATAATAATAATGGAAATTTATTTAGCAATAGCTAATATTGTTACATTTGATTTACATAAAAAACTTATCTAAAACATACTTAACTAATCTCTAAACTTTGTGGCAATAGCTGGTATTATTATATTTAATTTACATTAATACTTATTTAAAACATACTTAATGACTAATCTCTTAAATTCATATATACTATTCATATATATTACACTTTTTCCATCCTACGTTTAATTTCGTTTTCTCTATAATATTTGTGTATAGCTCGGGATGAATACATAGTATAATATTTCCATAATTTTTCTTTTTCTTGTCTAAGTATTTTCGTTCAACTGTAATTTTGCTTTGAATACTTTCATCAATATTGATTAATTCATTTTGAGTTATAATCGCTTCCAATATTTTCTCATTACTTTCATCAACAATGTCTTTTTCGACCCTTGTAACTATTACTTTTGGATGTTTTAGTTTTGGATTAATTATTTCATATTTATTACCAATAGTTTTTTTAACATTTTCTCTTAATTTCTCTTTGGAACTATTATCGCTGCAGTTAATTACCACGCTACCTTTTCCTACAGTTTTGATTGTTTCAATTCCTACAGCTAATTCGCTTGGATCTATCTTTTTCTTATATCTTTCTCCGTCTCCTGTGATTTTTGACCATCCTTCTTTGGCTTTATCAGTATCGCATCTCTATTATTTTTTAATATTTCACTATATGTGAAGTTTGTAGCTACTTTGTTTGCATTATCTTTATCTACTACAGTTTCTAAAATTTTATGAATTAAATTATTTTGTTCAGTTATTATTTTAATGCACTCATTAAGTTTTTCATTCATATTATTTATCTGTTTAGAAATCTTTTTATTGCGACAATAAGGACATATATATGCAATAATATCCGTTTCACCTAGTTTTTTTGCTGTTTCTTCACTTACTCCCGAACATTTATTGTGTCTCTCTTCCTCACACACAAAACATTTAACTGTTCTATCAGTTCTCCTAAACTCGGTATTGCACACATTGCATTTATTATTTGACATACTTATTTCTTGCTTGTATTATATGACACACCAATTTTTACACGATATTGCACATACATTACAGAGCCGATCAAAACACGTCTACATCCACCAGCGACTGACTGACTACTGATAGATATTGTTGAATCATAAATCTGATATCATAACTTTTAAATGGAAACCCCCACTCCGCACAAAGCAGCAGAACTTCCTTCAATTTATTTTCTTCTTCGCCACTTAAAACTGGTTGACCACCATATTTTCCTATTTGCTTTCCATGATATTTTCTATTAAGTGTTGTGTACGGTACTCCGAAAGACTCTGCCGCAGCTCGCAATGTCATATCACCACGTCGAACCGCCGCCACCGCTCTTTCTAAAAACACATTGGCGTATGTTCGTTTCGCTTTAAAACACAACTTCTTCTTGTATACTCTCGGCATTTTTGTAATCTAAAAGTACCTACCTAAACAACAAAAGTAAATATTATTATTATTAAAATTGATATTATTACCATAACGTCAAAGTTACTGTAATAATCAATTTCACAATCCTACAACTGAACATAAACGACAACATTGTTACAAAAAGCCCTGATCCACTTCACCCCTTAAAATGCGCTTTTTACCAAAAAAATTAAAACTAGGCAAACGAGCCACGGTATTAAAACAAATCAAGCTCAGACCTGTTCTGGGAAGACTATTTTATGCATCTGTCATTACCACACCACTACAAATTAAGGGATCATCCTCGTGGAATAGTTTGTTTTAAAATGTTTGAAAATATATGTATTTTATGTAAAATTAATTATATATTTTTCAGAGAGACCTACCTAACTTACATTTGTCATTACAACGGCAAACAGTTACTGGTAGTTTCTACTGACGCGTCGACAGTGTTTGGCGCTACAATATTTGCACGATTCGGTTATACAAAGTAATATCTAAAAGAAGGTACCCTTGATCCACTTCGCCCCAGATGATCCACTACACCCCGTTTGACGGTACTTGATACACTGCTGGAATCAAGTTGCAGCAATTCAAGTTTCATGCTTTCTATTTCCGAATTATAATTACTGCGTGGGTGAAGAAAATTAGTCACTTAGATACGATGTTAAAGTTCTCGGTTAAGATATAGCTCACTACTTTAAAAAAGAAACTAGGAACTATTCAATGTTGACATTCGACCATGTTTGTATATGATTTTCAAGGTCCTCCCAATATGATGTGTTTTTGCAAGACCCAAATAGTTAGACGGGAAGTAACTGTGTCGTTTTGTGCACAACTCTCCCAACATTAATTCCCCGCATATTACTACTAATTCTAATTCCAATGATAATTCTCTCAATGCTCAATATAAATATGTTAAATTCCCTTGTATACCATTTTGTTCAGAAAAAATCAGGAAATTATTTCTCCAATATCCCACCACTATAAGTTGGCTTTCTATAACACTATCACCGTAGGGTCGATATTCTCTAAAGTTAAGGACACTACCCCCTTACTACTACGTTCTAATGTCATCTACAATATCCCTTGCAGGAATTGTGAATTGGTTTATATAGGTACTACCTATCAATGGCTGAAAAACCGCATCTACCAACACAATAGAGATTGTTCTAAGAACTCAGACAGCACTGCACTTTCTTCTCATTGCCTTTAAAATAGACACTTAATGGATTTTTACAGCGCATCTGCTATTGCTACCGAAGCTAACTAGCGTATGTTTCTTGAGATGTATTATATACAAACCACAACTAATACAATGAGTTTTAGAACGGATTTGGATAATCTCAGTGACATTTATACGTTACTATATAATTTTAATAAAAAGGCACACGCTCCAGTTAATAATCTTGAAACTGCTGATTTAAATTCCAGCATTATCATTATTGATTCTGACTAGGTCAGTTCAAATTTCCCGGCCTCCCCCCAATTTCCTTTTTAGTATTGACTTAAGTTAGTAACTTTTACATTTGACAACTTTTCCACCATATATTATCTCCCTGACTTAACCTGTGTCCTCCTGCACACTTGTTTCCCGCGCTCCAGCCATGCGGTCTTTTGTTGGTGATTTTTCACCGCTATTTTAATTGTTTTAATTACCTTCACAATTATTGTGTTTTAACGTGTGATGTATTGTTTATGAAGGTTTCTCATACATCATACATTTTAAGAAATTATGCTCTTTGACAGCTACTACTAGCCTATTCTAATCGTAAGTTGTTTCCGATTACTAATTGTATCTGTTCTACACCTACTTATTGTCTTGTAGATTACCTTCTGAAGAAGAATTTAAATAAAATTCGAAAGCTTAAGGTTAAGATAAATGAGTCTTATTTCCTTTTAAAGGATTTTTCCATTGGCTGCTGACCCCATTAATACTACGTCCACCTTCTACGTTTAGCCAAGACCAAAATGTTACTGACGCGATTTCAAACTGAGAGATTATACATTGCAACGCATATCCAGGTGTGCCTATTATAAATATATTGCATATTTCTGGAGTACATTGATTCTCTATCACTGGATTAGCAGGTCCGATTGCTGCTAATGAATAGGTTTTCAGGTATGTGTTTCCGTTACTTTCTGACAACATTATCTCGCACCGTCAAAAATGTTGCCCTGTTAATTATGTCTCAACAGAGAACTGGACCACCCACCTAGCGAGACATGCCAGCGCCACAGGATATATGAGATTTCACGTATAACATAAAAGCGTAACAATATATAGGTATTCTACTTAAAATTAGAAAGTTGGTGCCGACTTCCGGGATACCCCGGAGTGGGGTATTTCTAAAATTTAATGCAAAGTTGGCTATTCTCTGAAACTATTCTGAAGATTAACACGTTCTTCTGAAATTATTAACAATATATATTATATCATTTAAAGATTGGTATTTTGCAGTCTTGGCTGACATACTAAAAGTTCCTATAAAAAATTGAATTTTAGTATAACCAATAAAGCACGCTTTCAATATTGGCTTCGCTAGGTTTTTTGTGCTAAGTAATAAACCAAAGTCAAAACTAGTACCAAATTTTGCAATTTCTTTATATTAGAACTTGTCTATATCTAACCCGAAATTTAATTGTATTAAGTTTCTACCACTCGAAGATTGTTTATATATAGCTGGTTCTTCTCTTGCATTATGTGCTAAGAATTCTATTATTTTGCCTGTAGCATATTGATTTGTAATCTAGAGGAATCGAACTTCTATACAAGTTGCTATAACTTAAACTATTAGCACCACGAGTGAGGGAAAGAGAAACAAAAGCGTGGTGCAGCGGTGCTGCTGGATATCTGAAAATAATTGTAGTTGAAGCGAGACGAGATAGAGTTGTGGAAAGCGGTAAGTGGGAGGGACTCGCCCAACATGCCGTTTGCTTCACAGAAATAGAGCAACACAAAATTCCATTCAATTTAGCGGAATAATGAAACGGAAATGCAAATAATTCAAACGGAACATGTACATACATATAAACCGAAAACTTATAATGTCGTTTATAGTTTACGGATGGAATTGAGTCCATTCAAAGTTACGAACGCGCGCGTTTCTATATAGTTAAGCTGAATACTTACATTATAACGGCATAGCCCGTGGGACTATAATTTCTGTGAGAACGCACTAGGACGTAACCAGCGCAGCGCAGGATCCCAAATATCACGTGTAATGATCGCCATATATACTGACAGAAATGCTTTCTATAATTTTGTATATAACTAGCTGCAAATGGATTTGCTACAGTCATTTTTGTGACAAACCAGAGAGAGAAGATGTATGTATTTCTGCATCTGAGCTTGAAACTTTGAAAGGTTGTAAACGTTCTTAGTTTTTAGTCTCTATTTTGGACAGCTTAAAGAACATTTTATCGATTAATAAAAAAACTGGGATTTTATACACGAAATACTCACAATGGTTTTTCAAGCATTATAGGAATGAAAACGTAATGAATGCAGATATTTGCAAGTGAACCTAGTTTTGGCAGTCAAAAATTTTAGTCTCAAATGTCCTCACGTAACCATTTTTGAAATAATTTATTCAAACAATGTACATAGGTATGCTTATTTGGGTATAATGGAAATATAGAAAACGCAAATATAGGTAGAAAATAAAAAGATAAGTTCATTTTCACACATCGTTCTGTGGATATGAAACCAAACTTACATTATCAATTACTACTATATGTATTTCGATTGTTTTACAAAAAAAGTGAAAAACCTAGAAACGTCGATATTTAATTAATTCAGATATCAAAAATATTTTGAATATATATATTGAATGATACGAAAGCTTTAATTTTTTTCAGGATGTTATCAAACAGATGAGACGGTTTCACGAAGTTTCTGGACACCATATTCAACAACAATACTACTAACTACTAATTTTGACGGATTAAAAGTTATTTTGATGTTTGCATTTTTATTGCATCCACTGTGTTAGTTTTCACCTTAGTATTTGCATCTTTTTATCTCTCAAACCTTTCCTTTCGTCGTGAAAACACTAAGTTACTTAACATGCAAAGTAATATATACATATATATATATATAAAAGTAGTGTATAATATATTTAAAATTAATATATATGTATTTTCTGACCTTTATGTATTTATCTTTTATTTCCTGATTTATTTCCACTTAGAGGTCAATAAAACAATAAATAATTAGATACCAATTTATTCCATAACATATAATAATATGTTTTCGTTAAATAACTTCTTCAGTGGAAGAAATTGACATTTAATATGTGTCAAATTACTAATAATATAAATATAAATTGCCATGCCTATCAACAAAATTATCTAAAAAACAAAGAATTCATTGATATATCGAATTATATTCACAAGTAATAATGAAGGAATAATGATTTAATACAACTATAGAAATTGAAATGATTTGAATTATTCGTATATCAATCTATTTTTTGTCAAGCTCTAACAATTCTGTTCAAGGACTGGGGAAAAACATGCCAAAAAAACCTAGTCAAGAGCTTAAAATTAATAAAATTCAGGCGTGAATTAAATTATTATAAATAATGCTTAAATTATCAATATCCGTTCTAAAATTTACCGCGTTTTCATCTTTTTCAATGTATATCATTTCGTAAATTAATCTTTTTTTATAATTATTTTCCTTTTTTAAAATTTTAGTGTTTTGAAAATCAAAATTATGTCGTCTATCTTTAGAGTGCTTAGGTAAAGCAGTTTCAGCGGTGACGTTATGTGTAACAGTGTATTGATGATTATAAATTCGTTTCTTTAAATATTGTTTGGTTTGTCCGACATAACATTTGTTACAATCTTTGCAATCTAATTTATAAACGACATTACTTTGATTATCATGTTTAATGGGTGTTTTTAAATTAGTGAATAAATGTCTATTGTTGGTAGGTATGAAGGTTATGTGAATGTCTGATTTTTTTAATTCGTGTTTTATTGTGTCGCTTAAATTCTTTATATATGGTATAGTGTGGTATATGTTATTATTTGATTTTGTACCTGTGTTATATATTTTATTTATTCTTTTTGTGATTAATTTATTATAAAACTCTTTAGGATAACTAATTTCTTCCACTGAAGAAGTTATTTAACGAAAACATATTATTATATGTTATGGAATAAATTGGTATTTAATTATTTATTGTTTTATTGACCTCTAAGTGGAAATAAATCAGGAATTAAAAGATAAATATATTTAAAAAATACTCTACTAGCTGTAATCTAAAGAAACTATTAATACAATCCACAACTACTACTTTAGCGAGGCTTTAAAGTTAAATTTAACCCGCATATTACATTTTCTCTTACGTTGGGCCTATACGTATTTACCTTTTCGTAAGAATGACTGACAGACTATAAAAAACCCAACGACATTGAACGCGTCACCACGTCGCGTAGCTCGCCAACAATCGAGTGTGGTCGATTACAATTGACTCAGTAAATTAAAAGGTTTGGTTGACAAATAGGTAATTTGCTTACGTCAACGGCAATTGTTCCACAAAAATTTTATACCAAAGAGGATGAACATTACCAGTCTGTCCAAATACTGATTAAAAATTTCTCAATAACAAAAAATTCGTAATGTATTTGTCATCTTTCAGTTGCAATGTTCCTTGTACATACATATATATGAAATTTACTATTTGCAATGAAAGCTGGGTGAAATATTGAGATATTTTTGACACTTCTTGTGCTATACGGGATGTGCCCTAACAATCCTTCGATCCAATCTCCTTTTAAAATTCACAAGGTAGAACAGAATACTGTTCTGTATTGCCTTTCTCAATCAATTTTAATTTCTTGTTCGACGTGGTATCATTACACACCCCCGTATTATCCTTTTTAATAAATGATATAGTAGCGGTAATCTCCTTATTTATATTGCCTTTTTTTCTTCTCCTGTCGTACTGTTTTCATCATCATTTGTTTCTCTTGGCTCAGAATCTATATGAAATCTCAACCAAAAATATAAAGATTGATTTTTTCTTCTCTCTTTAAATAGAGCACCTATTTTTCCAATTTCCTTCGTGAACAGCCTTTTTATACATTCTTCGGTAGATGAAAAGGTCCTGACTTTTATTACCGAGGCTGAATTTGTTTACAAGTTGACCAATATCATTTTATTTTCTACACAAGCAGTATTTATTTGTTTCCCAATGTATAGGATGAACTATAGGGAATTACATTCTTTAATATCCAGAGAAGGTAAGTATCCCAGCAAACAAAATGATTGAGGCCGGTTACTGGCCGCACGTAGTGGTGGCGTAAGACACAATATCGGGCCGAGGTAAGCTGCCGGCAATGGACCGCCGCGTATGTGTCCCACCGGCTTGCTGCCGGCCGGCTGATGGTTTACCGTCAGTGCCGGCAGCGTGCCAGCTGCAGACCACTACTTTTGCCTTTAATAGGTCATTACGCTCCCGCTTCAGTTTTATTACACTATTGATTGCGAAAAATTTTCAAAAATAATTCTTTATTATAAAAGTAACAGTCTATATACAGGATGATTGGTGAGAGTGGCCGATTAGAAGGATCATACATATAAACGGCATGGATATTGTGTAGTTACATAAAATAATAATTAGAGCAGACCAATTTCCGTGAGCACCGGTAATATGCGATAGAATAGCGACGCAACATGAGCTTGGTAACAATATAAGTATAGAGGTAGAGACATTTATTCTATTTTATCATTTATCTGAAATCATTAAATATACATTTAATTTTCTGCTATTAAAGTAATATGCATAAGCACATGAAAAATAAGAATAGTACATAATTATAGCAGCGTTGTATGTACCTATAAATAAAATGGAGAATTTATGAAATCAGTGATCGTGTGCACGACAGAGGAATTAAAAAAAACACTTACCGTTAAAGCGTCTTCCAAGGAGTGACAATATAAACTGTTGCGACTAATTTTGTTATTATTGTGCTTCGAACTGCTTATGTGTTCTTTACAATGTGTATTTGACCAACACCTTACGTATGTATTGCACACTAAACATTTAATTTTTGAGTCATCGTATATTCTAAGTCCGGGAAATTCATAATAAACTAATTCACTTCGTCTGACAACGGTCGCTTTCTTGATTTATGTGTCGACGATATTTTTTTACGTATGCTTACACTTACATACAGTCTAAGCGGGTACCAAACACATACCTGAGTGCTTTTTATTAGTTCTGATGCAATACCACAGAATATCAAACTACCAGAACCTGCACTTCCCTTGGCGGGAAAAGTACGCGCATTTTTAGTGCGCAGCGTAATCCGCCATATTCTCCGGAAAAAAATATCCCACGATAGTTGATGTTTAGTATTCCAGATTTGAGCGTTGTTCATTGTTTACTAACTATCAAGTGTTATTGACGTTTTTGTCGAGATTAACTTTTGTTTTGTAAATATTTATTCGTAGTGTAGGACTTGTATTTAATACATACATATTTCATATTTTATATCTATGTACATATTTTATATCTACATATACTTATTTTAACGCCTTCTAGTTTTCAGTCAATACCGCCCTGTCAACGTATACAATTTTTTCTCAATCCGACCCTGCGTTTCTCCCACACAACATGGGGTGAATAGCCTGAGGGTCACTGAATCTGTCTTAAAAAGATCAAAAACGCCGGCAAGGAGTGGAGATTCCCGTAGTTTGATATTCTGTGGCAATACAATCATCTTCATATCGGCGCACATGGCGCGCACGGAAATTGGTCTGCACTAGTAATAATTAACGTATTTACTTATTATCGGAAAATGATTCGTTTTTCAAGAGGAATCACTTCTGGAAAAGAAGTAAATGTGTGCTGCAAATATAACGTAGCCAAACATACATAAACTCAAAATAAAATGACAATTGACAACAAAAGTCGCAGAAGTAACAAAATGAACCGCTATGCGTCGCTGGCATTTGAGACTCGCGCTATTCAAATGCGGCAGGTTGCCGATTGTGTGCAGGCTATGGACCGACATCTGTTCTTTGTGTATAATCTGTGACGGCAACTGGTCGGTAATATATAACAGGTCCGGCGCTGGATTGCCGTAGCCCAAAGCGAACCTTCAGTGCCGGAACAAAACCAGCAGCTGGACATCACACTGTTTGCTGGGATGGGTTATATATTCGAAACAGAAATTGTTATCCGTCCATTTTCAGACCTATCTACACTCCAGCCATCTCTCTTTGCCACGATAGTCTGTTTGAGAATTTTGTCGTGCACGTCTGTACATTATCGTGGGAACGCCATGTCGCAGCAGTATTTACTGTAACCAGTGTAGTAAGAGACTGCTTGTTTATGTTTATGTAAGAATATACAGTTTTGATCATTCGTTTGTGAACGCTTTTCCTTCATTTTGATATAAAACTTCCAGTAAGAGACAGAGAAAGGAACAATATCCTCCTAGAATCTGGTGCTAAATAAACAAATTGTACGTTTTTAACAAAGTATTGTTCAACTTCATTGAACCAATTTATGATTGATCGTTCAGAGACGAGTACTCTTGTTCGAGTGTAGATTCTGAAAAATTCCTTCCCAAACGTTCTTATCTTTCTTCATGAAATCTTCTTATCAGTACCATCCTGGGCGTTAATCAAAAAGTTTTCTTGCTTTAATTTTGTATTAGCACCACATAGACCGTACTTGACCCTTTGTGATCAAAAATTCTTTTTGTCCCATATTAAATATGTATTTTACAATAAGACCTTTTTTCTCAGGTGTTAAAATAGTCGGGAAACCGCTTTTACAATCAATTGAAAATTTCTCGATTACTTTATAGTGTAGGGTGATTTCCGGTACCAATGTAATATTTTTTATTGATCGCAGAAGTTAATAACCTACTTTGTATGGCATCCATGGTACTTTGAACTGGCTCATTTGAATATCGTACACATTTTTTCCGCATTCCCATAAGTCAAATTTGGATTTTTGGTAAATCCTGATTTGATACACTTTATCATCTGATTATGGCACCTGATCAAAAATAGGTTACATGAGTAAGGGATACGCGATACTACGTGAACTAAACGTCACTAACAGATCACATTTGCAAAGAAGGAAAGGGTAATACTTTTATTTTGTTTTTACTATATCAATTATAAATATGTGCAATGCATAATAGCTATTTATGTAACTAGTTATGAAATGGGTTAGTTTGTGTAACGAAATGGAATATTTGCAGGACGAGCGAACGTAGCGAGAGATATCCCGCAAAATGAGATGAGTTACACAAAATAACATTTCATAACATGTTGCATACAAGATTTTATCTAATTTTGACCAAAACATAGTTTTATAATTTCTCAGTGGATCTGACACTAAACATCATAACTAATTTCTTTAGAAACGTCATACGACATAAATCGTATTAAATTAGTAATGACAGTTTCCATGGTATTGATCCGTTTGACTTACAGGTGTTTGTTATATAGTATAAATGTTTACTTGTTTCTTCAAACGTCAATAAAACTGACATATCTCAACTGAGTAGTCGGCCGTAAAGTGTCACTTTCCTCCGTCGTATAGCAACATACAAACACATAATTTCCATGTTGACAGTGTCCACTTGACAGTTTTATGATAAGTTACTATAGAAACAGCTAGCACCTAATTATCGGTCAAAATGTCCAAACATCGTACCAAACCCGCTTATCTTAAAATCTAAAAATAGATAGTTTTGCATAAATTTGCCGACGTTTGAAGAAAAAAATATATTTTATGTGGAGGAAAAGTTACTTTTCATGGTTTGCTCTCGTTCGGCTGCTAAAAACGAGTGCGGTATGAAAAGTATCACTTTTCCTCCGTATAAAATAATATACTACTATTAGCTAAATATTTCGTTGTATCGTACGAATAAAAACGTCAGATTCAGATTCAGGCGGACTAGCAAGCAATATAGAAAAGGCCGCACAAATTGCATTATCGACCGTGATTCCGCAAAAGTCGAAAGCCCGGTACGATTTGGCTTATGAAAAATTGTGGCTTGAAGACAAAAAAATTAAACGGGTTAATGAGAAGGTTTTATTGGCCTATTTCGAGGGAAGAAAGAATCTGAAAGCTTCAACACTCTGGACTCTTTATTCCATGTTGCGAAGTGACTTGTCTTTGAAGCTGAGGATAAAACATATTTAATGACAAAGGTTGCATTGATCGTTGGAATAGCTGGTGCTTATCGAAAAAGTGAGCTAACTTTTCTACGTGTGGGAGATATCTCAGACGAGTTCTCTCATTTTGTAACAAAAGTTCCTAATACAAACACAAACGTGACGCGTGAGTTTGTGATCACAGAAGGAAATATTGAAGGGCAAAATTTTCGTAATCTCATTAGAAAGTATATTTCTTTGTGTCCACAAAACGTTAAACATGATAGGTTTTTCGTCAAATATAATAATGGTAAATGCGGCGCACAGCCAGTTGGCATTACTACAATCGGTATCTACCGATGAGTATTGCACAGTTTTTGAAACTACCAAATCTTTTCTTATTTGCCGGAAGGTAAATCAGAAAGGTCGTCGGCCACTTCTTTGGCAGATTCTGGTGCAGATTTTTTGAAGGTTAAACGACATGGCTGGAAGTCCGATACTGTAGCGGAGGACTGTGTAGAGAATTCTATAAAAATATAAGAAAAGGATTGCCACTGATATTCTTGGTGAACCAAGCTCAAATGCAAATTCCGTTTTGCAACATGAAATCAGAGCAGCTGCCATGAATTCTACGTCTGCAGGAATTAACCTCACCAATTGTTCACATTGTGTCATAAATGTTTATGATGCATAAAATGAAGATTCAACCAGGTTGTGTCATTAAACTTTCCTCTTTTCTGTGTTGTCTTTGTTAACTGGTGATGAAATGAATTTTTTCTACTCCCATACTTTAATTGTATTATTAGATATGCTGAACTTGCACTTTAATGATGTTCATTACGATACAGATTTTCATTATGATACAAGTTTAATCCAATAGGGATTCAGATTTTTCATTGCGATATAAGTTTATATCCAATAAGAATGCGACATTCCAATATTCAATATGGCCGTGACTACATATCTGACAGATATAAAAATTAATTAAACTTGACAGTTCTCTGTATCTATTTAAATACAGTAAAAATTAAAGAAATACGTATGATATTATCGGGTCGTAGAAAAAATAGTGTATGCAACTCGCATTTAATGGCTATTAAGACACTCGTATTCTCTTCGTATTCATCTGCGCCTCGTATTGTAATTTTCATACTCGTATCTTAATAGCTATCATTAAATGCTCGTTGCACAATATACTATATCATCACTGGTTACGAAATATTTTTCATTACGTAACTAGTTACGAAAAATAAAGCGTTTCCTGACGTCATACGGTTTTGAAAACTGTCACTTTATGTGTCAAAATTAGATAAAATATTTATTAATATCAAAACGAACTTAGAATATAAGATTATTTGATTTAAATTCAATACATACAGTAGTGTTTTTATAACACCGTACATAGCCCCTATGTTCGATTTTATTTTGTCATTACTATAAAGGATGTTAAATTATTAATCAGTATAACAACTTTTCAATAACATATATATTTCAAAATACAATTCTATCTTTTCGACAGAATCACTATCAATGTCGAGATTCAAATCACTGGCGTTAATCCTAGTTATCTCTGTCGTTAATGTTATAAATTCCAAATGAAATAATAAATGGTTCCATTACATCATCTATTAAGCCATGTAAATTGCATATTTTATTTTTTCTTTGATTACATGTTCTTTACATTCCATCTATTTCTCTGAGGTAACTTTCGCAATAGCCCATACTTTTGCATTTATGTATCCTTCATTAAGCCAAGGTTCATCAAAATAATATATTGGGCATTGTTCACTTCTATACTTTTTTATCGAAGATAAATATCTTCATCTCCACAAAATAATGCTTTTACGTTCAAGTAGTATGCTTTTGCGATTACGTCTTAAATACCTATAAATAAATATTATGTAACATTTAAATACATAATTTAATACCAAAACTTACTTAAAATTTAAGCCTCCTAATTAATTTATATAAAGTACAACGACCCTTTCGGGGTAAATTTTCATCCTCCTTTAATTTCTTTCAAATCTTGTTTAGTATCGGAAGTACTCTATCCCCTTATACATTTTTTAACAGTATCGTCAAATGTAGATAGCAGTGATTTGCTCCTTAATCAGTTCAGTGGTGATAAAATTAGTCCTTTGGTTTTATATTCATGAATAATGCGGTAAACACTTGTTCTTGAAACACCTATTGTTCAGTAACCATATAAATACTAATATAATATAAATAAAATAGAAATACACAAAAATGTATGTTTGTACCTATGCTTATTTATCATCATATTTATAATCGCCACCTTCGTGACTATTTATTGCTAAATAAATAGTGTGTCTACAGTTTCATCAAAAGCGGAAGTTTTCATTTTTTTTTATTTGTCCAAAGTATTTAACGCAATTGTGACCGATAGATAATGTATGTTGAGATGTCCTTTAGCCAGACAAACTGAAAAATTTAGAAAAAGTTCCATTATTTTCGTAAATTTTAAGTTTGAGTGAGAGTAAGTAGTAAATTAAAAAAAACAAAAAACAACAATATCTCAAAAACGAATGACTTTGGGATAAGGCAATTTGGGATATATCTATTGCAACTGATCTCTGTTAACACGCTTTAAAGTATGACCGTTTCACCCTATATAAATTCAGTGTCTATAAAGTATAAACGAGAACGAGATGCCAGACCAGCCGATAATACCGAAATGTATGCATTTTTGGGCCTCCTAATATATGCTGGTAGGTACTCTAAAAGCTAATCGGTTAAATCTGGAAGAGACATGTAAGTCAGATAGCTCCGAAATTAAAATGCCCCTGTTAACGATGTCAATAAAACGATTCAAATTTTTACTAAGATGTTTAAGATTCGACTATATGGGGTCTCGTGAAGAACGCCTCAAAATGGACAAACTTGCCCACATTCGAGAATTCTTTGATCATTTTGTTAACAAATGCTAAACTGGTTATAGCCTTTCGGAATACCTAACAATAAAAAAACATGAAGGGTTTAGAAGGAGACGCAACTTTAGACAAAACATTTCTTCTAAACCCAACAAGTACGAAATAAAAATTTGTATACGTCGGACAACTCGACGGCCCGTATAAAGTTAGTAATACTCCGCTTGCTTTGTAGAAAGGCTGTGCGAGCCAATCAAAGGGTCTGGAAGAAATGTTACGTTGGACAACTGGTTCACTAGCATTCCTTTAGTGCAAAAACTATATGCAGAATACAATTTAACAATCATAGGAAGAAGAAAGTAGAAGAATAAAGCAGAATTAACATGTCCAACACATCCACCTGGTGCTGGCATGTTTGACTTCACTATAACCTATACCTTGGTGTCATACGTACCTAGGAAGAAAAAAAATGTTGTGCTTCTTTCATCTTCTCATCATGACGATGAAATTGACCAAGTCTCCTGTAAACCACAGATAATCATAGACTATAATAATACAAAAGGGGGCGTTGACACTGTGGACAGACTATGTGCAAATTACATTGTCGCAAGGAATACGAGGCGCTGGCTGACTGTAATTTCCTTCTCCGCCTTCAGTGTAGCTGGAATTAATACGTATGTTTTATATGGTTCAAGTAATGTCGGTGTAAATACAACCAGGCGATACTTTCTGCGGAATCTAGCTTGCGATTTTATCCAGCCCTATCTGCATACACTTTTAGCTAAGCAAAATATTCCAAGGCAACTCAAAAATAGATTACCTGAAATTTGCGGAATTCAACGTACTCCAATAGAGTCAAATTGCAGGAGAGAAGGAGAATTTGATTGATGTGTGGTATGTAGCTGCATGCGCAATAGAAAAACTCTAGAACACATCGTGGTTATATGTGACGACTGCTTTGAGAATAACCAAAACTCTAACTGAACTGTCACATAGACTATATCTGATATATAAGTGTGTTTGATTTTACATATGTAAATTTATATAGTTTAAGCTGGTTTTGTATTACGATTCTATTGTTCTTAAGATACAGGCTATTATTGCTACAGCAATAAATACATGTTCATTTGTTAGTGTTCCCATATTTTTTACATAGAAATTAATAAATGTGATAGTTTATTGATGAAGACAAAAGTTTATATCAATTTTATTTGCATTCAGTCCCTCAGACCGGTGCGCCTCTTGATGTTCATTTGATCAACGCCCTCTCTAGAGTTAATAAATAATCGACTTTCGACTGCTAAATGTCTTATCGTTCACTCTGTGAGGTATGAATATACTGTAATGTGAAATTTGATTTATAATAAAATCAAGACAATGTGAGTTTTACTCTTTAAATTAAAATTTGGGGTTTAAACAAATTAATCTCAGGGGTTCGTGAATTCTTTGCTCTACAGCGGGTGTAGAGAACAGAATACGAGAGCTTATCGTACGTTGAACAAAATACCCAAATAAAAAAAAATTCTAAGTTAAAAAAAAATTTTTACAAGACAAAAAGATGTTTTACAAAAAAAAAAATTATATTTTATTTAAATCAATAAAACCTATAAAAAAATTAGTTTACAGTGTACAGCATGGCGTGGCAAGCACCACAACTAAATTATTACCTATAAAGACCCTTTTTGGTAGTTTTGAAATTTTTCCAACTTTTAGTTGGGACTTAGAAAATTTCTGTATAAAAAAAAATTAAATTTTTAAATTTTTCAAATATTAATTTGGACTAAAAAAAGAATTTACTGTTTTAAAGAGAAAATATTAATTCTTAAAATTTTTGACCTTAAAATTAAATTAAAATTAAATTACCTTATCTTACGTGTGTGTGAGTGTGTGTGTGTTATTTTGGAAGCTTCTGTCTTCGCGCGCCTATAGACGGATGGTGGATGGAGAGACGTCTTTTTCGTAGGGGTAATTAAATTCGGTAGAAGTTTTGGATGTTTATAAGTACTTATTCGAAGATGATCGTTGATTTGGGCCCACGGTGCACCGGGTTAATTTACAAAATTTACATACGTAGAGATAAACGCTCTGTACGAAGATAAAATGCAAAAAGCCGAAGTTTGTTGCTCTCGCACGGCTTTTTATAGGTGATTCCCAATTGTCTCTAAATTTCATCAGAAATACCTTTCGCTAGTCATCTGTTAATCACGGCAATCAACGATCTTTGATGGATTAATTTATGCGCGTCCGATCGGAATTTTGTTGTATACAGGGTCACCGAAAAGTTGTAGATTTTAATTACCACCTACTTTTTGTTCTTTAAATGCCCCTAACTGGCTGGTCTTTCTTCTTGTGTGTGTGGAATTTAATTGTGTGATTTTGTTACAATATTGGTGTGTATTTGTGTACAAAATAAATGATTTGAAATTAATTAATTACCTTGTAAAATATGATGGTCATTATTGTGGTGCATTTAACATCTTTCTGTCTTTGTCGTTGGCTGGACTTAACATAAGATCTCTGCTGAGCAACACCCCTTCTGCGTCAGATGGCTACTGAGGCAAATCATGACATCTACGCGCACATATGCAAGGAAAATACCGATGGTGCCAACTTGAAGAGTTGCGCCTCCTCTATCATTTGATAGTGTTGAGTTGGATTTAAATGAGTTAATTTTAAACAAATACCTCGCATGTGTGCAATCGTGTTAATGTTACATATTTGATAAAATAGAATTAAATTAAATTGAAGAAATACACAGATCAGATAGTTGGTTATAGTTTAATGAATATTCAATTAATTTAGTGTTTTTTTATCTTTTTAGATTACCTACAGCTGGATCATCTGTCAACTGACAAGTGGAATTGTAAATATTGAATAAAATGTAATATAACATTACAATACATTTCTCTTCCACTAAATGCCAAATAAATTTAGTATCCCTTTCTAGCATAGGTAGAACGTGTCTGTTGTTGAGACAATTACTAACACCGGGTATATGTAAAACAATTTCCTTGAAATTTGCGGTTCACCAGACAAATAGTAAGGAGGGTCAGATTTTCTCTGATGGTAGGTTCTACATTATGTATCTCGACAATCTTATTAGCAAATGTTTTGTTTTGTGGATGCAGTTATTGCGATTTCCTAAGCTGTATTGCTTATCAAAACTTATACTGCACTTCTTGCTGTGTAAAATGTGTGTGAAAATGTGTTTCCATGCCTTTGCTACAACACTCCCTCACCGTAATGCTGTGCTGCTAATAGTGCCCAAACCGACAAAATTCGCACTCTGAATTGCAGGCACTAATCTACGTATGACCAATCGCTCTTATTTCTGCAACTATCGGGTTGTTTTAATTAATTATGCATGCAATAATTGCTACCCCTACACAATGTACTGTGATAAAAAAGAAAGAGTTGTGGATGAGATGAGACAACTTTACATATTATTGAGGATAATATTTTATTCTAAAAGTTTCTATTCCTTTCAGTTATCAACATTTTCCTTTGTGAAAACAATGCTATGCTTACAACACGAAGCTCTTACACATTTGTAGGTTTCACAGAAACCGAACCACATCCCCATTGTTTTACGACGCCTTAACAACGGCTCATATATATTCATCTAATTGCGAATGGTTCTAATTTAGTTAATTAAGTCTCTCTCTATGTGTAGCATATCCGAAATAGCTCACGTTGCAAACTAATACTAGACCGACCACGGATGGTCCGCTAGGAACAAAGTAGGATAGACTACGAACGATTATTTGACATTTGGAAGCCGCAATAACCGACTACCTTTGCCGGTGCACCCTTTTGGTTAACTGAGTAGAGTTGATAGCCCGCTATGAATAGGAAAATTCCATCTGCCGGAATTAAGTGAAACTAGTACGGGGATATAATTAATTATGTACTTTCTCCCACATTATGTTTCCATATAAGTATGAATAATATTGATGTAATAAAAGGGATGCTCTCCACGTTTACTTTGCAATAGAACAATCTGGAAAGCTCGTCGAATTAACCTGGGGGTACGCTCAAATGATTTTCATTGTTTGCGTGTATAATATACGCAGTTATTGATGACAGAAGGGGTCAACCACAAACTTTTGCTACATTTGATCAGTTTTTTAAATGATATAATACATTATAAGACTCACATCAAAGCAAATTAATTAAGCCAGAACACGTGTTAGATTAATTGTGTTAAAAAGCATTAATACCGAGTTTCATGTATATTTGACCATAAAAATATTTTTTTTGATATATGTACATAAGTTTGCCACCCCTTTTACTCCGTTAGAGGTTAAATGAAATAAAACGCCGCAAAACCTGTTTTAGTAATTATCTCAGAGAGATTTAATACCCAATGCCAAGCAAATTTAACTATATAGATATTATATACTACATAACGTTGCCACCCCCTTTCATCCTTTTTAAGTCCGTTTTACCTCCTTAGATTTTGAATTTGGATAAACGTTAAAGACGCTATTTTCCACACAATTATATGCAAAAATTATACAATACTTGCCACCCCCTAACTGTGGAATTCCGAAAAATCCTTTCTTAAAGGATTTCTACATATACATTCAACATTATCTTCAAATTTCACATTTCTACAATTAGCCGGTTGGACTAGTCCTTGTTATGTCAGTAGCGACAAAGCCTTGTAAATAGATTAAAAACTACTCGAGCAAGCACAAATGTATAGTATCCCGTAAGTGTACACCTCTGCTGTACAGTTAATTAAAATGCCAGTGCTGAATAACCAAAGACGCAAAACAATGAACCAGTGATCTGTGAATAATACAGTTTGGCGAGGAGAGCTGCACGGAATTGGTGAATGTTTAGATCTTTTAAGCCATAAAGCAGGCTGTTGTATTTAGTACGTACACATATAGTTATCGCCAAATGTTATAGGCAGGGTACATATTTTAGTGTAGCATTAAAACTGGTCAACTAATATTAAAATAAAACACATCTGATGGTTTTGTGCAGAATTGTTAGCAGGTAATATACAAATCTTTAAGACTATTTTCTTAGAAATTACTAATGGTACTTTAGAATATCAATGTAGTAGGGGCGCCTATATCATTTGGCGGTAACTGTACACATATCAAATATAAATGATCTACGAAAAAGGGGTCGACGGAATTGTGGAATAGAAATGCCAACTGTACGCCTCGTGATAATGGTGTGCACATCCGGCCTCAAATCATAAAATATTAGATTCGATCAAAGAAGGGGTCGAAATTACATCTACTTTTGTCGATATTCTGTGCATCTTTGCTATTGGTTGTGTTTAATGTATTATGTTTATTTGAATCTATCTAATTTATGGTTGGAATTTAGGTATACATATGTTGATATTAGTCGTTTAGCTAAAGTCATTGTAGTTACATAATGTCTCAGCTTTTTTATGCATATTAGTATATGTGAGATATGTAAAGTATAGTCAGTGAACAACATGGGGATGGAGCTTTTTCCGAATTCCTTATTTCTATGAAATTATTAATATCATGAATATAGCAGCAATTTCGTTAAATTATCTTTACCTTTATAGGGAAGTTCTTCACTGGATCTCTTGGTGCAGAAGTAGAACACTAAACACTTTAACCCACTGAACACCAAACAACTGAAGAAGTTTTATTATCGCCTTGATAAATGATAATAAAACTGAAGAAGTTTTATTATCGCCTTGATAATGACAGCATTGCTGTTGAAAGGCGTCGGTGTTTTAGTTAAAACTTGTTTGGTGTTCAGTGGGTTAAAGTGTTTAGTGTTTTACCTTTATATATTATTGAAGACTATACCAGGACTTAATTCTAGATAGCTCTGGTACAGAATATTTTCCGACAAACTGAACAACGTAGCAACAATCGGTCGATCCCAGTATGATGCCACACCCTGCATATAAGCACAGATGCAGGATATTCCGGAACATAACTAAAGAATGTGTTACTGAAGCAATTTCAAATTAAGAATAAACATATGCCAAAAACTTTATCGCACTTGAGCTACAAGAATTTAAAGTTAGGCTGGCGCTACTAACAGTTTCAAGATCAGCAAGAATATTTTTTTGATATCCATAATTAGTATCAAGTTATTCTCTGTTTTCGAGTTGTCCTACATAAACCTTTTTATAAAAAATCCACGATTCAAGTCTGGTGACCTTACCGACCAAACCTTCTATTTGTTGATCCTCTTACAATCCACTGATTCCTATTATCTTAATCAAGTAAGTCTGTGACTTGTCTATCAAAGTATACGGATGCGCCATCGTGATGTATCCATCTTCGTCGTCTTACATTAGAATAAACGTCAGAAATGTTAGAAGGTAATTTTCCAGGAAGCGTACATAACGAACTGACGTGAGATGTTCTTGAATTATAAATTGCCCAACGAGAAAGTCGTCAGTAATACCACACAAAACATTCACTGGAAATCTATCTTGAAAATGGGATTCCTTAGTTTGATGTTGATTGTGCTCAATAATGTGAATTCCTGGTTGTATTGATGCCGCTTCGAGTTGCTTTCAATTCTAAACAATTTTTTCTGATATAGCTTAGCATTTCTCCCTAACGAGAGATTAAATTCAGATCTTGGTGTAAAGCGGTTAGGTTCTTAAGCTTGTACAGATATATGTTACGATTATAAAACTGAAATTTAAAACTTGCCTTATATTACCTGACAAAATTAAAAACAGTGATAATCTAATGTATAGACAAAACTGTATATCTTGTAAATAATAAAATACTTTTATGATATAGTGGATTTGATTTAAGATACCTTTTACTCAGAATATTTTCTGATTAAAATGAACAGCTAAGCCACAATCGGCCAAATTCCAGGTACCAATGAAAGAAGGAAATAGTACCATTAGAAGCGCTCGTATAGGAACGTCCATATTACATACTACTGGAGCACTATATCTTCCGGTTGTGAACACATTTCCATCAAACTCAAATTGTATTGGTATGCCTATGGCCACAAGTGACACAATACTAACAGCAGTGAGCAGATTTAGTGAAAATCTTCACAAATGAAGTCAGAAACTAGTATCTTTGAAAAATATATAAAACCGTTGCAAAGAGGTGGAGTTTTGCGCATCTATATATTTTGCATATATAAGAGAAAGAAAATTTTACTCCACTACCTCTATTAATTATTTCTTCTTCACGTGGAAATAAATCTTGTGGCTATTCACTTTTGTCGGATTTATTTCTTTCATTAGAATCGTAATTGGATCGTAATCGCGCATAGGATTTAGTACTCCATGTAGCACCAACACGTTTCATTCTTAAAAATAAATTCACAACCAAGAACTCTGTTATTTGTAAAATTATCTTAGAATGTATAAGAAATCTATGCCTTTGTCCAACATGGTATAAAGTTTAGTGGTAGTGATAAGGAGTAATTGTTACGGTCCAATTGTTTTATTGAACCTAGCTGCTGGAGAAATACTACTAGTGTAAGGGTTTTTCACAATAAACGAGTGAGTTTATTTTAATACATATATTTTAATAAAGAAATAAAAATAAAACATAACTTCCCGTTCTTTGTACATGAAAGACACAAAATAATAATTCTCATATAATGTATAAGCATATAAAATAATATTTACAAATAATGTCTCTCTTTCCTGCGTATTGAACGCTATTTGAAATGTGTACTTTATGTACTTCTTGTTTTTAACGAGCCAAAGGATATATTTATCGGAGCGATTCCTGAACTAGGGAGAAAGCGAATAATCAGTTCAATAGTTTATCACTACCGCGTAAAACACGATACAACTCAAAACTACGTCCAGGAATATCGAATTTCTCGTATATATTTTCATATGCGTCTATTTGCGCCTTTTACTATGCTCCATCCACTGACCCCTTATAATAGTGACGATTCCACGAACCACGGTTCGTGCGCTGAACGCAATGAATCCGACGAGCACACACTCGTATGCGTATCGCGATCAGCGCAGGCAAGTCCGTGGGCGGCTATACCATTAACAAACCGCGCAAAGTCAAATAGCACGTCATCTCTGTAATACGGGTTGGCGCGCGCTTCTTTTCATCGCTACGACGTAGTTTCGGATTTACCTCCGAAGCTTAGCATTTTTGGAATTATATCCTATCGGTGGCTCTTGTTTCTATTAATTCGTTATCATGATTTTGCTTATTTATATTATATTACATTAAGCGTGAGATTTAGACATATTAATTTAATAAAATACGGAATATATAGCAAATATAGGTAAAATAAAAAGAATGCTTGTTTTAAATGTTTTTGAGTCCTTAACAGTAATTAAGATGTAATAAAAGAATACATACAACACAGTAATGAAAATACTACCATCGAACGTGCAAAGACTGCTTTCACTTATTGAGGTAAAGTATAATTTAAGTTTATAGATTTCGCCTATTATTTTAGTCACTCCGTATTGAAAGCCAATAGCTCAATAGCTTCTATGTACATACATTTGCGCGTTTTCATTAAAGGATTTTGTCACCTATGATCCCCTATCGCGGCCGCCATCATCGTTCTGTTGCGTACCAGTGCGGTAACGCCTTCCCCGGTAGGGCTCTACCAGTTTAATTAATTAAGATCGTAATAATTCATAGCGGCCCAGCGCAACCACGTCAAACATCTTAATTCTGGCGTTTCCCTAATTATTAAACTGTCCCTGTGGAGCGGTTACATATTCACAAAGGTAAAAGTAATCCTTTACGCGTTCTCGCTACTGCTAGTGGCCTTCACCGGTGTTACCCCTGCAATTTGGTTTCTAGTTAAAATCGGCAATTCCTAAGACCTTCACTTCGGAATATGATTTAGAATGTACCCTGTTTACTCCCTAATAGCGTATTCCTTTAATACTCCGCCGATTACTATTTATCCTGCCAGAATTTCTGCCAGAAACGTATCCGATTTTGCATACAAAGATGCAGTTTGTTTTATGTTTATGCTGTATACCTTTTTATCAGGATACAGTACTGTAAATATGGTTTAAACTATTAATATGTAAATTACCTCTATTCTTTTATTTATCACTAAAATTTTACAATCCACTTACCGTTGATTTTGAAAATAATTAGCATAGCTATGCAATGTAATTACATGCACGTATTTACGAGCAGAACTTTAATCATATTCAAGCTAACTTACAATTCTCTCCTAAGTACTCACATTTTTCCAACACAGACGAGATGACAGACATATTTGGTATTATTTCTATTTTGCCATAAACACGCCTAGTGAGATAAAACAATAACATGGTATAAATACAGATCAATTTAAATGTTTAATATTCATAAATTCAACTGTCAGTGTCAGGACTAATCATGTTTTAAAAGATTTTTTTTATTCATAGATACAGTTTAAAATAAATGAACTTTGACGCCTTGTACATACATATATCGGAAAAAGCGTTCAAATAGAAAGTAACATAAGTAAAGTCCCATTATTTGATCCCAAAGGATATATGACTAACGGATTGACCTAGTTTTTTGTAATACTCTGTATACTTTTATAGTGTTACCATACTATGAACCAACCTATATGACGTTAAAAGAGCAATTGAAATTGATTTAGTTTTATAACTTAGTTATGAACCCAAAACGATGAATCATGGATACATGCCCTACATTAGGTATAATCCTTATAGACAGCAATCCTCCAATAGGCCTTTTCGAAATTAAGATGTAATAAGTTAGGAACTGTTAACAGTATGATGGGCACAGTTTTCGTAAACAACGTGTAGGTACTTCAAGGTCGTACATTCAAAGCTTACCATTTAAGTTAAGGATAGCAAATTTATTAAACAATATCTGCAGCTTCTTCATTTATGAAAATAACATAGAAATATAATCCCAGTAAAAGCTATCACATTGAATAATTGATCCCATCTGTACATTGAAAGTCTGGAAGAGCACAGGGTTCGGTAACGAAAGGGAACGAAAAAATGTGAACATATCGGCATCGACTTTCAGAAAGCCGGAGGGCTTTTAGGTTAAAGACGTCGAGTCGTTATCGCAGAACCAGCAGCGCCAGTATCGTCTGCTTACTAGATTTTCGAAGCAGTCTATCTCTATAGACAGGAGAGCTCCGTAAAAAGCCAAAGTAATGAATTTATAGTCAGTTTTTATCGACGCCTCGTTGCAGCCATTATCACCTCTTCTAGAGTCTATCTTTCTCAATGTGTGAGAGACTTCGTCGGACTGTAAACGAGTTTGTCGTGTTTCGTTTCACTTTTACTCTTATCTTCCTTGTGCGAATCTCAAGCATAAAAATACAGATTTGAGGCTGTATCGTTTTGTTGTATGAAAATAATTTGATTCTAAATTGTTTACTTGTCATTCACTTCAAAATAATACATCTTTAGTGTTATAGTAGTCGTGCTACTCTACTATTGTTACATTGTGATATTTTTAATTTTCATCTAAAATGTTCAAAAGCTGTATATTATGTAATTGTCCTGAAATATTCTGCAATTCAGATCATTTATTTGAGAGAAGCAATGGATTTATGTAAACCGTATCTATTTCAGTCTTAAAACATTATCGAATGGTATTATCCTTGGCGCTAGCGTTTCTACAATGCTCTGTTGTACTCTGAGTGTTTGACAAGCACTACTGCATTAATGATTTAAGACCGCAAGAACTGGTCCGGTTCCAGCGGCAGAACATCGGGGGCGAGTATGAGTATGTATGCAGTGAAATATGTATGTAGTTTGTAGGCAGTCATCGTACGGTATTGTTGTATGATCATTGATCATGCGTTATAAGTACGCGTACCTATAATTCGGTTGCAAGGCACAAGGTGTAGAATATACAGAATGGCCGGGCAATTACACTGGAACCTCGCTTATCTCCGCACTCACTTATATCCACCCTCATTCATATCCGCACTATAGTGCTCATTTAAACGGGCCGATAGCCGCAGTGGTTAGGTGGCTGACTATCGTTGTGGGGGAACGATAGGTGCCGGGGTTCAATTCTCTGGAGGGACAGTGACATTTTTTCAGAGAGTTTAATCCCGGATCGACTTGCCATTCGCTGTTGGGAGCAAAGTGATTAGCAGCGCGGCATCATAAAAGGCGATTTGGCGCTGTCACAAAGCCATTGAACACAACTTACACACACAAACTACACCGCGAGAGTTGCAGTGATAGCCAGACAAGCGGTACAGCTTACGGAGTCACTACAACTAAGCACCCACCACACATTAAAAAAAATTCACATGAGCCAATCAGCCCGTAGCACGGCCTTTCCTCTCCACTAACGGGATAAGAGTGGGGACTCCTCTTGAGCGGATGTAAGTGAATGTTTACGTTTCCCGACCGCGGATATAGACGAGGTTCCAGTGTATCTAGGAATAGGTAACGATTCAATGAGTACGAGTGAATAGAGCGTACAGATGTGTGGATATTAAACAGACGAGTGCAGCGATAGAACGATCACTGGCGTTGTTGCCAGTCACGCGCTCAAGGGATCAGACACGCTGGTACTTTAGTTGAACAGCGAATGGAATAAATTGGCATTTAATTATTTATTGTTTTATTGACCTCTAAGGAATCAGGAATTAAAAGATAAGTACATAAAGGTCAAAAAATACATATATTAATGGCATCGTATATCTATATACAACAGACTTCGTGTATAATTGAAGTAATACTGGAAGATACTTGAAACTATCACCAACGGCGACCCACCACTTTTTGTCAAACCACCGCCACTGACTGTTGGCGCCATTTACTGATCACACACTCTTCCATGTCTTTTTCTAGTGTTCTGAAGTATAGATTCGTACTGATTCGTTGCTGGATAAACAGACTAGAGTGTATATATCATCAATTTCTGCAGTACAGGATTTAACAGCTTGCGATAGCGTAGTACAAGTTAATATCAAGCATGCCTTATAGACTGGCAGCATGCAGAAGAAATAGGGAAGAATTGACACATTGCTTGTGTTTGAACTGTTACAGTAGTATTGTGCTTAAATTTTCCTTCTTTCTTAATACGAAGAAAAGATACATATTTCCTAAAGAAAAGTTAATTAAAATTTATAAAGGTTTGCAGGGTTAAGAGAATTTCTCCTTTCTTCTCTCTTCTTTATTGTTACTCTATGACAATCGTATCGTTTTTTTGTAATTTCCAACTATAGCCAGGAACATACAATATCTTCCAATGGTATTTCAAGTACAGAATCATAAGAATAAATAGAGATGTTCTATCGCTTGGCAAAGCTTATGTTACAGATTAACTTTTACATGGTTTCCTTTATTACAGATTAATCACTGCTGCACATACATACACCGTCTGAAAATAAATGAGGTTGAAATAACAGTACTAATTGCATTCATGGACCACTGTAGACAGCTAGTGTGTGATTAGAATAAATACCGATACTTCTCGTTTAGAATTATGTGGAGCGGGACGGGTATGCTTGGGCATTGACTAGTCGCCCAAGAGTAGTATACTTTACCATACAAACGTCATTACGACACTGGCGGGCTTCCAAACTATAAATCGCAACTTGTGATTGCTATACTCATATTCTTTGAAGTCAGCATATTGCTGTCATGGGAACAAGATTCATATTGAAAAAACGGTAAGCTGTTTAGTGAGTTAGGTACATATCTGTGTTCGTAACTATGTTCTTACTTCGTAACTTGACTTCGTATATGTTTTTCGATATTACAGTCCACGCACCTTTGTTGTGCCTGATTATGTTAGATTTTCGTGTGCATATTCTCTGATTTGCAATTTCTTCTTTCTCCGAGTTCTAAGATTGTTTTATTCGAAGACTACTGCCACATCGAATTTCTTTCTTAGGTTCATAGACTTCATTGATTGATATTTACCGTGTTTTTTTCCTTCGTTTCTTGTCTTGTTATGTGAAGTTTCTTATCACCTTTTGCGGTTTTCTTGTTGTGCTATGTTAGATTATGTCAGTTACTACTGACATAATCTAACATAGCACAACAATAAATTACAGAAAAGGGCTGGTAACGCTAAATGCTTTTAGCGTTACCAGCTCTTTTCTGTAATTCTAGTTAATTTGCCTAATACTGGTAAGATTGTCTGACTTACAACTTTTTATCTTTTCTCGGTATTTTCGCTTTGAACCCGTGGCTTAAGAAATATTAAAAAGTGTATTTTTGGGCAAATTAAGTCTTTTTTAAATTATTCTCAGGGAGAATAATGCTAACTTAGTGGACACCCCTGAGCAATACAGTATAGGTAAGATAGGTAAACAATGATATCCATAGATATGTTAGCTGCGTTTGAACGGTTTCATTAAAGTTTCTAGTTGGGAACCACTTTTCCGATCGTTAATTAAATAACAGATGTAGTTATAAGTTTGCTTTCAAATACATCTCTTTGGCGAGTTTCTATTGATTTGAAGACGTTTTAAACAAAATGTACTTTTACTTTTATGATACGTATACTGTAATACAAGTATGTATGTACTATCTGTGACAAAAGAAATGAATCACCTATTTTGCGGGGTGCCGATAAATCGCTGATTTACTATTTGTTTGGTCAACTGTATGTCTCAGGTATACGGCTTTACATATGTATGTATAAAATACGCTTCAGTTTATATCTGCATATATGTATATGTATATTAAAATATATATACTTTTAAGCCTTAACGTATCACTTACAACCCTCTTGCATTTGCACACCAATTAGTATACATATTTAAAATTTTTTATTATTATTAATAATTAAATTATTTTTTTATTCAAATCGTCAATCAATATTTCCTGATATACATACAATACGTATATAGTACCATTATATCATATAAAGTAATTCGCTATGCGTGCAAAGAGACGAAGTCAAATAAAATAATAGGAAAAAACAATAGAAACAATTTAATCTGAAAAATGATTATCTATCTACGACGACAAAATACATGATGAAGTAGTTTGCAATACTTAAGATGGTCGTCTACCAGCTGATTGTTTTACAGCGGTGCCATATTTACATAATTCTATAAATCGTTTGCTTGATTTTATTGCAATATAATTTGAAAATTGGGTTTCATACATATATTTCTACAAATATTTTATATTATTTTATATTGTGTATATTTGTCCATTAATATTCGATATTAACTTCACAATCTCTATTCCCGTTTACCTTGATAAGGAAATAGAGATTATTCAATTAATTTTTAGATTTAATTATTGAAATTTGCCATGAGCATGCAAAATACGTCTACACATGTGTGTATGAAGCCCAATTTTAAAATACGGTTTAAATAAATTATAAAAACATTATATTATGAGAAAATTTAATTGTGGCAACATCGCCAACTGTCAAACGGTAATCGGCCCTCTTAATAATTCAAAAAGATATTTTCTATTATTATTTTTTGAATGTTGTAGTTAAACTTAGAACAGTAATAAACGGTAAAGATTTACTGCAAATAAGTATACAGGGTGACTGGTAATGAAACCGTCATACTTTATAGCGTGTTAGTAAAGATCATTTGCAATAAATATAGCCCAATTTCCCTTATCCAAAAGGCGCCCGTTTTTGACATAGTGTGTTTTTTTGTTTTTTGCGAAGTTCACTAATTACGCTCACTCAAACTTAAAACTTTTTTTTTTTTTTTGGGGACTGCACGGGCGGACGAGCCGTAACGGCAAACTCGGCCATAAGAAAGACCTATTGTGCCCCCGTGCTGTTTTACTCCTCTTAGCCAGGTTGCACTCGGACGAAAAAGTCCGCAGCCTGGTCGAGAGTTAATTTTCTTAGTCCAGGATCGTCCAGACGCCCGACCCCGAAGTAACTCCGCCGCTCCCTGTCCACTGTCGAGCAGTCGGCAAGAAGATGGATTGGAGTTTCCTCCGCATTCCCACAGTTTCTGCATAGGGGAGAGTTTACTATGCCCATGCGATGCAGGTGTTTGTTCAGCGCGCAGTGACCGGTTAAGATTCCTGTGAGTAACCTCAACCTGACCCTGCTCATGGAAACTGCCTTGCGCAGTTTTTCATCATACGGGCGAATCCCGAAAACTTTGCAGTGTCTCATGCCGGCAAGTGCATTCCAGTAGGAGCAATGCCTAACAGCGAGTTCAGATCTGACAAAGGCTTTGATGCTGCCATAGGAGTTCCCACATGTAGGTTCTGCACCCGCGAGTGGTCCCTCACTGGCGTCTCTAGCTAATTTGTCAGCCATTTCGTTACCTCTGATTCCAGAGTGACCTGGCACCCATCTCAGTGTTGTATTGAGGCGTTCCGCCAGTTTTACGAGAGTCTTATGGCAGTGTAGCACTGCCTCGGAATCGAACCTGACAGCCTGTAGTGCCCTAAGGGCAGCCTGACTGTCAGAGAGAATTTCCACTGCTCCATTAACCTGCGGGCAGTTTAAAATGCCTTCCGCGCAGGTCTGGATTGCGATTACTTCGGCTTGGAAGATGGACGCGGAGCTCCCTTAAACTTAAAACTTACGAAAATAATGGAGCTTTTTCTCAATTTTTCAGTGTGTCTGCGTAGAGGACATCTCAACACACATTATTTATCGGTGACAATTACGTTAAATACTTGGAAAATTAAAACTTCCGCTTTTGATGAATCTGTAGACACAACCGCTACCTTTGTGACTATTTATTTAGCGATTGTGTTTACAGTTTCATCAAAAGCGGAAGTTTTTTTTAATTTTCCAACAATTAACAATAAAGGTTAACTAACACACAAAAATCTACTTAACATAACATTTCAGGAAAATGTTGAAGATGATTATGCGATAAGATATTAACATTTCGAAAGGATCATTATTTTCTATAGCCACATCTATAATCATTTGTAATCACCCTAATAATCTATAAATCGATCAGATAAACGAATAAATGCATACAATATAATAATACAATCATTGTAAAATAAAAGTATTAATTATTTGTATTACCAAATCCGTAACTACATTAGAAACTCTTTCTAAGAAGTAAATATCCATCTATTAGTATAATTAAGGATCGAGCGCAGTGCTCTAATTCTGTAAAAAAATACTTTATCTTAAAGTAGCATTTTATATATGGCAAATTATGTGTATACGACGACTAACACATACTATTGATAAATATTACAGCGGACACTGTGATAATGCTATTTGTAGGTGTATTAAATTTACAGTGCATGCTAGTGCGAAAGATATTACTACCTAATGTCTTTCTACTTATGTCTAAAATATTTTACAGCATCCAGCCGCTGGCACTTTATAGTTGACCAACTTGTTTGTGTGTTTATATTTCGCTACCTGATTTAGTCCGGAGGAAATTTTATGGCTTTTCGATTCAATTCTTGTGTCTTTTATAGTACATGATCGAATACAGCCCATTAGACAACATAGTATTGATTATTATCTCTTGATGTGAGTTAATTGAAGTTCGCTATTAATCTAAATTTTCGATTAATTAAAAGTGGATACACAAATGCGCCAGTCATCGAACGCTATATACAGGTGTACGCATGTTTATGTAAATATGCACATACATCCTTGTGAATTGTGGTTCGTCCGTTGAAATAAATAGGAGCGGTAACGAATTCAAACCGATTTCAATATTTATTAAACAAACAAAGGTTATTACTTCAATGAATTACAAACACGATTCAGGTAGGTCTAAACTCGTCAAAACCGATGTGGGGCAAACGCTTTTTGGTCATGACGTTCTATATGACGCTACGTTTGTGTACATTGTAGAAGCAAAACGCTGAAAATAAACTAAGAATATGTGGTGCGCTACTAAATAATTCCAGGGTTATAGGTTGTCCTGGCCATTCAACCCGTAAAGTACACATGTATGAACTCGCCGAACATGGATATTAAATATCTCGTATAAATGATGTTCACATCTATGACGTTAAATGGAATTTACCAAGTTAAATAATAAAAAGTACTATATTACAGAGAAATTCAGATGAAAAAGATATGTGACGAAAGGAAATCAGACCCTTTTAACAAAACTGAATATTTCATTCTTCTGTGCTTATAAGTACTTTATTTATATTCCTTCAACAATGTATTTTTTTATGTGTGGTGGGTGCTTAGTTGTATCGTTTGTCTCTGTAAGCTGTATCGTTTGCCTGACTATCAAAGCAACTCTCGCGATGTAGTTGCTGTATGTGTTTAATTGTATACTACTGTCTTTGTGTACTGTCTTTAATGCCGCGCTGTTAATCACTTTGATCCCAGCAGCCAATGGTATGTCGATCCAGTTTATCAACTCTCCGAAAAAATGTCACCGTCACTCCGAAGGATTAAAATCCGGCTCTTATCATGCTGCCACAACGATAATCAGCCGCCTAACCACTGCGTCTATCGACCCATTATTAATAATAATAATGTAAGAAACATGTACAATACATTGTTGTAAATAAACTATAATAGTAAATCGCTGCATTTTTTTTAGGTTTACGGCTCAGCTAGAGCGGTATTGTAGCTGATGGAAATCGAAGAACAACAGATTGCAGTAGTTCAACCAGAGCAAGTGATTATATTTCATAATAACTTCTACCTTAAATCTAGTACGTCGAGTGGGCCATTTGTTGATCATATGACTTATTTTGTTTATATATATTTAATAAAGAAACCTTTTGCATTAGTTCCATTATAAAGAAATATATGCATATGAAAGAAAATATCCTTCCGGTCTGGTAAAATTATGCGTAGTAGTATCTCGGTTCCATTGCAAAGTTTGGTTCGTATATCTAAAAACAGAAAGCTAGTTGTTTAAAGTCCCAGGCAATCCTACAAATACGTAGATAGCAAATAAAATAGGACAAAGACTATTTTTGAGATAATAGTGGGCTTTCTAGATAGGAAGCAGAAACGACTACGAATATTCTACAATGCATTAATTCGAAATACATTAATGAATTTTGTTTGACAATATTTTATGATAAATAAAATAAACACACAATGCAGTTTCGTAACCATATTTCAGTTAATTGTATCCATCAGTATAATATATTTTTAGCGCATGGTTTATCTAAATGGCATGTTAAAAGCCACTGGACTTATATACATAATTAATAAAACTACTTCAGGAACTACCGGAAATGCAGATCAATTCGGTCATCCTAAATAAAGTACTTTTCATGACTTCAATTACGTATATTTCAGGACTGGTTTCCGAATTATTTGGTAATCGTATCAAAATAAAGTGTCCTCTTAGCATTGTAGAATCCTTAGATTTGGTAGGTTTGCCTGTGATTGGTAATACGTTCATGTTATATCTTATGACGTATGAATCAATGACATAAAGTTAGATATTCATATTGAAATCAATATTTGTAGAACTTATTAGTGCTACTTCATAACAATGAGTTTGTATTGCTCGTAGATTTTTCAAGCTATACTATTTAATTGAAGTTTAATTGGAAGATTTAATTTTGCCTTTTGAACGATGGGTTCAAACTCCAAATAATTAAAATAACTTCGAATCAATTATGTTTCATAATTTGAATAGTGAAAAAATGCGATATAAAATTGGATTGGAAGCCGTTGCTGTACATGTCTACCTAGAATTGCTAAATACTCGGTAGCAATTCTATTTTTCTTGACAGTCTCTATTGAAATTACAACAGTTTCTAATTAAGTTCTGGCTGAAATAGATGTTTTAGAGTTATTGCCTGGAAAATATATATCTTATTCGCCAAATAATCGATAACGAATGTTCTTGCGTTGACAAAGGTTCTTTTTAAATTTTGAGAAACTTAGTTTCTGAAAAAGACATAATGTATACAGTGTACGCAGTCGAAGAAAGGGTCTGGCTTCAATTGGAATGTGGTCACACACTATTTTTTTTATTTAATCATTTTAATCTATATAAAAATATATTAGCCAGGTAATAATAATAACAAGTTAATGGTAAGTATTCTATTACATCACATTGTTTAAATAACTCACGCGAACATATTAACAAACATCTTCTAGGTTAAATTAAACACAAACTTGACGTAGATCACGTAAACAATCTTTCCACGCATGTTGTGCAACACCCTGCAAGTACCCTCTTTAAAACGACACTATTGACATCAATAAAGTAGCGCGTTTTTTCGATGCTTGAAATATTATCAATATTTAACTTAATATTAGAAAGTAAATAGTAATTTCTATTTGTTTTTTATTCGGTAAGCACGTCCATGGACGGCACTTGTGTCGCCTGGCTAGACTCTGCTAGGGAAAGCGGTGGAAGCCACGATCGCAGGTGCACTCTAACGGCCTGGGTGGCTAGGAGTAGTCCGCTGGGTGGAGTTTTGTTCTCTTTCCTGTGCTACCTAGTTGCAGATGGGCATCTGGAGGTGCTTAACGACCACGGGCGTGGGGCACTGACCTACGTGGATGAGTTAGTCATTATAGCGTGAGGCAGGCATAACACCACGGTCAGAGATCGACAAACACGCATCAAAGAAACGCCATTCAGAAGCTGAGCAAAGTGCAAAGACTTGCCTGCATAGGAATAACCGAAGCAATGCGGTCGACACCGACTGTAGCCATGGAGGCACTCTTGGACTGGCCACCGTTGCACCTGGTTATACCGGCGGCATAGAGGCATAGAGGCTACAACACACAATGACTCCGAAAGAGATCAAAACAAAACATATGTCGATAACCGAAGATGTGGAAAGAGGGGTTTTGGAAATGCGGTCCGACCACATGCCGGTAAGGCATAGGTATGGGAATCCCTTCACGGTGTCTATACTAAACAGACGGGAGGAGGCTCCAAGGTATGCACTTAGAATCAAAAAGCAAGACTTAGTCTGGTACACGGACGGCTAATGGTACTCGTGCAGGGATACACTCTCAGAATGAGGGGTACAGCTACGTATTGAGCGAATATACATCTCTGTTTCAAGCGAAAGTATATGCCATGCTGCAGTGTGCACACACAATGAATATGAAAGCGGTGACCTACAGACGAATTCACATCATGTCTGATAGCCAAACGGCACTAACGACGTTACTAAGCCAAAAAGTGTTGTCCAGGTTGGTAATATTTCCACTTATAGGTCAATAAAACAACAATTAATTAAACACCAATTTATTCCAGAACATATAATATTATGTTTTCGTTAAAACGACTTCTTCAGTGGAAGAAATTAACATAATATTATATGTTCTGGAATAAGTTGGTATTTAATTAATTGTTATTTTATTGACCTATAAGTGGAAATATTTCAGGAATTTAAAGATAAGTAAAAGCAAATATGCTAATATCTGCTTTCCACCAGTAACTCTCTCTTAAATAAAAACTAATGCGACGCAATCGGATGAAAGGAGTTGGTAAGGTTTGTGTCCAGCAACGAGAGCTTTATATAAGACTCGCCTTGTCTTTACCTAACCTCTCAATTTTATTCCAAAATATTCATTAGAGGGATTGATCTACAATTGACAGTACAGTTGCAATTATAAACTAGAATACAATAAGCAACAATTGCACAGCTTACGTAATTAAGCTAGCAAAGTAACATTAATCATGTCATACTTTCGTCAAGAATAAATTACATTCAGCGAGTTGAACAATTTTCCTTTATATGAAATAAAATTAATAAAAAGTTGTGAAAAAAGAACTATAGGACACTGATTCACAAGAGAACGAAGAAAACCAGTTTAGAAATGTTATAGCGGAAGAAATAACCCCGACTTTATTATTATCTTGCATCCACAGTACGAGAGCCGTTTCCCTTAAGATCCTGTACTTGAATAAAACCTATAGAGTTGTAGCAACCTGCCCTTCACTTATAAAAACTAATAATTATTTTGCTTTATTACACGATCCCTATGGAAACTTATAAAAATGCTATAATTTTTGTTCTTTATATAGTTGTCGCACAGATGGTACACGCGCTGTAGTCATAAGTTTAATACGCTGCCTAATTTCCTTGTACCCCCAAACTGTTCCGTTCTGCACAAGAATCGCACTACCTTTTTGATGATGTCATCTCTTCAAACGCCATCTCGTCAAAGTTAAAGATTTGTTAATTAATGCCGCTGGAGTGGTTCCAAAATGGCATAGTACGTTGAGGAATGAGTTTTTATCTTCCTGACATTCTTGGAATGTAAGATACCATGGACAGTTTTTTGGATTTTCCTAAATAGATTCGGTTTGCTGCTTGACGAACGCCCATAGACAATTGTTTGAGATATTCGACGATTAGGGATCTCTCTCAGCAATCGCTAGGGTGAGTTTTCTTTAAAAGTCTATAAGAGCAGTATTTCAAGTATTCCTGAAAAGTCTGGTGACGCTCTGATTTTCCCCTATACATCAACGCGTTTCCTAGTGTTTCCAATATACAACTATTACAGTCCTTGGATCAGTCCCGAAGTGGCCTATGCTGAATATTAAAATTAGCAATACCTTATTAAAGTCAAATTGACAATGCCAAATTTGTTTGACAGATTGTAATATGTTGCTATAGAGGCCGTAATTTACACAACACTACGTTAAATGTGCGCCACTTTCGATATACTGCCGTCCGCCACATCTTAGTGTTATCACATTACGATAGGGCTTTGTAACTTATTTTATTAGATATATTGACGTAATAAGGAAGACAAGTACTTATTATATAGATTATCGAAATATTATTTTATTTTAATTAATGCAATGCACCTATCTGTATATATTCCGTGACTGTATATGTACAATTTCCCTATGTTACAATTTCATGTATTCTTAATAGTTAAAAAATGTAACAGTTTAACCGAAAACGAGTGAATAGGTGGCTTTTGATTAGAACTGTACCTACTGTATTCTTCGCGCCAATATGAAAACATCGCCTTATATGGAAGCACCGCTTTGGGTCGCGTGAGGTAGATCGGCCGATCCCGAGCGAAGAGAACACTCTCCGCTGAGACACCGAAGAGTCGTTTAGTCCGCGTAAAAGTTTATATAAAAATTTGTCATGTTAGGGCCACTTAGTGTTCTTGTGATTATTGTAATTAATTAAATAGTCAGTAAAATAAAGGCAGTGTTTACTGGTGAAATGCCAGCACGTAGCCAATAAATAAAAATACTGGTGCATGAAATTACAAGAAAGGACACGCCCGAAACCGCAAGACAAAGCACCCGAAAGAAGCAGACATTCGGCAGGAAGAACCAGCGTCAACGAGCGTACGCGAAGAAGAAAGAAGTTTCGCAAACGTATTTGGCCAAACTACTGTTATATTGTATAAATCTGAGCTCGTAAAAAATACATACATTAACTATTGTTTGTTATATAAAGTTTGCCGGTTTTCTTAAATTTTTATACATTCAGCGCTGTTGTTTTTTAGTTATTTAATCATGTGTTTGCTTATACATATAATTGCCTAATAAAGGTGCATTTTGCATTAAGGTATTATCTAATATTGTATATACATATTTATTCATTTTATTTAATGTATTTGTTATTCATTTATTTCCTGCAGTTTCATTCATTTAGTTGCATATAAGTCTGCATATTTTGTGTTATTATTTATTGTTAAAGTATTTAAAACCCTCCATTTACCGAACGTCATGAGAACGTATAAAGAAAGAAGTTTATAAGAAATTGTAAAGTAAGTATATGCTTTTCTTTATTACGTTAAGAGCGATTGCGACCAACATTTTGCTAGTTAGGGGAATTATTCCTTTATTTCGGTATTAGTAACGTCCGTCATCATCGGTTCACGAGGGGAATTTGCTCATATACCGTGGCGCCCAATATTCTAAATACATATTTGCACATTGTAGGGCCGTACAAGCACAATATAGCGCATAAAGTAAGACCGCTCCATAACATCTTTGCGCTTCAGAGTTTGAGAATCACTGACTTAAGCTTCTTATAAAAATACATTTCCTTGATTACGTACCGAGTGTAGTGACACAATTGTCGTTGAATATTATTCAGTCGAAATGAAAGAAAAAAAGGAGAAAAGCGGCTAGTTTCTTTGAATCTATTTTTGGTGGCTGAGGTATGTAGGCTTGGTTATTGAATTGAAATAAAAGAGAAAATAGGAGAAAGACAAATAATCTCTTTGAATCTATTCTTCTTGAGTCTAATTCTTGTTCATCGATGTGATATGTACCTATTTATTACCGTTTTTTATTAACAGAATGCGCATCTAGTACAGATAAATAGGCAAGTCAATCAGTTTTTCTCAAAAACGAAAAGAAAAACAATTTTTTTCTTTTTGGGTCTTACCATATTTTAAGTATTTGATTCTTTAATAAGCATTTTAAAACCGAAGTATAACGAAATATGTGTCCGTGTACTTTGCAACCGTATATACAACAATACATAGTGTAGTCAACTATGTAAATTAATATAATAATAACGGCAATAGTTGTTTACGATATATGTAAGTGCCAAAATTGCAACTATATTCTGCGTACGTGCAAAGTAAAATACTATTTTAAGATGTGTATTGTACAATATTTTTTCTGCACACATAATTTGTTCTTTGAAATTTTGAATAAAATTTTAATGAAAATGTATTGATAAAAATCTAATAGTGGATGACAGCTCCCAGAAAATAATTAATTTGGTTGAATATTTCCTTTGTCGGTCAAATTTCAAGTTTTAACCAACTACACTGTTGAAAATCTCTAATGTTTACACAAAACCTTGTGAGGGACTAAAAATAAGCGTGTTACATTAACATTATTGTTCTGTATAATTCACACCACGTCACACAACGAGGAAGTGTGAAAATTTGTTACATATAACATTTAGTAAAAATAAGAAAAACTTTAGTGGATTTTTGACACAAATGTAGTGCGAAATCATGTTTACTTTGCAGCTTAACATCATGCACACCTGCATCTGCGTAAAACGTAAATCGAATCATACTTCTATAGCTTGTTCTTATCTCATTTCCATATTCAACAACGTGGCGGAGAGGGTGAACTAACCGAACATGCATTTACTTTAATCGTTTTACTGATATTCGGATGCTTCGATAATATGCATTTTTGTTTTTATTGCACATAACCTACCAATAATAGTTTTGTCTTTGCAATGATTGCTTTCAAATCAAGTTAATTAAGCATTAATTTTGGATCACCTTAATTTACGTTTAGTTAACGTTGTGACAGCCCTCTAACTATTTAAAAATATTACTTAACTTGATTCGCCCTTTTTCTAATTTGCTGTGAAATAATATCCATAATACTAATTCTGTCGTGGTCGCTTTCCTGAAACCCATAGGCATATATATACATATATACACATGTATATACTCGTATATAATAGAATAAATTACTAAAACAAAAGACTTTTTGCTCAGTTTTAAAAAGAAATTGTATATCGAGGGCATATTAATTTAATGCGTTTAATATGTATATTGATAGATATCCATCAGTAACTATTTCTCACTTCAAAGCAAATTCGTGTCGTATCAGATAAACCATTTTAGGCAATTAACGCTAATTTGAGTTACTTAGCAAGAATACCGTAACACCACATACACTAACCATCCTGTCTGCAATATGATTCTTTAGCGATTCGCGTGCCTCTTCCACCGATCACGAAATCACTTTCAATCAATCAACGGCAAGAGGGGTGAACGGCACCATCGTATCTGACACAAATACAAAATTACGTATTGACGTAGGTAGGGTACGTGGGATAAGCTTGGTTGACTTCTCGTCTCGTCCGAGCAATTTCTGCTTTCGACAAGGGATGCTCCGCGTAATTATTAAGGAAGTTTATGTTGTACTGTGCAGATTATATATAGGTAGGCTGATTTTTTGCCCTTTTGCAAACAAGGGTTTAATAATTCTGTCTGACATTTGGCAAGTACGGAAATTAACACAAGTTTAGTACTAGAGCAGTATAACGACACTACTGTAAGTTTTAACATTGTTGTTCCATGAACTCATATTTTTTAATAAAAGACATTATTATGTAGGTATATAAAGAGAGTTATTCGTATACATTAATTCGATGGGCTACCTGACCTGCTAAAACAATTATTCGTGATATACCGTGATATTATGTGCAATCTGTGGATTGCATTCTGGGCGACTAGAAATGGTACGGACTTCAACGGTAAGCATACAGGCGCACGATTCGTCCCCCTCACCTCACAGTAGTATGAAAAGATCGATGTAAGGATAGCATTTTCCAGTTCTTAGACAAGGGTAAAGAGCAGTGGTGGGTACTTGTTGTTAGAAAGCGATAGTATACAACACACAATTGCCCAGCAGAATAGCACGCGTATTTCTTGACCTTGTTAACTCATAGAAATCATATTTTCACCCTTCGTTTACTCATATAAAGAGGATCATCACATTAAAAGATAGTTCTTGCTATGTATATTCGTACACTACACGTATCTTGTGGTGCGAAAGCAGAAATGTATAAGTGTTGAATGAAATGTAATGAGAACTGTGGGAATATGGGAGACGATTGGTATGATGGCCCCAAATATTATCACATTACTATAAGCTGCAGTACAGAGAACAGTAGCATCTGTGACCGTCCTGCTATTTTGTTAATTAGTTATAATGAGAGAACTACCAAGAAAAAAAGCTTCTTACAAGTACAACATATAAAAAATTTTTAGTTTTAATGTTCTTGACGATTATTTATATTGTTGGTAACATTGATGTTAGATACTTAGTAGCCAGTTCAAAATAATTTGGCTAGTCTTTTAGTTACAATTAGGAACATATTTACGCCTTCTGTAGGAGACAAACTCGTTTGAAGATTTCCTCATATTTCCGAAGTAATAAATGTGGAACATTTATGTAGTCAGCGCACACTTAATTTATACCGTTTTAACTTAAACATAAATGTATTATATACAATAACCTACGATACGATAACCTACCTTGAAAGCTGAAATATACCGACTAATTAATTGATTGATTGATTGATCTTTTTCTTTGCCGCTTCTCACGTCTCTTATATAAAGTGAGTTTCTGAAAACACTTTAGATATATCGTATGTGCAGTGTAGCAAAGGCTTCTTTTAGATCAATAACTTAGTTGTAATCCTTCATCTTTCCGAGTATTTAGTTATAGTGTTCTTATAATTATAAATATTTTATCATTAGTTTGCCTATTCCTCTATTATCCTCTCCCTTTCTCTTCTAGTCTACATTCAAATGTGTCCTACAGGTGGTTTGTACTTTGCGAGATATGCGTATTATGAAGTTTTGTTCTCATTCTTTACGTATTTTGCAGCATATCTCGCTGGCATGCTTCATCGACTATTTTTCATACATATATTTTTTTATTTTTTTATATTTAGTGTTTTTTATCTTTTGAGTCTGTCTTAATTTGCTCAACTATTCGCGCTGAAAACAGCCATGTAATGGCAATTAAAAAGTAAAGCAAACATTAATTACCAGAAAACAAAGCATAATTTCGTCGTATTTATGTACAAAATTGATATAATAAACCGACTATACACAGCCTCTAATCGAAATTTATTGGAGTTGCATATTATGCAAGTTGCTCCGAATTAATTTCTAACATTAAAATTTCAAATATTGCTAATTTTGTTAAAATGAATCCCAAAATAATTGGGTTCCACAACTTGTCAAAAACATATGGTGGATTTGAGCGAGACGGTGTCGCAGCTGCATCCACCACAAATTAAAAATACACATAATTTTAAATTGGGAAATATGTTGAATACCATGCACTAACAAATTACAAGAAATGCTTAAGTAACCATTTTTTGCACATAATTTGCACATAAATTTTTAATAATTCAACTCTTCCTCTTTTTTATATTATATTTATATCTAATATTATAGCTAAAAAGTATATGACTAGAAAAATTCTCCTTATTTTTAATTCATAGTTTTAATATAATATTCTGCATGCCCGTTACAGCTAATAACTTGACGAAATTTTTATTTTTTTCTTTTGTCTTTGTAATAAAAATATAATATGAGATTGGACGCGACTATATATTATTTTGTTATTTATTTTAATAACTAGAACTGAAAACTACTCAAACCTAAGGCCCCAAACAACAAATTATTTGTTTTTTTGAAACTAGTTTCAGAAAATACATGAAGAAGATATGATATACATATATAGAAAGTCTCTTTGTATAACTACCATATCTATTACATCTATTTTTAGACAATAAAACAATATTCAACGCAAAAAGGATCGGTACTGGGGTCACTCTTATCTCCCTTCTCATTCCCTCAAAACCCATCTTTACACATTGGAAATACATCAGAAGGACTGAATCAAATAAACATATCAAAGTTGATAGCAAACCGGAGTCGAATAGAATCCGGTTCGTGAACGGAATTCAGATTTTCCAACACTCAAAGCGGGATCTGCTTTCGTTTCGATAGTATCTCGACATGTATGTACTTAGATACAGGCACAAATAGATGGAGCCGACAAGAACACGAATACTGCCTGGCGTTCGTCTCTCCCTGTGAAGGTCGAGCGAATTTGCACCCGCACGTGTTTAGCACGATATCCTAGAATATGATAGCCAACTTCTCACCTTTTACGTGACACTGTGATTTTCTATTGATAGCAACTTATCTCTGCGACAATGTATGGGAAATATAGGAAAATTAATTTTTTGCATTTTATCATATTGCAGACGAGGAAGAAAATCGTAACCCAAACAATTACGACTGGATTCATAATCATCTTATCTCAGTATCTTTATGAATTTGAAAACATATTTTCCATTTTCAATTTTAATATCCAGGATTTTCTAGGATACGTACACTACCATCCATAAGTTGGAACGGCAGCAACGGATTTTACAAAAAGTCACAGCTACAGCAAAATTTTATTCTGATTATTAATGATTTTATACAACATAAGTGGCTTATCGTCAAATAAAAGTAAATTTATTCAAACATGACAATATTTATGCATTATTTTGCACGTAAGTTTATTCTCGTCTCTATGACCTCCTTTAGCTTTGGTAATGGCGGCACAACTTTTAGGCATTCTTGCCATACGTTCTGTAAATATTCCCATAGCTGTTGGGTGTTCTCAGGTTGTCACTGTGTAGTCCTTCGATCAAGTTCATCCCATAAGAGCCCTTTGGGGGATAATTCCGGACTTTGAGGAGACCAAACCGTAAAATTTAGTTAATATATTTCTGCTTTCTCTTCTAAAAAGTGTTTATAGATTCGAACCGTATGATTGGAATCATTGTCTTGCTGGAACAGAAGCAATTACAAGACACACTCAGTAGCATGATTTCGCAAAATATCGAAATATTCTTATTTTCGCATTATACCACTAATTTTCACTAAATGACCAGTAATTGTTACAGCAAATAAACCCTCCACCACACGACACTAAGCAGGCCTCACTAGCTCTTTCCCCGGGCCAACAAACAAAAACTCTCTTTTTCATACCGTACAACTCAAATTTGGATTCATCGGTCCATAAGCCTGCGTTCCAATCATCCAGTGACCAGTTTGTTTACTTTCTTACCCATGTTAATCATTTCTGTTTATACACGCCTTTCAAAAAGAGTTTTTTGCGGCCGATGCATTAAACCTGCTGCCAATAATCGTCTTGCTTTCTAACTTATTTAGGTAGTGTATGTTCTGTCTAGCGGGATTCTGTTTCTCATTTAATTTTTTTCCACCTTCAGTGCGAAGAAGATACACGCTTATATGTTGGATCCTTGTCGGTATTAAACCACATCCGTATACATAACATAACTGTTTGGACTTACGGATTCTTATACTCATTTTAACCAATATAATGATTAAATTAACCACAAACTTTAAAAGGACAGCGATAGAGTGTATAATACAAGAATAGATGTATGATAGATATCAATAACTACATCGGCAGAGTTCAACTAATAAATTGGTTTCTGTAATTACTCTCAGATGTTCAATTGTTATTTGGAGTCGCGAATTCTCAAGGAACACAATGTTTTGAACAAAGTTTATTATTCCGTTACTGTTTTGTAAATCTAAAAATATGTAAAAGAAAGCGCTGGAACCTTTTTACATTTGCCAAACAATATATAACTAGAAATGACTGAATATTGTGGAGCAAATAACAGGTTCTCCTAGTGGTTGTAAAGTAAGTACTCTTTGGTGATCATTAGCAAATTATAGCGTTGAAACTGCCGATTACGCATCTCGAAATAGGGGTTTTGCTGCAAGTATATATCTAATTGGTAAAAAAATCAGTATAACCATTACAGTGCGAAACAATGAATTGTGAAATAATAAATCTGCACAAAAAAAGCATAGAAGAGAAGGATTTCATTTTAATGAGCAAACTGAGACTATCGGTAAATATCACTACTAATTTTTTTCCTCAAAATTGGACATGGGTGCTTTTCAGATTTTCTTAGTATAAATGACATTTTCGAAGCTATAGTTTAGTAATTATAAATAGATAATCACAAAAAGCTCGTTATTTGACTACTACATGTGATTATTTGTTACACGAATATTTAGCCATTGCCTATTTGCACATTATTTGCAATTTTTTGAAAGTTCAACTGGTTTTGATTATTTTGAAGTTTACACTACTAGTGGAATAAGGAAACCCGTAAGTACATATCTGACCATCGCGGAAACAAAATACTCAATTGTTTTTCCTATTTTCACTGTCTCAATTACGAGGGAGCGTTTTTATATTCGCGGAATGGGGGATAAGGGGTGGAAATAAAAAAAACCAAATTATTTTTCTTTTTCAATATATTCGCCTGCAAGACGGATACATTTTTCACATCTTTGAATTAATTTATTTATACCCTCATAAAAAAATGATTTCTCTTTATCTGCAAAATACGCCGAAACTGCCTCCTTGATTTCATCATCGGCAGTAAACTTTTTACCCCGCAGCTCTTTTTTCACTTTCGGAAACAGGTAATAATCATTCGGGGCCAGGTCTGGGCTGTAGGGTGGATGATTCACAATTTCGAAGCCCACCTTATGCAGGGCAGCTAACGCAACGCGGCTCTTGTGGACGGGCGCGTTGTCGTGCAAAAGCAGCACACCTTTCGTCAATTTTCCCCGTCTTTTCTCTTTAATGGCTTCTTTTAGTCGCTCTAATATTGAAGCGTAATATTCTCCGGTTATAGAAACACCTTTATCTTTATAATCAATCAACAATATTCCTTCCGAGTCCCAAAATACCGTTGCCATGAGTTTCCCAGCTGATTGTGACACTTTAAATTTCTTGGGAGGTGCTGTGCACTTTTTATGCCACTGCATGGAGTCTTTGTTGGACTCAGGTTCATAATGATGAACCCAAGTTTCGTCTCCAGTAACATTTCGACTCAATACACCATCCTTGTCTTCATTACAGAGGTTCAAAAATGCACGCGAACACTCTACGCGCTGTTGTTTTTGCGGCGGCGTGAGCATTCTCGGCACCCATCTTGCGCTGACCTTAGACATGCCGAGATGATCGTGTAGGATTTTAAAAATTGTTGTATCGGATACTCCAACCATTTCTGTGAGTTGTTTCTTGTTTAGTCGAGCATCTTCGAGTATAATTTTTCAACTTTTGGGATAAGTGCTGGCGTGGTTGTTATAATGTAAAACTACTATGGTGTTTTCATTATATATTTATTAACAACATATTAAGGTATTGACAGAGTATTGATACAGGTCGTAGATAACAATTCTGTTCTCGAATGTTCTAGGTTACTATATATCAGTGTTGCCAACTCATTGCACTATAGGTGCGTTGCCAACCTATGACATCTCCCTTCTTTTAAGAAGACTAATATAACAATGCTTACTAGTAAATAAATATAATGTATTCTATACTTAACTAAATACTTAAACATAATCTTTCAAATAAATTGGTTTTTGAATAAGTCTTTTGGGTCGCACCGGAGTAGGAGCATTTTGTACTAGTATTTTACAATTTGCTTTCTCTTCGGTGTTATCATCAGTTCTATCTATCTTACTTTCTACATTTACATCTCTTTTCTTAGTATTACTGTCTAAAATGTTGTCTAAAGCAGTGTCAAATAATTCATCAAAAATTATATTTGCAAAATTATTATTATCAACACAGGGTCTTAAAAATTTTCTATTTCTTGTTAATATGTTATTGCTGTGATACATTTTTATTTGATATGTTCTAGGTCTGTGATCGAGTGCTATAATTATACCTGGTTGCCAGGTGTTACCACGTATCTTTTGTGTTGCATTTTGCACCATTACTTGTTGTCCGATTTCTAATTCCTTTAAAGGTCCTGTAGTTCTGTCAAAATATTGCTTTTGTCGTCTTTGTTGCTCCTCTAATGCTTCTTTGTATTTAGGCCAAACATAATTTGGTTGTAACAATGTTTTATTTATGGGAATTAAGCTCCTTAATCTTCTACCATAGAGTAATTGTGCTGGTGATGGTAAATTTCCACTTAAGGGTGTGTTTCTGTATTCTAGTAATACTAGCTCAGTATCTTTCTTATCATCTGTGGCCTTCTTCATTAGTTTTTTTATAGTTTGTACTTGCCTTTCTATAAATCCATTTGAATGTGGGTTGCGTGGTGAACTAATTGTATGTTCTATTTCCCAATGTTTCATGAAGTGTTGAAATTCATAACTACTGAATTGAGAACCACCATCGCTGTAAAATGTATCTGGTATGCCGTGTCTGGAAAATAACTCTTTTAAAACTTTGATAACTGTTTGACTTGTGGCGTTATTTTTGCAATTTACAATTTCTGGGAACTTTGAATACAAATCAACAATTAACAGATATTCTTTTTCATCGAAATGGAAAAAATCTGCTGCTATCGCCTCCCATGGTCGAGATGGTAATTTTCTGTTAATAAGTGGTTCATTTGGATTGCTGTTTTGAAATTTTTGACATGTTGCACAACTTTGAATTTTAGTTTTTATTTCATTTATATATCCTGGCCAAAATAATACTTCTCTTGCTTTGTTTACCGTTTTATCAACACCCATGTGTCCATAGTGAAGTTTTCCTATTATTTCTTGTCTTAATAGTTTAGGAATCACTATTCTCTCATTTAGAAATACTAAATCTTTCATGATCCCTAACTCAGTTTTATATTTCCAGTATGGTTTTGCAATTGGATTTAAAGATTTCTTTTCCTTGGGCCAAACCATGTTTGATTAATTCTTTAATAAGAACTAATTCTGGGTCTTTATCGGTTTTCTCTTGGAAGTTTTGCATCTGTTGTTTGCTAATTATATTACTATCAAGCAATAAATTTGTGTGTGCCTCTATTTCATCTATTAGTAATTCAAAATTTTTATTGTCAATTCCGGTTCGTGACAGTGCATCTGCAAAATATAATTGTGTACCTGGTGTATACTTCACCTCAAAATCAAAATTTTGCAAATTTATCTTTATTCGTTGTAATCTCAACGGGCACTTTTCTAAAGATCTTTTAAATATTGTCTCTAGAGGTTTATGATCTGATTCGATTATAAAATGTTTGCCATATAAGTATTGGTAAAATTTGTGACAACCGAATGCTATTGCCAAAGCTTCTTTTTCTATTTGCGCATAAGATTGTTGTGCCTCAGTTAAGGACTTTGAAGCATATGCTACTGGTTTACCCCTCTGCAGAAGTACTGCTCCCATTCCATTTTTTGAACTATCTACTGAAAGAACTATGCTTTCCTTTTCATTATAATACTGTAATACAGGACTATTTGTTAATATATATTTTAAGTTGTTGAAGTCTCTTTCGTGATTTTCTGTCCAATTCCAGATTACATTTTTTTTTGTTAACTGTCTTAAATTATATGTTAATTTTGAACAATTAGGAATAAATTTTGAAACATAAGTGATCATGCCAAGAAATCTACTTAAATCTTTAACATTATTTGGGCTAGTAATTTTTTGTATTGCTTCAATTTTATCATTATCTGCTTTGATACCTTGTTCAGTGAGTATGTGACCTACGTATTTTATTTCAGAAACTTTGAATTTACATTTTTGTTTATTAAATTTGACTCCTTTTTCTCTAGCTCTGTTTAATACTTGTTCTAAAATATTATCGTGCTCCTTCTCTGTCTTTGCATGAATAATGAGATCATCTATGTAGATTTTTACACCTGGTATTTCTTTAAATACCTCTATAAATGTTCGGTGAAATATTTCAGGAGCACTAGTGATTCCGAATGGTAATCTTAAGAACCGAAAGCGTCCAAAAGGTGTCGCAAACGTTGTTAAACGCGATGATTCGTCACTTAATCTGATTTGCCAAAACCCTTTATTTGCGTCCAAAACAGAGAAAAACTTTGACTCTGCCAAATTGTAAGTTAAATTTTCAAAAGTTGGAAGTTCATAATGTTCTCTACATATAGCTTCATTTAATTTTTGGGGATCCAGGCAAAGTCTAATTTTATTGTTTGGTTTTTTGATTAATACCATAGGATTTACAAAATCTGTTGGATCTGTGATACTACAAATAACTTTGTCTGCAACCATTTGCTTTAATTCTCGTTCTAATTGATTTAAAAGTGCAAATGGAATCTTTCTGCATGAAGTTATTGAAGGTTCAAAATTTTCCTTAAGTTTAATTTCACATGGTTTTACTTTAATATCACCTAATCCTTCAAAGAGATCATTGTTTTGAGCAATAATTTTTGATGCATTACTAGTATTATCAGAATGCACAACTTCATTTATGTCTGTCTTTTTAATTAGCTTACATGTTTTAATAGTGTTAATGCCTATTAATGGGGTGGATTTCTTTTTAGTGTCTATAATTACAAATGCTACATTGTATTTATTTTGGTTTACCTCTACATCTAGATTACAAATTCCAACAACATTTAATTCACTACCCCCATAATTAGTAGCTTTGATGTTAGTTTCTTTTATTCTATTTTTTAGATTTAGAGTGTCAAACACCTCTTTAGGTATTACATTTATTTGAGCACCAGTATCTAATTTAAATGACAGGATTTTATTACAATCTATTATTTTTAAATCAACAAACCAATCCTGAACACTAACCTGATTTATTTCGAGTGATCCTAATGTATAATTCTCACCTTCGTTTTCGTTTTCTAAACTGACATCGTTACTATCATCAATACTACTAATATTGTTTACATTTTTGTTTTTAAATCGACATTGTTGAATAAAATGATTGTACTTGCCGCAGTGATTACAGCGTCTTCCTATAGCTGGACATCTAGCTCCTTCGTCATGGTTATTGCCACATCTACTGCACTCCTCCGGGTCAGATGCTTCCTATTCATTGTTTGCTTGTCGAGTTTCTGTTGTTTCTTCGATGTATTTCCAGTCTGGACATCTGCTGCACTAGCTCTGTCTTTCCTCACTTCGTTTCCATGTCCATATCTTCTATGTTCAAATCTCTTGTTAAATGTTTGCTTTGGCTGCTTCGATTTAATTTCGTTGATTTCCAATGTTTTAGTCTTCTCCATTAACTGTCGTACCTGATGTTCTGTTTGTTCTGCTGCTCTGCATATTTCCATTGCTTTTGTTAAATCTAGATTCTTTTCACGTAACAGTCTGTCTTTTATCTTTGCCTCTAAGACACCACATACTATTCTGTCTTTAATTAATTCATCTTTCATTTGTGCAAATTCACAATTTGCTGCTAGTTTCTTTAATTCACCTAAGAAAGTATCAAAATTCTCACCAGGACGTTGTATTCGTGTGTTAAATTTATGTCTTTCTACGCTAGGGTTACTTTTTGGTACAAAATAATCTTCAAACGCTTTTACTACTTCCTTGTAGCTTTCTTTCTTCTGTTCTGATAATTCAAATGTCTCAAATATTTCTTGTGCATCTTCTCCCATACAATGCAGTAAACATGCAATTCTATTTTCTTCTGTACCTTTGTTGTTAATTCCGGTAGCCTTAATATATATTTCGAATCTAGCCTTAAATTTCTTCCAATTTAGTCCCAAATCGCCATCCATACTCATTTCTCTCGGCTGCTTTACGTACTCCATTTTGTTTTAGTAGTTAGTTTTCGTATTGTATTTTCACTGTTCTTTTCTACTTTCAATATGTTTTCTTCTTTATTCTGTTTCCTTTTATGACTGCGCCATGTTATAATGTAAAACTACTATGGTGTTTTCATTATATATTTATTAACAACATATTAAGGTATTGACAGAGTATTGATACAGGTCGTAGATAACAATTCTGTTCTCGAATGTTCTAGGTTACTATATGTCAGTGTTGCCAACTCATTGCACTATAGGTGCGTTGCCAACCTATGACAGTGGTCACCTCAATGCTCCTGCCCGGTCTCGGGTCGTCTTCAAGGGATTCCCTTCCTTGTTTAAATAAACATAAATTCGATTTTTCCATATTTCACTTTTCACTCCTGATTATGTTACTTGGTTGACGATAGCTCAAAGACTAACTGTCTAATAACAATGAACCTTCGTATTTATACTAATTATGAGTCGCTGCACAGGCCACGCCCCCAATGCGCCTAATCAGCCCCCTACAACCCGCTCATTCCGCGAATATAAAAACGCTCCCTCGTAGAATAAAACATATTTACCAGCTTGCTAATTTAACCAGTTGCACAGCTCAAATAATACGAAGAAGTTGGCTATGGTAAACATTTAACTTTCTTCATGGTCTATAGAACTGCGTTTATCGTACGTAACATAAGTCGCTTTGTAGGCGTAGTGTTAAGATATTATATGACAGGATATAAACCCTGGAACGCAAGCGGAGTTGCCAAAAGTATTTTCGACTGTTCTAGAGTACTCGGAATACTAGTTATACAGGATGTAAGTGGTTTGAGTGCCATAAGTATAATGTAATGTACACTAAATGATAATGAACAGAATAGATTGATAAATTTTTAGCCTGCCACTTACGGTTTCCAAGATAAGTAAATACTTAGTTACCAGAAGTTGGCAACGCTGCGCTTAAAAAAGTTAAATGTCCGTAGACGGAGGACTTGCCGCGATTACACTAAATAACACCATATCGTGATATTACCGTGTAGTATAGCGCTCCATCGTGCTAACACCAACACTTTACACAGTACTAATGTTTCAAAGTATTTTGTCAAATAATTCACTAAAGTATCGTTTGATGTAACCTAGAGCATTTGTATTCATTCATTCAGGAATCACATAACTTAATTGTACGAGACGGTTTATTCTTTAAAAGTGCAACGTCTGCAATTTTCTTATCGACGCCGCAGCCTTCAGCTGCTGTGAAACATATCTGTTTGTATAAAGTTATGGTAGGTCATGTTTCAGCGTTGTCAAAGCTATAGACATTTTACATGAACTTATACCTTAAAAGAACTTATAACTTAAAATAGTTATAACTGCCTAAGGTAGTGCTATTTAAAAGTTCGAACTTTGCTTCTGTTTTTCTGGAAACCTACTTATTCTAACGCATACTTCATATGAAACTTTTTTAATCCTATTTACTTGCCCTATATGCTGGGGAAATTATGGCAGTCAAACTCCTTACATCCTGTATATACTCGTATTAGTATATGTATATAAATTCATATTTGTTCTAAATTATTATAAATTGGACTTACATTATCTATATACAAGTACCAGCGTTAATTCCGTTTTTTTCTACATACATGTGTAAGTTATATAAATCAATCTGTTTTATAATTGAAAAATTGTAACATTTCAACATATCTCAGATCTTGATATATTCTCACACGTCGTTATAAGCGAAATTATGAAAATAAAGGGCAATTTGGCGGAAGAAACCCAACTTTGTCTTTTGAATAGAATTGCATGTGCACAGTTTCGATAAATGGGTATAAATGAAAAAAGCCGTTATAAGCTATCAAGACACAATAATCAGATTCAAAAAAATTAAAGATATATAGCTAGAATGATCGGTATATATAAAATGAGCGGCGAGCAATGCAGCATTTTAAACTGACCTCAAAAATTAAAAAAGATTAAGATTTGTTTCAAAGAGGGACATCTATTTTACTTTGACTGACTTTTTTTTTGGAGCAAATTATTACTAAATTGTTTTCTTTTTCTTTATTAATATTTTTTGTTGGTTCATACAGTGCCTTAGTTTGTTGGCTTTAATTAATCTACATTAGCTACAGATATTTTGGAGCTCTCTAGCAGTAGTGTTAACATTTTTGATTAATTTTACATGACGATGTAAAATTTGCTAGAATCCTTCCTTTCTAATTTCTAACTCACACCATTAAGTTTGATTCAATTGATTATCAACCAGCTAAATTAGTAATATTTAATATTCAAAATATAGAAATTAACATTTATCTAAAATATTAAAGAACTATATACACGACTTTCACAATAGATTAACATATTGCAAATCATTATTCTACATACGAATATATAAAATTGGATCTGAAGAAACTGATTATAACCACAGATCATCTACGGAGATATTTGGTTTAGTTTATTCAGTGGTATGACTGAGTGAAACATGAGAAATGATAGCAAATCATCTCCAATAATTATCTTATGTTAGTTAGTATTGAATTTTGGCATCTACGCTTATTTTAAAAATAGCTAAGATAACGCTCATTTCAGTTATTATTTTAAATTTTTACAACTATATCATAGGGTACAATGCCTATATTCATTTAAAGTACTATGTGCGCGTTAAGTTAGTAACATTTTTCACCATTTAAAATAGAAAAAGCTAAACAAGCTCGGAAAATTGCGACCATTATTGCGTGATAAATGCGAATTTTGGACGTTTACAAACGTCAATTACCAAGTACGATATGCAGCTACACAGCGCGACATTCCAAAGAGACTTGCACGTTTTGCGTTATTCTTCGACCGTTATTACCCCATATTTTACCTAATTTCAAACGCTATCTCATGGTACAATGTGTAGAGATATGTTTCGTGGAAGTGTTGATGTAACGGCGTGAATAACGGCGGCGATATAGCAGAGAGATACTGAAAATAGAATAATGTAATTGTACCAAATTATGTGTTTATGTTTAAAGAGGAGTATTAACACAAACCGTTACTCTTCTTGGAAGTAATTATTGAAATCGTTTAATATAATACAATTTTTAGACATTTTTCATGAAAAGTAAAGTATGAACGTAATTTGTAATACGTGTGAATGTATTACATTTTAATTTATTTTGATAGCTATGTCGATGTAAATGTTTCCAAAATTATTATTATGAAAAAGTGTTATGAATGAATCTTCAAAGGCAGCAATTTATTTATTTCATCCACTCATTACAATTACATATATATTTTCACATGCGATAGCATACACATCGTGTGCTATCGTTCAACTTCTTAGATTACTTTGTAAGATTTTCATTGTGATCTTTATGTAGGTACCTACTTATTTGTTAATATCATATTTTTCCACTTGTGCGTTCTGAAATAAATTGTTTTTAATTTATTATTCGCATCGTCTGAACCGATCGACGAGGAGGCGTGTTTTAGATCCGTCGATCATCATTTCTAGTAATTTTTTACGAATCTGATTATTGCATTTGTAGGATTTATAGGACAATGATTGTCTACAACGGTTTTCTCTAATTATGCATACTCCTGTAATAGGCATATACACTGTTGTTCATAGGGTTGTTTGAACTAATGCTTGTGGTCTTCGTCAACCAAATTCCGATACGTGCACTTTATTCTCGTAATTTCACTTATAACGAGATTTCGGGATGTGTATATGTGTGAGATATATTGAAGTGCTAGAATTTTTCAGTTATTTAATTTATTATAGCGCATTCAAGATTTATCAAATTTAGTCTCTTTATCTCTGGCTGGAGACATTTAAGATTAAAGAGAGCAATATTTCACTTTAATACTTTGTTAGCTACTAAACAAGAACTACAATAGATGCGAGTGCACTTTTTCGCAGTCATCCCAACTTTACCAAATAAATTTCTACTGATTTAAAAATATTTTAATAAAGGAATGTATAAGTTGAATTTATGATGATCTGATATCGCCGAAATAACATGTAAGCCAACGTTCTAAAAACCAAGAAAAATAAAGCCAATGTTGCCGATAAAATTTAAATTTTATGTATACCTCAAAATAGTTAGAATCGTTTTAAATTCTTTTTATTATAAGTAAAATTAGATACACATAAGCACGAATATGAGAATATAATGATTGAATCAGTTCAAGCGAAACTTACAGGCGTGACAAAATTATTATACGCTGGTTTTGTTTTCACAAGACAATTTGAAATAAAATAATCATTGTACACAATAAATGTTTAAGAAATCTACTACTGGAATGTAATAATATAAACTGTATTTGTGTGGCATTTAGGTTCTCCTAACGACCGGTGCAATCGTTCTTTATTAACAGGGTTTTCGTAAAATTATTTTGAAGATTTTCCACTCAGTACTTGTTTAAAAACATATTCAACGCGACTCGTGTATAGACTAAATAATAGACGAATAAAATTAGACACAAGTCAAATATCAAGAATTATACTAACCAAATGCTTACAACTGCGTGTATGGGAACAATATCTGTTTTTACAAAGACTTCATTCAACCATAAAAATAAAATACAAAGCGCTAACTATATACATAGAACCAATTCTTATATGCACGAAAGAAAATATTTTGACGCCCTTGTACAACCACATCGTAAAATGCAATAAAACACGTAGTAAAGCGTTCAGAGTAAATAGGTGTACATATATATGTAATTATGCAAATGTTAGTTCTGTTCAAAATTGCAGTGCAGAATTCGTTCATCGACAACTGTGAAAATAATAAACTCGACTAAATAATTGTGTCAATTTACAAGGAAACTTCTAAGAAGTAATGATTACACAATCAGATGGTAGCTGGCTAGTTATTGCTTCATCAGCATCAGTATCTATAGGACTGTATAAGTGTCTTACAAATATACACATGTACGAATGTGTAATGCGAAGGATGGCATTATCTTTATTGCTCTTACATATTTTTATTGCTTAGGCAATTGCTTTCTGATTAATTTATTTAAAATTCGTGTCATATGCCTTAAATTAGTAAATTGTGTGTCTTAAGCGGTACTTATAAAAGAAGTTATATAAAACTTAATCAACCACAATCAAATGCAATAAGGGGAATTTTACTAAGAGCTTAGAATAAGCGTCCAATATTGATTACTACATATAAGATCCGAAGTTTTTAACCTCTAGCTTGGTTTACATGTTTAGTTGCCGTCATTTTCTAGTATCGCCTACGCACTTTTTGCTCCCAAAGAACTCGTTTACATTAGTAGCGAAGTGTTGTGTTAGTAGATTTAATATTTTTTGGTTTGTATTTTAGTATATTGTTGTATATATTTTTTACTCAGATAACGCGGTCAAGGCACGGAAGCCTAGATATTAGTGTGTATGGAGTATTTTTAACGATCTCGGATAAGTTAGGAGGATCGTTATTAAGACATAAACATAAGTAACGTATTATTTTATGGATGAAGGATGAGGGGCGCACAGCAATGCTCCTTATTTAAACCCGATGTTATATTATCTAAGCCACCAGTGGCCTAATGTACTTCATTCATTATTACCGCAGCTTTTTAAAAGCATCGAACAAAGATAGATTAACATCAACGAATACCAGGAGATGTCATTGAAAGACCTATGTGAGACCTTTCTGCTAATGAAAAACGAAACGCACACATACGTAAACGCATCTAATTTAAGGTGTAATGATAAGTCGCATTGATGACAACAATAAAGCATTTCACTGTTATAGAATGTACAAGCTACGTTTCAAATTAGTACTCAAAGAAAAAAATTGCATTCTTATAATTTTATACTTTTTTCAGACGATATTACCTCGACTATTAATGTAGACCAAAAAAAACTACGTCAAAGCAGTGTTCTAACAAATATTAAATATATGTACACAACTTATGTTTAAAAGAAGTAAAAAATCTGCTATATTTTACTTAAAAGAAGATGATCTCGCACTGCATGCATTGCGAGAACTTACTTCAAATTATGCGACACTTAAGGCTCTAGATTCAGTCAAAGAATTTCAGCGTTTTCAGGGGTTTCGTAAAAAACTGATTACAAATTAAATTTGTTTACTATATTATAGACTTTTGAAAATTCCCTATTTTTTAGTGCCTTGTTTACAAACAATATTTGACTTTTTCAAAAATGTAGTTCTGTAGAAGCATAGATTAACATTTCAGCTATAAAACAAATCTAAAATAATAGCCCTATCCATAAAAATAAATTCATAATCATATTTCTGCCGAATCCTTACATCGGAAATTTCCTAGCTTTTTCTCGTCGTAAGCCGGCGACACCTTAGGCAAATTTACGAACATAATGTAGCTAATTACTTTGTAGTTTATTTACTGTGAAACTCTTTAAAATGCTAAAATTCGTGGACTGAATCTAGAGCCTTAAGTAGGAGCATCTCGTACCGAAACGTAGGTGCAGTATCTGCAAAAATCTCCATGTCAGAGCTTTTGATTGGGAAAAACTTATCTTATATGGCGTATAAGAAAACTCTGTGTCTGAGTAGCTAATTGTAAACAGTAATATTAGTCTTACTGTTACTGTTCAAAAAATCCCCTTCATAAGACTCTTTTTTATATCTAGTGCTGCAAACTCATATTTTCAAATCATTCGTTTCTCCCTGTTTACATGCCTGAACTACACACAGGTACTGGTTAAAACTCGGATAGAATGATTCATGTTCAGTAAATTTTTAATTAAACATTTCATTATGTTCTCGCACCAACTTTACGCAGCGGTATCTACATGTCCTGTTGAAAAGGGAATAACAAAATTTATCGTTGCAGATGCTTTTTTCATCATTCAATGGGAATGTACGCGAGTTGTAGTAATGCGACATACTGTCGAGGTAGAAATTAATTCGAGCAGTCATTCGGTAACATATATGATGGATTTGATTGTGGTAACTACTGCTGTTAGTGTTACAAACATGTTTTTTTCTCTCCAGCGCATATAAAATCATCGAATATAAAGCATTATTATCCCGCTTACTTTTGCATTTTTGTTTATTATGTACTTGGATTTCATTTCAAGCTAGTTGTTCTGAAATCATTGAAGACTTTGTTGATATAGACAATGCCTTTCTTGCGTCAACTTTATTAAGAAATGATAGTAATTCAATTCTATTATTTTGTGTTGTAATTTATCTGCATCCCATTGTTTCTTTAAGAAAATATAAACTGCGACCATCATTTGCGCGTTCAGATTATACAAAGTGTGCTCCTGACTTTTTTCCATCAGTGTATTTGAAAGTGAAGCAACAAGATAACACTAAGCAGAACACTATAAGATTCCTAACTATCAAAGTGGTGTATATAATATAACTATCTCTAATCCATACGTAAAGTAAAAATTGGAATATACATATTATACACAACTGTATATACAGGGTAGGCTACCACTTTCACCTCCGTTGATATACAAAAAACGGTAACACATATTTAAAATATTTCCGTTGGAGCATGTGTAAGTCCATTGGGACATCAATCTGAGTAATATTTGAATCACTAGTTTCTATGTTTTCTCTTGTATCCAGTTTATGGTGAAAATTTGTATATAAGACATGTATGGGTTAATTATTTTCTGGTTTCAAATAACTATGTAGTAACGTCCAATGCACCACTGCGTACTCTTCAAGAATAAATTAGACAAAATTAGCATCTGAAATTATTGTCATCGTGTCAAAGCAACCTTCATTTAACCAAATTTTTAGTACATACTCGCAATTTAAAACACTGAAATCACTTTTACAAAGAAACAATAAGAGATAGATATAAAGAACTCTGATAACATTTAAAAGAGAAATAAAATTAAAATCGAATTACGATCTTAGATAAAGGGAGTTCCATTTAAAATAAGCAAGTTATTGAATATTAATGGTATCCACAGTTAGAGGTAACGTTTTAACCCTACATCATTTTTAGAAAGGATCTTTATTTCGGCATTAGATGCAATGGTGTTGCTAATGAAATATACAACTTAAAACACATAACTTAAATACGTGCAGCAAAGAGTGTTAAATATCTCAGAAACTGTTGAACCTAGGTATAGGGAATATGACAGTAATTTGCCTTTATTTAGTTTGCCTCATCGGAATATGTAATATACATGGTTCTCCAATTTATTAAATTTTAATAACTTTGATGTGTAACTTTCTTTTGGGACACCTGTATATTTCAAAATAATTTTAGAACGCGCTCCCAATATACTTATACATGCTCCAATAAAAACATTTTAAATATGTGTTCCCGTTTTTTGTATATCAACCCAGGCGAATGTGGTGCCCCAGCCTGTATACATATAGTATCAATGTCAACATTAATTAAGTGGCCACTACACAATAACAAGCTAGTATACGAAAGCTCAATATAGTACCGCAATACCGCAAAACATATTACTAATACAAATAATATAAATTTATGAATGTGCTCTCATTGCACAACAGGTCTCTCTATATCAGTCAACTTGTTATCAATTGTTTTCGAGTTACTTGATTTCAGGTAGGCCCATACAGTTTTAATGTTGAACTTCTCGTGTACTTTTCTATAACAAGGGTAGGCATTACGCGTTAGATTATCCTTAATAAATACTCCAGTGCCCCTCGGTAGTGACTTTTTTTTGTAGAATGATCCTGCAATAGCAGTAAGCATAAATAATAATAATGGTTTATTTCTCCAACAGTGTAACCAAATTAAGGACAAAACAACAAAAGAAGTACAAAAATACAATTATATATATAATATACCCAGAGTAAAACTGTAACCCTATCCTAAATGAGTTCTATAAATCTTAACCTATGATAAGTACTATTAACTAAACTAAACAGAGTTGTGTTGCAAATACGTTTGTATAAGCGTACTTAAAGTACATGAAAAGATGTCACATTTTGAGCAAATACTATTCTATGTGTCACAAATAAATCTTCTCGGAGACTTAAACAGTAAGTTTGAGCGTGATGTATGTACCATCGCGAGCACTTTAAACGACTCAAACTGCCATAAAACGTATCTATTGTAGGCTTTCCTTACTCGGAGCAATATTTAGGTAAATATAACTGGGCAACTATAATAAGCCGTATAGCCGCAGGCCGGAGGGTAGACACTATCTAAAAGAAATTTAAGCGAAAAGAATTATGAATATATTTGACATGAATATGATGTACTGAGCGAAGGTAGACCATACTCAAATTAATTGAATAAGAGAAAATGTCATCATTTTTCTCAGGGAAAATATTGATCTAACAACAATTATTGCAAAAATTATAAACTTACAGATTAGGACACGTAATTATGGAAAGAATTTAATATTATTTTATTAGTATGTGGTCAATGTTTTAATAGAAACAGCCGATAATAGATAACGTATAGAAATATTATGTGATTAACGTCTTTTTACAAGAAGTCTCAAATTAAACAAGGTATACTTCTAATTCAAAGATATCTCTTATTTCTTAACCTTTTGTGAAATTTTATTTAAAATGTCGGTTTTAATTGAAATAGTACTTATAAAGGTACATTTGCAACCAATTCAAAGTTACGAATTAAGCTTCTGAGCACGCATGAAATTGGAAAGTTGCATTTACAACCACGTCTTGAAGTGTTAAACAAACATTTTGCAACTTAATTAATTAATTAATTAATGTATATAAAGTGTCAAAGGTCAAGTACATCAGGTTGGCAACGCCAGATTTATTTTGGTCACACTGTAATATTGCCTACTGCCTACCTTGACTGGATAACTTCATTCATATTATGTTTAGTTGTCAAAAATGAAAATTTTCTGTCAAGATTATCCATCACCGAAATGATTACTTTTTTTCAGAAAAACCAAGAATCACTAACAAAAACGTAAATGCCATATTGACAGTGAAAACTGACAGTAGTTGGAGGGGTTAACTCTAGCCTATTCAACACAGGTCCCACATATGAAAATAAAACTGAACTATCTTTCATCGAAAAAGGGATTTATGTGTTGCCAACCCGGTGCACTTCGAGTTGGACACGTATTTTCTATTAGTAATAAGCTGTTGTGCCAACATAATAGATGTGGATTACTGTTCAAATGTTAATTTGACAATCTATCTTGACAGAAGGTAAATATCTGTCTAAGAGTATCAACCAATCACAGCAGCCGATTTCCAATTCGATGCTTAGCGAGACCAAGCAACGAAGTGCGAGTTTGCAATGAATTTCACTTCGAATTTCGTGTCAAAGTCTGCTCTGAAGTTGTTGTAAATGTGTCAATTTAAAACGTATTATTTTAACTGTCAATTATCGAATTTTGAATTGGTTGTAAATGTACCTTAATTTACTGACCTTAATAATACAAAATTTGATGAAGAAATATATTTGTTTATAGATGCACGTTATGGATATGTAAAAGAAGATTAATGATAATATTTATCGGTGTTTGTTTTGCCGGGTACTTAAGAACTTTAAACGTTTGTATAAATACGACAGTTGTATTAATTTAATAAGAATTTAAAGCCAATATTAGTTATTTCTTAGTACAATTTGCACTACTGAAGTAAATTCAATACAATTTCTTTGTAAAACTAATTGTCAACCGTTAAGTACCTGAAAAATGTTTAATTTAGACCAGTCAGATGCCGTGTAATACGTTTTCAATTGTCTCGTCCAATAAAATGTTCCTAAATCAACTGCTAATTACCTTAGATATATTTCGCCCTATTAAAAAATTAATATATATTCAGAAATAAATATTTGTTTAAATTGATATTTAATTTTAATTATTTCTTAATGTTTTGTAAACATTGTTTTTCCTTCATCAGATTTCCTATAAATACAACAATATATTTTAAACTTGCACCGCATATGAATATTCTAGACATAATATCAAACAGAGCGAATTTCGTCAATAAATACGAATCATATTATAATCATGAAGGATGTATTTTTTTTTTTTTTAATGTGTGGTGGGTGCTTAGTTACAACCATCATAGGGTATATAATTTATTGCGAATCTTTCTACCTGCTTCTTATCGACCCCTAACTACAGTCGCCCAGTGCTGCTTGTCAAATGTTTCGAGAAGCTGTATACGGCCATAACGCTTGAAGTGTGAGTCGTTTAAAATGCTCGCGATAGTACATAAAAAGTTTGAAAATATCTTGTTTCCTGCCGCGGTACTAGAAAAGATAACCACTCCAGTACATGAGGACAAAAAATGCAACCGTTCATAATATTTAATATAAATTTTAAACCTTGAATCGATCACCTTGTCAATAGCGAGCGTATTTTAAATATCGCTAATAAATTTTCCTGTGGGTGACCACGGTTAGGGTAAACACCGTATGTTCTAAACTAATAATAATAATTAAATTTCACAATAACTTGTTTTACATTCTTGTCCTGAGGGCCCACTAGATAACAACAACAATAACCTCGACAGAAAAAGCTAGCTTCAATTATTCGTTAATAAAGTTCATCACTATTTTTACAATTAACTAGAGACACGCCCGCTACATCAATAAGGCGTACAAACCATGCTAGCTAGCAATTTTTAACTCTTGCTCCTGAAGAAACCATTTACATCCGTGGCGAGATGTTGAGGTTAGTAAGTTCTTATATATAATATTGTGATGAATAATACTTACTTTTAATTAAAATTGGAGTTTTAACAAATATTTTTCAGTATTCGTAAATCTTAATCTGCAGTGCATGCAGAAAACAAGACACGAATGCTTATTTACACAGAAATACCCAAATGAAATTACGAAAATTAGTACAACACAAAAAAAATACTTTTACAAAAGTAAATACAATTTATTTGATTAAATTTCGATTTTCGCGCGCTGTAATCCGGTCCTGCAGGACGTCGTCTTCGGAGGGTTTTTTTCTTTCAATTAATAGGTGATTAGTTGACCTTTCGGAGATGATGAATGTTCTTTGTCACCACCACCACCGTTAAGGTCTAAACGCTGTTAGAAAACTTTTCTTACGAAATAATGCTCTGCACAACCGGCTATCTTGAAAGAGGGCCCTTGTTGCTATCACGCAGTTTACATATTCGATGATTGTCAATTGTCCTATAATACTCTAAAATACGTTGGTGATTGTTGATTGTTAACAACCGCCTTTTCATTAATTTCTAAAGGTCCGGCCAAGATTCGCTACATACAGGGACGTTCAAAAGTTGTCGGTACACATTACCATCTACCTTTTCCTTCTTAAACTCCCCTCAACTGCACTGTTATCTCCATGGTGGGGCTTAATTTAATTGTGTGAATTTATTGTAAAGTGCAAGTGTGCCTCTGATGTGTTTTAATAACATAAAATCAATTAACTACCTTAAATACGTACAATTACAATAATACTAGTATATTTTATATCTTTCTGTGATTGTCTTTGCTTGCAGATAGTTTTAGACTACAGCTGACACGTACCTAAGCCCCTTCTACGTTAGGTAGCTATTAAACAAAACTTTCACATGCTCTCGTACAAATGAGGGTAAATCATTCGCATCAGTGATGCCAAATCGCAAAGATTATAGTTCTCTAACATACTACTACATAGATAACTACAATTGAATCTACTTTTGAGAAACACAGATCAGATAGCAAAGTGCAATTTTATGAACATTCTAATTAATTTAGTACTTTTTCTTTTACGGTTGCCTACATGCCAACACATATGACATATATTATTGAGGACCGGTGATTGAGTGTTATCGTTAATTGTAACGAAAAGGCGTCATAGTAATGCCAAAGGAATATATTGAGCGAGAATAATACATACAAAACCATAGATACAAAAAACTGATTTTTCCTATTAATGGTAATATTGGAATCGTAGGGCAATCAATAGGGTGCTAATTCTGGAGCCGGCTACATGCTTTATCACTCGTAAAATCTCTCTATGAGAGGGTTGTTCCTTGGACAGGCTTGTACTTCGAGCCTATACAGATCCAAGCAGTAGTTTCCAAACTAGCTAAATAACAACATTTTTTATCTGCCTGTGGCTAGAAATGTATGAAAAGATGGCCAATATTGATGTTTTTTACTGTTACTGTATTTTTGAATGGAGTCTAGGATTTTCACATTTGTTAGACATACTTATCTGTTTTCGGTTATGAAGTAGCTACATATTTTCAGTTACTTTACAGTTTTGAAAATGTTGTTTGAAAGTACCAGTTAACAACCAAGAGAAACCAAATTTGTTAATATATCTAGCGATTTTTAGCGAAAGTTATGAAATTACCTGACATAACTAGTAAATATTTGTTTTGAGGAAATGCTGAAAAATGCTTGTTACTTTCCTGAGATAAAAGAAGTAGTAGTAATAGCTAGTACGTACACTGTGCTAGTACATCATATGGGTTGATATTCTCATGAAGTTGCAAATTTCTGTATATATTTATCATGCGCATGCATATATCCTACGTATGTTTGAATGTGGTGGGATTAGTGTACGTTATATCTCCCACTGTACCGATGATAAATTACCAATTAATATTTAATATGAAGTTACGACCTCTACACATTTATTGCAACCATGCTTGTGGGATATGAGTATTGAGTGGTATTGGATGTATAGCACGTATCTAAATTGCAGATAGGATGTATAGGTCCTGTGACATTGCGACAGTAAATTTTCTGGATTTCCCTGGGATTCAAGTTTACGGTTCCTGCAAATTAGATAAAATGTTATGTGGTCACGTGTGTAGGGGAGATACATGTATCTTAGGTTACTTTCTTCCAATGCTTCATAGGTCCCACAATTACAATGATTTTCAAAAATTCAAAATAGAGTTTTATTCATAATAGGGAAAGACAATCCATCACACCTCTCTCCTAATCGTGGTGAAAGAACACAAACAATGTTGTCATCTTGTTGTCACAATCAACTACTTGAGATCACACAAAGAAGGAATATACAGTGAAATACGTTTAACACGAAGCTGACGTGTTAAAGGATATTAAAAAAAGTATATATATATACGTACATATACTCAACATATATGCATGCCTTTAACAAAAATCAATAAAACAAAAATATTAACAAGAATTTACTGAAATTTAATACATACTCCTAATTTGCAATTAAAAAAAAAACAAATAAAACGTTTAGAAGTTTTTTGAGAAATAATTTGATATATTTTTTGTATTGTCCTTTTTAGATAAACAACATTGTCTCATTCGTTTTGATTTCAAACCCCTTTTAAACAGCTGTTTTCATATTTTCTTCATTTCGACAAACGATATCTTTTCTTGTTAAGCGATTTTTGTTTCGTGTTAAGCGAAAAAAAAAATGTATGCAAATACATAGCACTTTTTCGGGACCGCTTTATTTTTTCGTGTTAACCGATATTTCTTCTTAAGCGTTTTCGTGTTAAATGTATTTCATTGTACTTCACTTTTCTGACTTTAACACAGACAACTTAAGTGATACTAGAGCCTTTTGCAGTGGATGTGATTCCACCTATTCATAATGCTTTTCCAACAGATTTGCTTACTCAACAGTAGGCTCACTAAAACGAGCTGCAGTTGCAATACTAGTACATAGAATGATAACTCACCACGAAAACAACAGCTTGATAATTTGAATCCCTTGATGGTGGTCATTTGTAAGCTTATGCCTAGTGATAATTGTAAGCCAGTTTTTTCAAATCGCATTGCATTTGCAGTCAAAAATAATGTTGTAGTCGATTTTAAATTGAGCATTTGTTCTTATAAAAAATCGGCGTCTTTCCTCTTTGTGCATCCAAATATCTTTAAAGGGTCATTTGAAATTATATTAATCTACCTTGGGTTGACCCAAGAAACACTATATAAAAGTGCCCATAGTAAAATAATATGACATTATAGTTTTGAATTCGGCCTTTATTAAAGTTTTAACATGTATTGCTTAGAGCGTGTATTTATTAAAAGCTAAATAGGGTACTAAACGTGAATCAGATAATGGTTTTGAGTAAATTTACGGATTTTTTTGATGTTAACAGTTATCATACGAAGTCAAGGAAAGGAGATTCTGGCATTGCAGTTAACTCTACTAAACACAACAACTGAATTTCCTCTGGTGAAACCTTTTATCTTTCAGTATACTGTGACTCAAAGTGCAAGTGCAGTAATGATGTTCTCAACTATGTATTTTCGTCACTGTGTCCAATGTGTCGGTGAAACTCGTGCTAGTTGACGGTAGATGTCCCTACGATGCTTTTAAATCATCTTGAGGCCAACTTCAAGCGTGTGGATAAGGTGACATTTGACGTTGAGACAACATTATTTATTTTAAACACTTCAGGTAGCAAAATAAAGCCGGAGAATTATAAGTCCAGGTAATTAAAATATTTACAATGGTTTTATTAATAAACATAAACTATTTTTAGCACTATTTATACAGATAGAACAAAACAAAATATATACATTACGAAGCGTGATAAGATGAGGTTAACAAGGTACAACAGCATCTTATTTTAACGGAGGGCTTCTAAATAATAAACTAACAGAAAATAGCTTTGTAAATAATGGTACGGATGGTAAAACATATATACATTGAAAATAATATAGACATTCCTAACGGAACTCTGGTACTTTTAGGAAATCGGAAGCATAATATACAGAACGGTGTAAACAGAACAATGTTTAACAAAATACTGCCTATGTCGGTGTACAGCAACTTACTAAGACCTTTTGGAAGAGAGTATGTGTTACAAGTGTCATGTGTACGTCGGGGCTATCAGAGAGACTCTTCTGCGACGGCTGGCAGAAGCGGCTATGTCCTCTGATAAACAAACGGCTACAGCGGCGGATGAGGGCCTTCCAAGTCCTGATGACGGCTGTGGCAACGGCAACGGTCTGGTCCTTGGTTGGCAATGGTCCTGAAGTCCTTCATCCTACTTGCTGTCCACGTCTGGTCCACCTTCGGGGGTTTCTTCGAGTTCATGAGAGAACTCGCTTCTTCGAGTTCATGGGAGAACTGCCTTATCTTGGCAATGCATGGCTCTTAAATATTGCTGAGGATACCCTCTCTTCGCCGCGGGGATACCCTCTCCATGCCGCGGGGCATGCGCGGAACGTTATTCAAATTGTACACTCTTCTCCAAAAGTCGTGAATACAGGCATGTTCAAAAGTAACTGTTCGGATTCTAATTCCGGAAAATAAAACTTAAAATTTCTACTAATTAGCTGAACGTAATTACAAAAATTGAAATTTAGTTTTATCATATGTAACGGTTCGTTACAATCTCCCTTAGCGATAATTTTTGTAGTTGCTTAAATTTTACATATTTCGTATATAATAACATATTTGTATATGAATATCGCCTAATAAAGAACTATTATTATTATTATTACAGAAAACGAGTCGATGGCCGCAGTGGTTAGGCGGCTGACTATTGTTGTGGGAGGACGATAGGTGCCGGGGTTCAATTCTCTGGAGGGACGGTGACATTTTTTCAGGGAGTTTAATCCCGGATCGACTTGCCATTCGCTGTTGGGAGCAAAGTGATTAACAGCGCGGTATCATAAAAGGCGATATGATGCTGTCACAAAGCCATTTAAACACAACTTACACACACTAAACTACACCGCAAGAGTTGCAGTGATAGCCAGACAAGTAATACAGCTTACGGAGTCACTGCAACTAAGCACCCACCACTCATTAAAAAAAAAATTCACATTAAAAAAAAAATTATTAAAATATAAGCTAAGCAGCTGCGTTATCTGTTGTAATAGCAAAATTTAGAAATTAGAGAATCTACAGAGAACCTTTTGATCAAGTATTAACGTTATATTATTATATTAGCAATTCAGGTATAATTTTAAGCAACGCGAAATTTTTCAAGATTATCTGCATTTTGTTCCCCACGGTATGCGCACCGCTTTGGCATATATGACCTCTTACTACACTAGCATTTCCTAAGCAATCTCGCTGCTTAATAAATTCCACACCGAAAGTAATTCCTGGAGAAAATCCGACGCGCTGTATCTCAGTTCCCCTGAGGCGCTTCAGGAAATTATGAAAGTTTTTACCAGCAGTGTGTCGACGCGTAGATGTCCCTTCCTCCGTTCCCTGCTGTCTTCCTTGAAGATCCGGATCTCTATCTGCTCGACGCCCATATTAGCCTGAAGGTTTTGCCACACTTCCCCCCAACCGTCCTTTTTCTACTGCTCTGCTGAAAGGAAGGAAGGAAGTTACAATTATTTTTCATGTTGCCGGGAAACCGCTTCTTGTTATGTATTTGCCAGTCTTTAATTAGACTAACTCCTATCTCCGTTTCTCATCGCGTTCGCCGCTTTTACGTCATCTCCGTGAGACGGGGAATAGCACTCGGGCCCTCTGGCGAAGCATGCGGAGGCAGAAATTGTATTAGACGAACAGTTATTTAATTGGGACGTGATTATAATGGGTTGCGATAGGGTGACGAACCTTTCCTTCTTATATCGCATGATACAAGTGGGGATTTTAATAATAGTGATGCCTCCATCGAGAATATATTTCAGATTGTCTCTGTAGCAAGTTACTACAAATACGAAAAAATACGTTTATTGTAAAATTTCATATAATTGGACATTTGGTAGTCAGAAATATTACTGAACTCATGGCTAGTTCACATAACTTAAGTTGTAAGGGTTATAGATGTTACTATTTTGTTTCATTTTCGTTCATATTTTTTCTAGTCATGATTGAAAGTTTTGAGCTTCCATTATTACTGCAATAATTGTAGAAAGCGATTAAATTGCGTAATTAAATCATGTCTGCAGATAACATCGAGATATATTAACTCCTATGTAATCATCCAGTAGTTACAAGCAAGTGCGTGAATCTAAACATTACGCACACTATTGCTGACAATACCCTGAGGGGAAGCGGGTAAGTATGTAGATCATATTACCTGAGCCACTGTATGTAACACCTACATTTATTTATTCATATATGACAACGCCTGAATAATAAATGATACAAGTTTTTTTGATCCAACTATTTTAAATTCTGAAATATATTGGCATATTATTATTATTAAATGATATCGAAGGCTTCCACGGTCCAATACTCTGTCATCAGGGCTTCTGAAGTCATTCTTATAAATAACACTCATTTCGTTATGATTTTCATCTTATATTTGTAAACGATTAATAGTACCTAGTAATAACGAAAGAACAGAGAAGCGAGAATAAGCATTAGTAATGATATCGTCTACAACGATATATTCCTAGAAAAAGAAGCGTTCCTCGACAAATGAATGACGAGTAGCTTATATTTATGGCCCGCAGTACAAGTAAACTAACCGTATGTACAATAATTACAGCGCTATTAAGATAAATGTCAAAATTAAGGCTATAATGAGGTGTGTTTAAAACGACGCAGGTGCTGAAATATTTTCAACCTATTTATAAGCCGGTAACTTTTGTAAAAGTTGCATGTAAGTTGATAAATAGATCCTGAGTCAAAAAATGGTTTAATATATGAAGGCGTCTGGGTTTAAACTAATAAAGATGAAAATATGATGCTGTAGTTTGTATGTAAACTATATGGGCAAGCTGTGTATGAAATTTTACTTGTATTGGTGTAGTACTTCGAGGAAGTCGTATCCGTGCGACAAGGGTTACAAATAGATTGCCTTGAATATCTTATTTCCACACAGATTGATGTTGTATCGTGTGAGATTTCATTAAAATTAGCCTAGTATTTTTGGAACACAAGCAAGTGAACTAATCATGAATAGACACATACATAGATAGAACAACGGTCATTTTGTATATTCCTTGATTATGCGTGCTCTGGAACAATAAAATATGGAAAAAAACTCGAAAAGTAAGCCAGCAGATAAACCAAAAATTGTGTTTGAATCTACTCTAAACGTCTGAAACGTCAAAATTTGGTACAAACTGGTGGGGGAGAGCTATTCCTGACTAGAAACCAAACAATCTGTGTAAGTTAAAGTTTACCAGCTTTTATTCACTATTACGCATAAAAGTATTCTGTATCACAATATTTGTACTGGGCTTTAATTTGAATGTATACCTTTAGTATATTGTATTAATTGCAATAATACTTGTTTGAATGCGAAGCAATGCTGTTTATGTAGGATATTTTTAAAAGAGTGATAATGACAATTTTGTTTAAAAAGGGCGGCAGTAATGACCTTACACAAAATTTATTAGACCTAGTTTCACAAAGTAACCAGTTAACGTCGAGTTCAGGTAGCGTAACACCTATGTGTTTCATGCATACCATGAACATAATAGGGCAGTCACTTTATATCATAATATGGTAGAATACTTTTACCTAAAAGTTCTTATTGAAAATTTCCTCTCGGGTAAAGAGACACTTGCTTTCTACCAAGTGTAAAACACGACGAGGTGACTGCTATTGCTTCCGCTATATACACATTTTCATATCTATATACATAGTACGTCTCTTATTTCTTATTAGGTTTTGCTTTTGCGAGTAACAGCGGATTACGCAGGCTTTTTATCACAGTTTTGAACCACAGGATGGAATATGAACGTTTACGTATAGTACACCTATATTATTTTCAGTTATCGCCTGGAGAACTTAACACGAATCGGTGCTGAAATTTAATTCCATTATATCGATTCCAGCACGAACATCTGGTCCGGTAACAAATTTATTCAAAACGATAATCAGGTGCGGATCCGTGCATTTAAAATTTATTCTCATACTCTGGATATTTTCAGTTAATTCCTGAATCCAAAGAGTTGTAATTTTGATATACTCAATAGGAACCTAGCCAAATGGCATAACTAGAAAATATCGAAAATTATGAATTAGAATAAAATATTTAAATATTCTTTTTCCTATTATCACTTAAACTCTAATCGATAATAACAGGACTACTTCGTATATCTGTATAGCAACGCTACGGTGACATGCCCTCAGCGCTATCCCAGTGACGTCCATACCAGATGTGCTTGCATCAACCGCTCCCTTTCGTCTCTACTTCAAAGTTTATCTTCTATGCATTGACAATACGAAATAAAAATCATTTCCCGATTTGTATACAGACGTTCCCGGAAAAGTTGTCAGGTTCACAAGTAATTAATACCAACTCTCTCGATTGACAATGTCACAAGATGCCACAGCTGACACTTACAACCCATCAGAAACAAGTGATTTCGTTTAGTATTTAGATTTCATCACACCGCAATGTTTTAGGATTTAGTTTTGTTGAGCAAAACATTGTCATTAGCGTAGATAATGGGTTTCCAGTGTAGATTCCAGAGCCGATGACGGCTGTGTGAGAAGTTTCATGCTCTCACTCACTATTATCGCCTTGATAATGACAGCATTGCTGTTGAAACGCGTCGGTGTTTTAGTTAAAACGTGTTTGGTGTTTAGTGGGTTAAAGTGTTTAGTGTTCTACTTCTGCACTAAGAGATCCAGTGAAGAACTTCATAAATTATAATGTTTTCCTTTACAATACATCTTCAGTGGAAGAAATCTCATAATAATATACAGGGTGGTGCACCACATTCGCCTCGGTTGATATACAAAAAAACGGTAAAACATATTTAAAATCATTTTGTTGGAGCATATGCTCCAACAAAATGATTTTAATATCAACCGAGGCAAATGTGGTGCCCCACCCTGTACGTCCACCTTTTTCTCTAGCGTGGATGACACGTCGAGTTAGCGTGACCTTCATTCACTATCCTGTTTTTGCTCCTGAAGAAACCACTTACATTAGTGGCGAAACGTTGAGTTTGAGGAAATATATATTTTTTATATTTTAATTTTCACTTTTGTTTTATTTTGTATTGTATATATTTACTTTACTATGACGCGGTTAAAACCCGGAAGCCCTCATAACAGAGACTCGGACCGTCAAAGCCTGCGATATCATCCAACAGTAATACATTCGAAAAAAAGAGAAATTAAAATTCTTTTGATTCAACATTATTTACAGTGGCACCTACAAGAATTCGCTGTTGAATATTGATTACTTTAGTCTTTCATTATCTGGTACTGCGTCTAATTGTTTCCAAGTAAGTAACAATTTTCTCCAAGTTCCAATTAATTAATTAATAATTAATTCCAATTAACTGTTGTTCTACACGTTGTCATAACGACATTTTCTGAAAGAAAACTCTCTCTAAACATTAAGAAAATTACGTGTGTTATCTCGGAGATATTGGGACGAATACATACTATTTAAATTCATTTAAATTTAAATTTAATCAGCTTCCTCTAAACGTTTATAATTGTCAATAAGAGCGAAATTTGCATTTCAAAGAATAGTGTTCTTGTATCTTGGAAGTGCACTCGTATAGTTAAGTTACAACTTTTTTTTGATGTAATACGGTTTCCATAAACTCTTTGAAATACATATTATTATAGAAGAGAGCTGTATTTCAACAAGTGTTGCAATTTTAAAAAATTTTGAGTGCTATTATTCCATTTTCCTTGTTAGGTTTTTGTTAGAGAAGTATTAAGTTAAGAAGTACTACAAAACTAGGGTAAATAGTAAGTATAAAAAGAAATCAAAATGGTTCTCTTACCACTAGTTACTCAGAATAACAATGTCAATGTTTCTCCCTTGGGTTTCTTTATTATTAGTTATCAGATGTCTTCATATAGCAATAAGGTGGTGAAGTACCACTAGTATCGCACCGAAAAAGTTGTATTGCCAATATATTTAGTAATATTAACATATATCAGGTTCAAACTAAAATAATTGAGAGCACTCAAATCATCGTAGTATATCGTTGAACTGCAACACGGATACTGAATACAAGCAAAAAACATGAGAACTCTGCGAATTTTAACCGAAGCAGATAAATTTCATTTTTATGGTTCTGTTGACAGGTAGAATTGAAGGTTTGTATATGAAACTAATTTTAATATTAATGACAAATTTAAACTTTTCATGGATACTCTGGTGCCTTTAATACCTATTTTCCTAAAAAAAGTGTGGCAGAGAGAGAAATTAAGTTAACAAGGGTTGGTTTAGTGCGGAACTTAGGGGTATGCGTGAGAACTTAAGATTATTATGTGACATTTGTCATGCAACTGATTCAGATGTTATGAGAAGCTATAAAAACGAATACCACAGAATATATAAAGAAAACAGCAAAAGCTCAAAATATCTACAAGCAATCGTATCATTAGTGGGTCTAGTTATTCTAGCAAAGTGATGTGGATGTGTAAACGCATACAGAAAGAATAGCGATACAGTCATAGCTTACTTCGATGCAGATGAAGCAAATCACTTTTTTGATAATCGTCCTAGAGATATAGCGGCGAGCGTCAGTCATGGAAATAGTGATCTAAATATTTACGTTAATTCAACTAATTGTGTTGATTGTTGTTTTTCAAAAGATCTGGTTAGCCTAATTGAAGTGAGAGATGCCACTAACCTTCTTAAAGAAACAAATAGTAGAAATATTTATTGATTTAGTGTACCAATTATCAAAAGCGTAAAAGGAATTTTAGTGATAGTCTTCCGATTTTAATAAGATTTGGCTTATAAAATTGCATAGGCCGTTTTGAATTTATAATAAAAAAACGATTTTAAAATTTTAACTTCTAGGTCGCATAGCGCCCAAACTAAGCGACTTTCGACCAAGATAAGTTTATTTAAATCGGCATATTTTGGTCTAAGGAATATGTGGTAGGCGTGTGTAAAGACCTTTTACAGACACCCTGTATATTAGATTTTCATTTGTAAACTGTGATTATTTGTTATTATATGTCGTCATTTGTATTTATTTATATTTGTATACATACGTACAGCGTGGGCCACTAAGAGAGGTAAGTGGCTGTAGCTGGAAATGTATTTGTCCTAGTTTCTGCGGGAAAAAATATTGATAGTAAAAGTCATCAAGAGAAACTATTGAAAATTATTTCCAGATTTCACCGCTAGAGGATGCAACTGCTATGTTCAAATCTAAAATTTTTATTATCTTAGGAAATCGCAGAATGAGATATAACATTGATATCAGCAGTTGAAAACCCGCTCAAGACCAGATATTTCTGTTTAGTGGCATTTTTTCGTACCTGTCATAATAAGTAAGAGGGAAGAGCATCTATTTGCCAATGTTTAAAGCCTGTTCTACACGGTAGTAGATTCGTCTTTTTTCCATACTAGTTTCTAGTAACTAGATCTCGACCTTGAAGTTTGAAAACTATAAATCTAGAAATAAAGTTTGCATATTCGAGAAAAATTTTGCGGTATTACCAACCGCACTTAATCTTTAAATAAATACAGCTACGATTAACGATCAGCTGATCGCTAGATTTATGTTGGTTAACCTGACAAATCTTCTCTATGCGCATGTTCTAGTTTCAATTTAGTATGAAAAGTAGGACAGGATCTAGTTTTAAAAATGGTATAGTATCTAGTATAGCATGATAACTTGGAACAATATTCGTGTTCTACACGATACTATTTTCAACTTTTTTTTGTAGTTACTAGAAACTAGTACGGAAAAATGACGAATCTAGTACCGTGTAGAACAGGCTTAAAACTCAATATTTACTATACTATTCAACCTCTCCAAACAATTTGGGCACGTTTGAAAAGGAATTGTGTGGACCTTAAACAGTGTTTATATTCTGTATTCATTAGTCTCAAACTGATAAACTAGAGGTCGCGTTCTGTAGCGGTAACTTCTTTTTCTTTAAAAAATTTAATGGAACGTTACTTTTGCATAAATGGATCCTTGAGTAGCTTTAAATAACCTATACCCGACTGAAAACCACATTTAGGTATCTTTATTCATTCTCAATGTATTGCGAAAAATGTAAAAAGCCAGTGTTAAAGACAAGAACGCAGACAGGTAATAATAATTTGAAGGAGAAGTTGGCTTTGGAAAACATTACATATCTCGAACGACAGACGAAAAAATATCACAAATGTGCAAGAGACGTGTATAATACCACTCTACCGGTGAACGGTTAAAAAACAAACATGCTGCAATGAAAAAGGAAAACCTAATTCAAGCACATGAATTTGACGTTAACCACACGCCGTAAAAGGAAACGTTTTGAAAGTACAATTCTGACACACAGACACGTGTTTCGAACGTATTAGTTCTCATCAGTGCGTGATACAAGAATATGAACCAACAAACGTATTCTCCGTACCCGTTATATCCTGAAATTACTCGAAAGAAAATCAGAAGATAAACGCCTCTATCGGGCGATAACTGGACATCAACAAGGGCAGATCTCTAGACATTCTCCGAACGATTACAGAGATCACGTGTGTATATGCTAACTTCATCTATCGGTAGCAAGATAAACAACATAAACAAAACACAAATGTGTAAGAGACGTGTATATCACTCTACCGGTGAAAAATATCAAATTGTTTTGTGTTCGGTTGATGCTGACTTTGAGCATTCGAAAGGATTTTCACGAATGGTGAGCGGAATACAGCAATAGCTAAAAGAGGATGAGTAATGCAGTATACACATCGCCATTATTTCGACCATTGGATTTTGGGGATAACCAAGAAAGGTCCCAATTTCATTGCAAATTCTTTCGACACACGAGGCCATTTTTTGTAGCGGTGGTAAAGTAAGTTTGCATAACTTTTATTACTGGTCTGCCGTAAATATCCACTGGAAGTGCGAAGTGCAATATTAGGCATGCTGGAGTGGCAATGTTTGTTGCAGCAGAGTAAGGGATACAACCACTGGATCCTCTTTCTTTTACCAACCACTAATAAATAATCTGATTTGGGAGTAAATTCATAATAAGTTACTTGTTATATGGGAAAATGTGTCCCTTCAAACCAGGCAAAATATGTTCCTCTAACTGTCCATTACATTTTTCAATTACTATTCGGTGACACTTGGATGAATACAACAACAAGCTGAGATATGCAAGACAGAATTCAAAATGCCATTCGTGGCCTAACACCATGGACGTAGAAGCTTGTAAGGATATGATTTCATACTAACTGCGAGCAGAGGTGTTTCGCACTCCTTTTTATTTCAGGTACTTTAACGATGTTGGAATTATTCTTACATTTATTTATTTCAGGCATAGCTGATTATATTTTATGCGACCGAGCTCATTGTTAAAGACCTTATCCTTCTGCATTCCATTCCTTCTTATAATTAGATCGGGCTTGCGGTGTGTCTACCCTACGATAAGTGTTAAATTCTTACAGTTTCTGTTCTTTTAGGATGGTTTCGAACGAATACTCACTTATGTATGGGTTGTAATTCATCGTCCTAGATTTCTTTTGCGTCTTCATCTTTGTTACGTACCTACTATATTTTCATTCTTATTGAGCCCCGTTTGTTGTTATTGTCTTAGTAAGGTTAGCTGTCAAACGTTATGCCAACTGTTGTTAATGTCACTAGTTTCAGTTTTAGTTCCTTAATTACCGGTTAAATTTTGAATTGTCTTAAGATTCCTCCTTCTTTCACGTGATCCGTCTGCATGTAAGGAGCGTTGTAAGCTCGTTTGTGCAATTAGTGCCTTAGAGTAGCCATATTGTATGGAGCTTGTGAATTTTGAGTAATAGTCGATTTATGGTTTGGTGAGGTTTATTTTCACGACTCCAATGTATATTTTGCGGATGTGAAGCTACCGAGGTATATGATTTCCACATTTGGGACACCGTATCGTCGGGATGTATAATTGCGCCACGTGCTGAAACAATTGGTTAACGTATGCTCTCTTGTTGTCACCATTAAGGTGAATTAGTCTAGGGCTTAATTTTCCTCCGAAGCAAGCCTTACCAGTTAAACGAGGTATTTCAAGTACGTAGGAATCAAGTAATCGGCTCCTGTAATCACAACTAGGCCAAGTGTACGACAGACTGTATATTATATACAGTATGTAATATTTTAGCATTAATGTAATTATACCAAGTCGGGATTTAGTTCGAAAATTTGCGTCACAAGCTGCAGTCTACTAGGTACTTTAGCTACCAATGAACACCTGGAACGATGAATGAATAATGATGGCGAGTACTTTAACTATATTAAGAGGTACAAACATTGGTATTATCGGTAAAAGCTGCCATGAAGTAACAAAAATGCTATAAACATTGATAAGTGTCAATGTGACTTTATTAAATCTTTCTTATTGTCCTGTTTGAACGTTTTGCTACAACACGTAAAAATGGATAACAATGAGTTAACGGACACGTTACAAGTGTTCTTTGAATGTAATAAAAACCGTCTTGAAGCTGTTCGTCGTTACAGCGTTCGTTTTCCGGACAGAGAAATTTCAGATTCGAAAATATTTCAGAGAATTGAAACGAATTTAAGAAATTAAGGATCATTTAAGAAACCAAAAACGCAAAAACTTAAATTCTCCGAAGATAAGGAATTAGATGTTCTTCTTGCAGTACAAGAAAATTCTGTATCAAAAACAACAGTTCATGGTATATTAAGAAAACACAAACTTGAATCGTACGTAGCTCGAAAAGTTCATGCATTAGAACAAAATGATCCTGGCCGAAGAATACAGTTTTGTCGTTTTTATTTAAATGCGCTAGAACAAGACCCGAATTTTTACAGAATGATAATCTGGTCTGATGAATGCACTTTTAGCAACAATGGTATTTTCAATAGAAACATACATCGGCAATGGAGCCAAGATAATCCGAGGTTTGTCATTGAAAATAATTTTCAAAGACGTTTCAGTGTAAATGTTTGGCGTGGCATTTGAGACGGTCAATTAATTGGGCCATTTTTCATAGATGGTTGCTTAAATCAAGAAAAATATCACACTTTATTAAACAAAAATCTCCAAAACTTTTTAGAGGAATTAGCTTTGGCAAATTTAAATAGAATATTTTATCAACAAGATGGAGCTCCCGCGCACAATGCCAGGGTTAATACTGATTATTATTAACACTCAATTTGAAAATAGATGGATAGGAACATCTGGTCGTATCGCGTGGCCTGCGCGTTCACCGGATCTTACTCCCCTGGATTTTTGGTTGTGGGCTTATCTACAAGATCGAGTTTATTTAACAAATCCAGAAAATGTTAACATTTTAAGACAAAGAATTATGAACACTTGTCAAGAAATACCTGCCGTTTGTCTTTTAAATGCGAGTCTTGGAGTAATTCGGAGATGTGCGATGTGTGTTGAGCAAGGTGGCGGGCAATTTGAACAATTATTGTAAAGTGGTTTGTTTTGTTTCTTACAATAGTTATATTTCCAATGTTTCATGGTACATTCGAAAATTTACACAAAATTTATTAAAAACAAAGTTGATTTTGAGAAATGGCTTTTTTCTTTAGTAAACGTTTATGAAAAATAGACATATTATACATCGTTGAATTCAGAAAAAGAAATCCAATCCGAATATAGCCAAAAATATATATGTTGCCATTTAAAATAAAAAAAATTACTATCGTTTGATATTAATGAAAACAACTGAAAACAAATAAAACGCTGCTATTCTATAGTACTTTCGATGCCATTAAATTTAGTTTTTGTTTAAGTAAAATCGGACAATAAATAACGGAATTATGATTGTTGGCGTTTTTTACGGGACAGTCTGTATAGCAGTTACACCCCTAGCGGTAAAATCTGGAACTTGATATAATTTCCAGCAGTTTCTCTTAATCACTCTTACCATCAATATTTTTTAACATGTCTATTAACAGGACATGGCTGTCTTAGAGGTCACCTGATCTATAAAGGTGAACCCTTATGCAGACTCTGTAATGAGGAGGAGGAAACAGCCTCTCATATCATCTTCGAATACATAACGCTAAGTCAACGCAGGGTTGCTATGCAAAGCGCATTTGGTTTACCATTGGAGAAAGATTTACCAAATAGGTTCTTCAACCTGATCGACGGAACCAACCTGTTTGAGTGAAACAAATTCGTGACAGGAATAACGCAATAGGCCCAGTGGGCCGCAGTGTTAGGGATAACCAAAGACTGTCCTGCTTTGATGTTAATCAATCAACCAATCTCCGCAGAGTATAGGTACACTAATTTATAACCGTTTGCAAATCCATTACAGCACATCTTATTTTAACTAACTAGGCATTTATTTTGCATAGCTTCAATGTGAGACTTTCCGCGTTAAGATCAAATATGTTGTAATAAATAATTCTATTATAAAAATGTGTATGGTTAATGAATTCCGATTAAATTAAACTGCGTTTAAGTATTAACTGTTTGTGTTACTCGCTACTAGTAAGATTTAGCGGCCTGTCACCGGCTACGAATTAAATCTACATATTTATGGTTACAACTTCGGTTTAATCCTACTCTGTGTGTACCATAATTACATATGTATATAAATGAAACACTGTGTACATGTACTACATGCATAAATACATAATATGCCGTAACGATTTAAGTGCAAGCGAGGTTCAGTGCCGGGAGCCAAGTTCAGCTTCCTGAACCAACAAATTCAATTAAACAAGCGCAAACATTGAACGCTCTCGCCTGTGCATGTGTATACTTAACTTCGGTTCGTTATCTGTTCGCTAGTTGGCTTCAAATTAAAATAATTTCTATCTAATGAGATCTAATTTAGGTTTAAACGTACTTACTAGTATTACCTTCTAAATATGTGAAATACAGAAACTGGAAGTAATTTCCACTTGACATCCTCTACGAGCGTTTGAATTAATTCTCAAGTTACTATATCTTACCTCTAAGTTTGTTTCAAAATCGGACTACATGCTATTCACACAGGCGCATAATAAATGTACTAGTTATGCAGTGAATGAGAGCAAGCGGAAAATTAAGTAAGAAAAGAGTAATCATCCGATCAAACACAATTCGCTTGCTTGAATGCTACTACATTATTGTTGTTGTTGTTAAAAGTATACTATCAGTCAGATAGATTGACTTTATATATGAAAAAGAAACTGAATTGGTAGACAAAGAACAAAATTCCAAATACTATGTTGTTAACATATAGTATAATATAGAATAAGATTATTTTAAATCGGAGATTGTAACCGATGCATTTCAGATACTTACTTCACCGCTACTTATAAGTAGGTACAAAGTTATCTTCGACACCCGGCATATTAAAAAAAGCGTTTAAATGGAGCGTGACATATACATTTTTTTAGCACTCTGTATAGAGGATGGAGCGAGTCAAAATACGTTATACACCTATAATATTGACGAAAAACTTGTTAAGAATCAGTGGTATATGAGTTACCGATTAACCTGATAATTTGCCTTTCCAATATACATTAATATATATAACAATAACATTTGTAAAATAAATAGAGAAACATTATACTTGCGTAGCAAAAAGATCACAGCATGTATAAAGTAAAAGGATTTGAAGGTAGGTATTATAGTTTTTTTTTCAACGCACTAATTCTACATAAAATCGAGTGTCTTAGTAAGTTAGGCATAATCTACCTCCCACCAAATATGTTATTGGATTTATATGTCAGTTTCTAGCAAGCAAATAAATAGCTATATTGCTAAAGTTCAGTATTTAATATAATTTCTTTCTTCGCGAGTTCAGTTAACAAGAAATAAATAACTACAGCGAAAATAGCGTAATACAAAACGTAAAGTAAAATGCAAAGACATACTTCCAAGAAATAGCAACGCGAAACGAAAAGAGAACTTCAGAACCTTGTAAAAAGTTTGCAAATTATTTGTCGGCAAACCGAAACTGTACATTCGCGACGACCAAGGAGAATATTAGGAAAGTTTGGCGTACTAATAATTTTTCAGCCGCCACTCTCAGTTAAACTTCCGGTTTTCTTCGCATTTCTCGTCTACTTTCGCCTGCGAATTCCGCCATCCAGTTTACTCTGTCTTTGAATATATTTTCCTTAATTAGGTGATGTTGGTGGTACACCACTGTAGATGATACTGTTACATGTTGAAAAGAGAACAAGAGGAAAAGTATTAGTAACGATGCCATGAAAATGTTTTTTTTTACTTTGCTTATGCTTTGTTGCTGGATAAACAGTTTTTCAGGGATATTTAACTCCAGTTAATATAGCTATAGGTTAATATAAATATTTGTGGCGATATGTTTTAGAAATAACGAACCGACCAAGAATTGGAGACAGTTTGACAATGCTTCGCTGTAATAATTTACTGCTTTGTAAACCTACGCTTAATACTGCGATTTTATTTTTTTATTTATTTCAGAATATTCTGCAACCTTGATGGAGCATAATATTCTCTACCTTATAATCGTATCAAGTTTCCTATTTATCTGCATACACAAGATGCAAAGGGCTTCTATAGAATCTACTGAATATGTGTGCGTGTTGATCGGTCGCATTCGTAGATACATATGTACATACATACATAAGTGGAGATTGTGCTGAATATACGCAGAGACACGGTAATGTACATACATACAATTTACATCTACTCTATCGAATTTTGTTGTTTAAATAAGGCGACGTTTTATAAAGTATTATTTTGTTAAATAAGCAGAGCTTCAGCAGCTCTCTTTATGGCTTATTAAGCCAATCGGCTTCAATAAACTTATGTGATGCATGATCGAATTTACGCAGACCATAAATAAATCTAACACAGGAATTCTGAACTTTCCGAATTCTACACTCAGTATATTTCTCTATTGACGAGTGATAACCTGTAAAACAATAAGTAAATTTGAAAGAACAAATACATCACAGAGAATTTTCTTCGCTTTCTGATTTAGAACGTGCCTAAGAGCATAGAGCTTTTTAAGAGAATGATATAGTCATATAGTCAGTGATCTGCGTTCGATATCTGAAACTGTTATACCGAGTGAGATCAAGATTCTTTGCAGAATTAAAAACAAAGTCAAACTACATTGACTCAACCGTAGGGGCATACCTATTAACGAGTAGGTTGCTACAATAAAAAGGGTTTCTAGAAACTAATACTTGCGTTTTGAGTGATTCGAATTTGTAAACATTAATTTGGAGGAAAGAATGCTGTTTTCAACGAGACTAAGCTTGCCAAATTCGGTTCAACAGAACCGGGGTTATAAGCGTTCCTTCAACACAGTTTTCTCTCCCCCTTCGCCCTATTTTACAAAATACAAAAAAATTGTCCAGCGTGAAATATTCGGAATTTTCGGAAAAATTCCCATTTTCATATTTGTGATAGACCTTAAGTTGGTAAATTCCGTATAAAACAAGAATTTAAATTTTTGTTGTTCAGTTACGCCTTCTAGCGATCATGTTGTACTACTATGTAAAATCTTGCATATTTTACCATCAAATTTTGAAACATTCAAATCAAGTTGAATGTTATTGTCAAAAGATGATAATTAAACGTTGGACGAATTACATACAACGTTGTACATATTCGAAAGAAATTTCACAAAGAGTAGTGATAAAGTTGAACAAGAAGCATTAGTAGTCAAATCGAATGTGGTAAAAGTAATCAAAAAGCAGTTTAAATACGAAGGCAACTGCAAGTACTGTAAGCAAGCGGGTCATTGGATTAAACAGTGTCGAAAGTGGATTGCTGATGGAAGACCGCCCAAAAATGTAATAGTGAAGAAGAAGGAGGATAAAACAGTGGTGACAAACGTGGAATTACTAGCAATTTGCAATGAGGTTTTTTTCTATAGAATTAGATGAAAGCAATTGGTGGATAGACAATGGTGCAACAAAACATTTGACAAATTGTTCAGATTATTTTGTTAGTTTTGAAGCATTTACTATTCCTCATAGTATCAAGGCTGCTGGACAAGAATCTCTAAACGCAATAGGAAAAGGATCAATACGGATCTTGTCAACGATTGGAAACAGATGTGAAGAAATGGCTTTAAATGATGTCTGGTATGTACCAACGATTCCCAAAAATCTGTTTTCTGTTTTAGCAGCACAAGACTGTAATAAGGAGAGCACGTTTGAGTCAACACCTACGTCTTGTTTTCTTAAAATTAACGGTCAAGTACGACTGTGTGGAAAACGTGAAATAAATGGTACTCTCTACAAAGCAGCAATTAAACCGTTAGTTCCTGAACATAGCGCTGATGTAAATGTCGTCATTGAGGATAAATCTGATTTACTGCAGCTTTATCACGAAAGATGGGGTCATCATGGGGACGTCATGTCAAAGCAAAGCTCAAGAGAGATTTTAATATTGAGGTCAAGGTAAAAGCAGAGATCTGTGAACCATGTATATATGGGAAGGCACATCGTTTATCATTTGGCACGAGAGATAAGATTGGCAACGCTGCCTGGTGAACTGATATCGACAGATGTATGTGGACCTTTTGACAAGTCATTTCAAGGAAAGCCGTATTTGTCTTTGTTTAAAGACAATAATAATAATAATAATAATAATAATAACCGCATTTATTTCGTAAAATACAAAGGTGTGAAATACGTCAACAAAAGTAATTTCATTCTATTGAAAAAAGTCAGTAACACTATATAAACATTTGTCTATTAAAAATCGTTTTACGGATGGTTTAAAAGCACTTAATTGTTTATTCTTTAACTCTTCCGGGATGTTGTTATAAATTCTGAGAGTTTGAGTTACGACACTTTTATAAATTTGAGTGTATGTTGTTTGCGGTATGCGTAATGAAGCTTTACTACAGTCCCGGGTGTTGTATTCGTGATTTATTTCGTGTTGTGCAATTAGTTCACTATAGTGGCTCTTTGCAAAACATGCACATTCATATATATACATTGCAGGTAAGGTGAGTATATTATATTTCTTAAATATATTCCTACAAGTTTCTCTTTTTTTCAGTTTAAACATAGTTCGAAGACATGATTTCTGTATTCTGAACACCTTATCGATGTCTGTGGAATTTCCCCAGAAAACAATTCCATACGCCAATCTCGAGGCAACGTATGCATGATATGCCGATAGGGCCGCCTCTAGATGGACTTCGGATGTTATCGTTCTCAAAGCATAGACCATTCCCGATATTTTTTTGGTAAGTTTTTTTATATGTTCCTTCCAATTAAGAGCGCTATCTATATGCAGTCCCAAGAACTTTACGTTGTTTACTGACATGATTTGTCGATTTTGGTAACTAATTTTAAGATCTTCAGCTTTTCTCAATGCAAAGTTTATCAAGTTGGTTTTATTCAGGTTAAGTTGTAGATTATTTTCAAGAAACCATCTATCCATGTCGTGTAGCGCATCAATTATACAAAGTTTCGCTATGGTTACTTTCTCGCACAGAAGTCAGAGGTGATTGAAGCTTTGAAGAATTTTCTGAGACAGACAAAGACATTAGGGTATGCAGTCAAGGAAATGTTAAGTGATAATGGTCGGGAGTTTGATAATAAAGATGTTAGGTCTATCTTACGTGCAAACGGAATAACACAAAGATTGACAGCGCCCTACACTTCAGAGCAGAATGAATATCCGAGCGGAGTAATAGAACTGTAATTGAAATGGCTAGAACATTGAAGTATTCGAGTCCGGAGTTAATCTATCCTGAAGGATTATGGTCTGAGTTGGTTAATACAGCTATTTACAATTTGAACAGAACAGGAAAATCATCTGTAGAAGGTGTTAGTCCTTACGAATTATGGATAGGTAGAAAGCCACGAATAAAACATCTTAGGATCATTGGTTCCACGTGTTATGCTCATATTCCAAGTCAAAAAAGAAGAAAGTTAGATACCGAAGCGATAAAAGGACATCTCATCGATTATGATGATGATGAACGATATAGGATTTGGATTAAAAATGATCAGAAAGTTTTTCTGTCTAGAGATGTTAAGTTTGAAGAAAAACCTGAGAGCTGTCTTAAACATGTCAAATTACCAATTCAAAATGTGCCAAAGGAAGTTCAAGAAAGAAATCAAGAGAGTGATGAAGATTCTAACAAAGAAAATAGTGAAAACGAGTATAAAGCTGAAACCGATACAGAAGTAGAAGATGAAGATATAGAAATTCATGAAGAAAGACTAGGCGATCGTTTGAGAGATCGCTCAGCTTAAAAAAGCCATCTTTTTTAGATGAGTACATAACGACGGTAGAAAATTTTATTAATCCTACTAAAGTTCCTGAGACATTTGAAGAAGCACACAAACATGAAGATACTGTTGAGTAAAAACGACCAATGGATAAGGAAATGGATTCATTAAAAGAGAACAATACTTGGGAAGTTGTAGGACTACCAGAGCGTATGAAGGCAATACCATGTAAATGGGTTTATCGACTGAAAACTAAAGCAGATGGCAGTATAGATAAATACAAGGCTCGACTAGTTGCTAAGGGTTTCAATCAACGTGAGGGTAGTGATTACAGCCAAACATTCAGTCCAGTTGCAAAAATGACAACTATCCGATCTATTTTAAGCGTTGCTGCAAATAGAGGAATGCATCTCGCACAATTTGATGTATCAACGGCTTTCTTATACGGAGAACTTGAAGAAACAATTTGTATGGTATAGCCTAGTGGATACGAAGATGGTACTAGCAAGGTATGTAAGGTAAAGAAGAGTTTATATGGGTTGAAACAAGCTCCGAGATGCTGGAACAAACGTTTTGGGGATTTCCTACTACGGTGTGGATTTAAGGTGAGCCAGGCTGATCCATGCTTTGGTGTTCGAAATCAAGAAGGTAGACAGTTATTGGTGGTTTTATATGTCGATGATGGATTGGTAGCAAGTACTGAACAAACAGACAGAAGATATTTTTCAAGAAATTGAGTGAAGAATTTAATATCACAACAACAGCTGCTTATTTCCTGGGCTTACAAATTGAACGGAATAAAAATGATGATATCAAGATTCATCAAGAAGCATACGCCAGGAACATTTTGAAGCGTTTTAATTTTTCAGAGTGCAAGACAGTGTCTACACCAATGTTGAAGAAAGGGAAAGAAAACTACAAAATACAGAAGTTTCCATACAGAGAAGCTGTGGGAGCACTGATGTATCTGATGCTTGTAACAAGACCTGATCTGGCTTTTAGTATAAGTGTCCTATCCAGAATTTTTGAGAATCCTACTGTTCAGGATATATTAAGATTGAAAAGAGTGTTTAGGTACGTGGCGGGAACGATTAACTATGGAATCATGTACAAATTGAAAATAAAAGGTGATAGTTTGGAATGCTATAGCGATGCAGATTTTGGAGGATGTACCAAGACAGGTCGATCGACATCTGGACTTGTCATCAACTCCGCTGGAGGAATTATTTCCTGGTTGAGTCAGCGACAAGCTATAGTGGCAACTTCAACTACAGAGGCTGAAATAATAGCTGCAAACGAAGCTGTGAAAGAAATCATTTGGTTAGCAAGACTATTTAACCAAACCACAGAACTGAAAAATATTCCTATTTTACAAATCGATAACACAGCAGCTGTAAAGTTAGCACAGAATCCCGAATTTCACCGTCGAAAAAGCATATAGCAATTAAGTATTCTTTCATCCGTGAAAAACTAGTTGAAGGAAGCCTAGGGGTTCAACAGATTTCAACAAATTATTTAACAAGGGAAAGTGTTGAAATATATTAATATCTAGATGTTAAAAGAAAAAGATAAATAGTTACTAATATATGTCAATGTAAAATATGTCAAATTCTGTATGTTTTATAGAAAGTTAAATCAAATGAAAGACGTTTTGGTGCTATAAAAAATTGAATCGACTATAATTTCACTGTACAATACAAAGTAAAATTACAAGAAAATTCAATACAAAATTTACCGTTTCTAGCAATATACATAATATACAGATCAAACAGCCGCCCTATAGTCGGGGCATCGTATGTCGGAAGCGTTCGGGAGAAGACAGCGCACAGTTGTATTGTATTAGCGAGATAAAGTAATTCATGCTATCGTAAATATACGATTATTATTGTTACTATTACTGATGCTGATTGTTTTGTAATTCATTATGGACATTTTTACCCTTCAACAAAAGAAATATGTTACAAAACAACATCATCGTGGTTACTCAATAAGAGATATTGTACGCCTATTTAACGATGAGTTCCAACAAACTATTTGTTTTGAAACAGTTCGTCATATAATCAATAACTTTGGCTGTTTAAATGCGTGTAAAACTTGTATTTACAGACGAAAAAAGTGTTGCAAGGTATTGGTCACAAGAAAAAAGACCTTGTACTTATGACGCTCGAACACAATACTCTGCAAAATTAAATGTTTGGGCTGGCCTATTACATAACAACATAATTGGGCCATTTAATTTATTTACTGATGAACAGAAATTATTGTCTTCGTTACGTGTGTAATTGCTTCTCCTATTTGTGACGAGTTCATCATCTGTATTTTTACCACAAACTTATGTTTAGTTTAGCAAGTTTACAGAAATTTTGAGAATAAGCAAACCATTATTATATTGTGCATATGTATTGAACAGAATACAACCGTGCGGTCTCGAGTGAAGCGTGCATCTAACTATCTACTAATACATCCCTACTTCTCTATTCCCGAATAGTTCCGATATACGATGCCTCGACTATAGGACGGCTGTTTCGTCTGTATATGACTTACCAAAGACTGATATTTTATATACGAATTACAGGAATTCGACCCATCGCGGTCTTTCAGTGCATTAAAGTTACAATGATGATTTACATCTTCATGAATTTGTTAACATTAGAAATATGTCACGTTGCACGTTCGCTGCTGTACATTTAAACTTAGTAAACTAGATAATTTCTTTTTTGTGTATTTCAAGTTCTTCTTAGTATGTGAGATGTGAGATATTATTATTACATATTATTATTTCTGTTATTTACTTTACTTGCCCTAATTTGTTACCAATTTAATAAACTGTTTCATAACCTTGAAATGAGAAGTAGGAAAAAAATAAAGTGACTTTAAGAAGTGTACATTGCTCGTCAGAAGTAATGTCTCCCACCAGAGACACGAAATCAAATCTTTCTTCCTAATGGTAGTGGCTTGTGTTTCAAGCGCTGTTACTAGTCGGAGTCTCATTTACATATTTGCCTAGAAGGATTTACTGCAATGAGTTCAGCTTACATTTCCGAGAAATTAGGGAAATACGCATGAAAACGGCCGCGAGCGATACATATACATACGTATACGGATTGTATCCTACGTATTGCGCTCATTAGTTTTATATTTTAATAATTAATAATAATAGTTATTTATTGATTTTATTTCATCTTAGAATGCACTGTCACTAAATTAGTAAAAAACTTACGTATAACTTGCGATACGTGTCTATATTTTTATCTGAATTAATTTCTTTTTAATGTAATTTATTTCCTTTTCTAAATTAACCAAGGTAAATAGTAATATATCCGTTATTCCCCTAACAATAGAAGTATGTTGTCTAAGGACTAGAAATGTTAAGTTATTGCTTTTAAATCATTACTATATTATAAAAATTATGTATATACTACCAATAAATGTGGTTAGTTAAATAAAATAAAGTTTTGTAGAATCAATTTATTGCTTCAATTTGTGTTTATTTTTTACTGTTTCACATATGCAAATATGTTCTAAATTCTTGATATACCATAGGAAGATATATAAAATTAAATAAAACGGAAAATAATTCTAAATGTAAAATTTCGTCGGCTTTTACGGCCAGTGTGAATTCTAACGTAACCTTCGGTGTTTCATTGTATTGTTGTAACTGTGCTCGACGCTTTGTTGTGTAGGCTGCTAGCTTCTTCAGGTATCTGTTTTCAGACAGCCTGATAGCAGATAATCAATATGGACATATCGAGCAAACTTACGACAATGTGACAAAACATAATGAAAAAACAGACAATTCTAAATATAAGGTGAAAAATAAAAACTGAATAAGTAAAATAATGATAAGTAAATAAATAAATAGCCCAAAAATAAATAGACAAATAATTCTAAAAATAAATAAACAGCTCAAAAATAAATAAACAAATACGTAATTCTAAAAATAAATAAACAAATAATTCTAAAAATAAATATCTCAAAAAATGCGATAATAAAAATAAATAAATAAAAAAATTAATTCTGTAACACATTATATAAAAAAAATACTTAACTAATATTTGGTATAATACCCATTGCTATCGATGCATTCTCTTAATCTATCAGTCATAGACTAACTAGTCATTGACAGTAGTTTCTGTCCCGAAATCTTTCCCATACGTTACATACATTTCTAGTTAAATTATCTACTGTTCTGACGTTGGTTGTTATTTCTTCGTTCCAGGTCCGAGTCATAAGAGCCCATAAATGTTCTACCTATCACATTCAAATCGGGCGATTTAGCAGGCCATGGAATTAATATAATGTCAGGATTGTTTTCCATCCAATCACGCACTGGTCTTGCGGTATGGATTGGCGAATTATCTCGAACGAGGTAAATTGGGCGTTTGGGGAAGAAAGTGCGTGCAGTAGGTAGCAGAACGTCTTCCAGAATATCCCTGTATTGCTCTGCCGTAAAACGTCCCGCAATTGGAACTATTTCCCTTGGTCCTGCGGCACACATCCATCCCCGAAACCCACAAGAAATTCTACCACTTCTTCGAATTGCCTGAATATTTTGAATATCATATCTAGAATTATTTCGCCGCCATAATACCTTTCTTGCCTTATGGGATGTCGTGAAAACTTTCTCGTCGGAAAAAATAATATTTTGCCAACATCGATCTATGTTTCGGTGTGCAAAAACTAAACGAGCAGTAGCATGTTCTGGACTTAATTCTATTTGTCGTGCGGGTCGTCGGCAATGAATACCACTTTTGTGCAATTACCATGTTATGGTGGATTGCGAGCAATTTAATTGCAGTTGTTTTATTAAAGTGGACGTGCAAAATGGATTTGCTGTAGTAAAATCAACAATCCTGTTTACATCTTCTTCCTCTAATACATGTCTCCTTCCTGGCCGTGGTAATGTTTTCAGCGGTTTTTCATCTTCATTAAAATTGTCATATCACGATGGACGATGGCAAGTTCAACGATGGACGTTGAACTTGCCGCATCTACAAACGAAGTAATAATAAATTTAAAAGCCATTTACATTTTTAAATGCACATAAGAAATTTTAAAAAGAAGGACATCTTTGTTTGGATACGTAAAATTAACAACCATTGAAATAAATTATTGAGATTAAATATTACATTGTCAAATGTACAATCTCTGGAAGTTTCCATTTGGAAAATTGAAAGCTTTGCAAAATTTTATTGTAATTTCAATAGCCTTGTATATGAAACACAGAATGTACTAATTGTTGTTAAAATATTTAATTATCTATTAATACTAAATATACCAGAAATAAAATATATGAATGTTTAATTAGAAAAATGCAACTTGTACTTACCGATAATCCAACTTCATTCGCTATTTCGCGCTTGGTCTTTCCTTGTTTTTTCATAGCAATAATCTTTCCTCTAGTTTCTAATAATGAATCTGGCTGATTTAATCTTCGCGGCATATTCACATATGTATTTTAAATGATAGCAATGAAATCAGAATCACAACTAAAATGTAATTCTATTACCACTTTTATGTTGCTTGATATTATACCCGCCTTTTCATATGGTCCATTTGTCATTTGAAACTATGTAATTAAAATGCCATTACCATGGATTATAGACAAACTAAATAGAGATCACGTCTGTAATCCTATAAATTCAATAGTTTTCTGGGTAATATTTATATTTTTAAATAAGCTTTATATAAGATACAACAATTCATAAAATACATATTATTAATATATGTATACTTACATTCCTCGAACTAGACGAATAAATGGAAAAATGCACACTTGCATTATAAATGTAAACATTTATTAAATTCATACGACTACAATAAATAGTTATTGTCACAAGTGGGTAATATAAATGTATTTTACATTTAAACATCATTTTATTATTCCTTAATTTGACATAGATTATACTCCATTAGTTACAATTTGTGTGCATTATAATTTTTAACAAGAAAATATAAAGAGCGCTACCAATATTAAATAGATTTGAAATAGGAAAACCATGAATGTTTAAATCGTTAAATCTGCTAATAACAGGGGTGTTTACCTGACCCAGCCGTGCTTACCTAAACCGCTTGACGGAACGCAGTTTCGATATACTTTGCGATCTAGGAGGAGACATTACTTTTGACGAGCAGTGTACATTTGCATTTATCAAGTGGCAACAAAAACACCTTCTATACTAGTACTTCGCCAAAATAAATTTCAATTAAAAGCGTGGCGAAGATTTTGACATATTATTTAATATCGATCCATCTAGATTTGTTTCGGTTAATTCAATTCCATAGATGTAACATCTGCACGCTCCCATTACCAATAACATCCGGAATTGCTCGGGTTCGTACTATAAAATGCATCTGTCGGTTTAGGGGGGAAGAATTCGTATAGTATAGGACAATTGAACAATAAATTCAATCTGATACCTACAAAAATAAAGCGATTCCATTTATGATGATGATTATGTTACCTAATTTAGTAGCAATTATTCCTAGGTTATTCAGAAATCTATTGCGTATAATTGAAATATAAAAAAATAAATTCCTTTAGGATAATATTGCATCAGGTAAATACAAGGCTTTGCAAATACAATACCTCATAACACATTTGCAAAATGCCAATTCCCAAATATTCATAACTGTGACAAACTTGACGGAAACCATATCACGTATGTAGATAGCAATTATTTAGAATTAAGTTTTCTAACTTGCATTTATATTTTATCAATGTTAAATGTAAAGACATTTCTATTAATGTTCATTTTTAGCCTATAAATTATCCAGTACTGACAGGATATCGCTCTTTAATATAGGTTCAACAAATTCAACACAGAGTTGCTTTATGTATTGTCTAAACGCCCCTAGCGAATAAGAATTAAAGAAAAGAAATAATAAAGCTAATAATAAAGACGTACTTAAAGATGGTGACGAAGGCTTTATGATCGTTGGTAGTGCAAAGCATGCAAACCTTGCAAATTAAGCGTCGTTTATTGATACCTTTAAACTTGTCTGTCGAACGTATGCTGATAGTTTATACAGGGTCCGGCAAAATAACCTCCCACATTTCAATCGTTAATAAAAACACCATTGTAAATGTTGTTTAATTTTTTTTATTATTAAATGGAAATGTATAGTTTGCCATTGGTTTTCATTAAGTTTTGAAAATTACAGACTTAAAGGGGCGACCATTGTTTTCGATACACATTCGAAGGTGATTTTTGAACGTTTCCATTACTCGAGCAGTCATTTCAGGCGATATTCCTGCAATTTCTTGACGTATCGCTGCTTTTAATTCGTCAATGGTTCGGGGATGGTGTTCAAAGACCTTCGCTTTCAGGTAGTCCCAAAGGAACCACGCATCCGCATGGTTAAGTTCTCTAAGTCTTGGGTCCAAAAAATTACGTAGCATGTTGATATACCGATCGGCGGTTACGGTAACCGTAACGCCTCCTCTTCAAAAAAATAGGGACCCCGAACGCCAAATGACCCAATAGCACACCAAACAGTGACGTGTGGGCTGTGAAGTGGCCTTTCATGGAGCTGCTGCGGATTTTCTCGTGCCCAGTAACAAAAATTTTGCTTGTTCACACAGCCGGATAAATGGAAATGGGCTTCGTCACTGGATATTAAAAGCCGATTTTGTGGGATGTTTTGAAGAATATCGTTGCAACATGCTCTACGATTTTCCCAGTCTCGTTCACTCAGCTCTTGTGCGATCATCATTTTGTATGGATGGAAGTGTAGGTCTGCGTGTAAAATTCGTCGCAGCGAACGATCTGAGCAGGGGCATGTTTAGCAGCTGAACGAGTAGGAGATCGTTCCACAGCTTCTCCAACAGCTGCAACACTTGCATTTCCGAACACTTCTGGGTCTACCGGTTGGTTTTCTGTTTAAGGCTGAACCTGTGGCTCTAAAATTCGAAACCCAAAGCTGTATTGTTTTGCGGTCTGGAACCGGAGCATGTCTACCCAGTGCGAAGTGAGTACGAAAAGTTCGTTGCGTTGTAATCACAGATTCATTTTTCAAAAATGTTTCGATAATGACAGCACGATGTTCGCCCGTCCAAATCATGATGACAACTAAAATGGCAAGGCATGTGCTACCAACTGAAAACACTAAGCTCCCCATCGCTTCAGTGGCGCGGGCAGAGTGGCGGTGCAAAATGTGGGAGATTACTCTGCCGGACCCTGTATTTATCTTCTAACCGTTAGTAGTTGAATACTAATTAGAGCTTATCCTAATATCAGACAATAAGTCTTACGTTATTTTAGACTACGAAGTTCTAATAAATTGTTTATATTGTGAATTCTAGGTATATTCCTTTTATTGATGCCATCCTCCGTGATCCAGCTAGTTTTAAACACACCTGCGATATTAGTGATAACAACAAAATACATGAGTACTACCACCTATAGGCATAAGTACCTACAAAATTATTTAAATATAATGTTTTATAAATTAAGTGTAGCTTTCGGACATACATTTGTATTTTAAATATTACGTTTACGTCATGTGTAAAACTCGAAAATATTGAGCTCGATATGTTGATATAGTCATGTTGTGATAGAAGCACATTCTGTACACATTTATGCGCAGATATTTCTGAAAATAGAACACCATATTCATCACTCCGTTTCAATCCACAAATATACAATTTATCACGGACAAACTGTTTTCCATCCATAACACATTGGGAGCTACTTTCAATGAGAAAATTATAATGCATTTCCGTGGCGCGCGAAATCAATTTTTCCATTATCCACCGTCATGAATGCAAATGATCGACGATTGCTAACCCGTCGACGCTCCGCCGTCAAAGAAAAAGAATTAAAACGGTAGCACGGCGGCGTTATTCTGTGGAGCGGGCGAACAGTGAAACCCCGAGACTTCCGAGTTTTCCTCTACCGTCCTTTTTTTTTCAAAGGCGGACAGCGACACGGCGCATAAAGGCACAGGTGAAATAAGGGCGGAGCAGCAATACTGCCGACCATTCTTTACTTCATTTTCCGCTCAATTACTCTGCAAACTTTGGCGGAGTACTAACGAGTTATCGTCGATTGACGCTTGGTATTCCTCTTTAACGTATAAAACGAGTATTAAAGATAAAATTATAAAGTACAACGTTAATAAAAAGAAATATTTTTAATATATTTTTAGTAATCGCAAAAATAACAAGTAAGTACATACCTATACCTATTATATTTTCTTGACAACATTTCTCTAGTATATGTACAGCAGACACATGTATATTAATAAAAGCAGAATGCGTCAGATTACATGTTAATACTATTACCTAACAATTTTTTACTATTCTACTAATTTTGTGAGCAAAAGAGCAAAGCTGTAGTAAATTAACTTCTGATGATATTTATTCCCAATTCTTTTACGTATTGTTTTTTTGATAATTGCGCTCAACATCAAACTTTGTTACGGAAGTCTTACAGCCACTAAATTAACAAAATTAAATCTCAAATATATTACGGTACCTATACTAAGATATACCTTGCATATGTTTATACTTCTAATTCGCAAGATATACATAGGTATATACAACATGAAAACAAATGAAACACAAACTAAAGTAAAATAAGAACATAAATTTAAAATCTGCTATCCCGACATTTCGTTATTACTGTAAGTGGCTTCTGCACGAGGAACTACCCACCGTTTGTTTGTTTATATATTACACTACTATGACGCACTTAAAACTCGAACACCCTTATAATTAATTCTCATTGTTTCAAGAATATCCCTTGTATGAAGTCAGTTCATGTTTTATTTTCAAATATGTCCACAAATTTTCCTGTACGCAATAATATAAAACGAGATGCAAAGTTTATTATAAAAACGTAAAATTTTGCAGGAACTAGAATTCTCAAATGCAATAACACTAAACTAATAAAAAACTAACTAGAACTTCATGTTTCTATTTTTGCCAAACCTATAGAAATGTTACCATTTCATGGTCAAATTACTAAGATATTCTATGATGTATTGCATGCAAATTATATGTGTAGAGTATAAGGACTACGCTAACTAACAATTTTCTTACGTTACAATGTGGTTGTATACATGAGTAATCTAGTAGAAACTGTTCGATATTAATACATTCAAGACTAAATGATTAATTGTTAAATAAATGTGCCAGCGCTTATTAATGGAATAATGTCGTTGACCAAGATACCAAGTGGGATTACATACCAGTCATTAAATAATTTTGATTTTATAAATACCTACATACATATGTATATGTCGAAGAGTGTGATACTTTTCTGTAATTATTGAATAAAATACCCGCTTTAATAAAAGTATCAAATTAATTGAAACGAACAGTACACAGCGGAGATATTAATAAATATACTTTGACTACAATTTGGCACCTTGTGTATTGAAAAATACCTCCCAAACAGAAAGTAATATAAGGATAGTCCAGTTATTTTAACCCAAAGAATATATGGTTAGCGTATTGACTTCGTTCTAGTTATGCAGAGGTAGTGAAATGTATTAAAATACGCAAATATTTTTGAAATCATACAAATTTTCAAAGATTGTTTCAAGCAAGACTTTGTTGATTTTAAATATGGTATCATCAATGCATATATTTAATCTAGACTTTGCTTGTATGTTATAAAAATCGTATTCTAGTTGCTTTGTTCAAATGAAATACCTTAGATATCTTTACATTTTTGATATCCTCGTGAGATTTTAAAGTGTCCCTGTGTATGCAACTATATCCCTATTATGTATCATTCTTTGTTTTCCTTATGAAATTAATGTACATTCTTTTTGCGGATATTGAAATTAGAAGCTTAAGTTTTTTTACAAATTTATTTGTAAAATGTAGGATAAACTTGATTCAAGTTTTGAAGACAAACATTGAAAAAATTTTTCTTTAATGAAAGCCTTCATATCGTTTATTTAAATCTCTATGAAAAATTAAGAAAACATGTTATCACATACGTGAAGTTGGGTTTTATTTTGTAAGTATTTATAAAATTCGTCATTTATGGGTACAAGAAATATAAATATTTATAAACTTAACACATTATGATAGACCGGAATGCAAAAATAATATATTCTATGTAATTTAGGGTACTCAATTTTGAGTCAAAACGAATGTCAAACAAGTAGTTGATTCTGTTATTGATTACTGAATTTTTTTAATAAATTAGAGATAAATGCTTTAGATGGAGCTAGCAGAGCGGTTACCAAAATGATTATTTGCAAATAACATATGAACCTCTCAGTTTCTATTGCGCGATAACATTTTTCTTTATTTTTCAGTGAGATTTATTATTACTTCAAATAAACAAAACCGTTAAAAACCTTTCTTCTTTCTCAAAATTGCGACCGATTGTGTGACCCACAAGTTACCTATTTAGAAATATTAGGAGTCTAAATTAAATTTTATGGACCTACGCAGAGATAGCGTTACTGGATTCTGGAAAATTAAAATTAAGCGGCTGATGCAGACATGTATTGTACTAGTACAATATAAGTTTTATACATGGTGATCCATTTAAAGTGTAACACTGTAATATCTTCGAAACCATTAGTGTTATGAAGAACAGTATTAGACAAAAGTTTAACTATATGAAGGAGCTCGTTTGATGGCGTTACTGTTGTCACTATAAAGAAAGACACAAAGACCATAGCAAAGTCAACTCTTTTTTTTTATTAATAGCATATGGTATTTTTTTTTATCAAATTCTAAATGAGCAATAAGTTGTGAATAGAAAAGTAGTAAACCACATATAACCTCAAACTAATATTAATCGAGATATTTCGAAAAATGAGGACATAATAAAAGTCAGTGCAGCAATGTTTTTCCGTCGTTTGTTAAATGTAAAAGTAGAAAATAAATGTTAATAGTAGCTACAAATTGTTTACATTAGGTAAACAGTTGAAGAAAGCAGCCGGCTATCGAATTAAATGCTCAAAATGGCGGCCACCAGCCTCAATGCACTAACATGTCTTCAGAAATGTCTGCACATGCATGTTTTATTTTCTGCTGCATGTTTTCTGGTGTCGATATTGTACACTTGAAATAAATATAGCGATTCTTCTGCACGAATGCGCAACATCAAATTGGCGACCACCAGCCTCAATGCACTTTCGCATTCGCTACTATTAACATTTATTTTCTACTTTTACATTTAACAAACGAAGGAAAAACATTGCTGCACTGACTTTTATTATGTCCTCATTTTTTCGAAATATCTCGATTAGTCACTGCAACTAAGCACCCAAGAAAATAAATAAATAAATAAAAAATATTAGTTTGAGGTTATATGTGGTTTACTACTTTTCTCTTCACAACTTATTGCTCTTTTAGAATTTGATTAAAAAAAATACCATATGCTATTTGAAAAAAAAGAGTTGACCTTGCTATGACCTTTGTGTCTTTCTTTAGAGCTTTAACAGTAGCGCCATCAAATGAGCCCCTTCATACAGTTAAACTTTTGTCTAACACTTTTCCTCATAACACTAATAGTTTCGAAGATATTATAGTGTTACACTTTAAATGGATCACCCTGGATAACAACAAGGTACGCATATGAGATAGTTATAGTTTTCTGCGCTATAGCGTTAACTACACAAGAAGTTAAATCTCATTTTCTGCATAATACTTCTTCAAAATAAAACTGTCTTTTTTCTAGATAATATCTAACTCCACCAGAGATACACATTTTAAGTTAAGAATCTCTGTCTTTCACTCTGGACAATACTGGATTACACTTTAAAGAACGAATGTCTGACTCTTTTTCTGAAAATCCTACCTCACATTGCGGTGACAATTACTACCACATAAGTTAAGTACTTCTAATTTTCAAGATAGTGCTGTTATTTCTGCAGGTGATACTATCGCTCTTTATCCTAAGTCTATTAATTTTAATACCAGAAGCGAATGAACATGCCAAGAAAGAAGAGAAAGAAAAAGTTGATATGCTTCTTTTGCTGTACCTAAAATACTACGTATTCTGAATTCCCTCTTACTCTTTTTTTTGACAGTTACATCATATGATTGTTTTCGTTAGTAGATTTTGATAAAACAATACAGACTAGGAGGGTCGCTTAATGGTTGTTCTGTAATACTGCAGAAGTAAAAAGGTAATCATTTTTTAAAATGTTATAGATTAATAATTACTGAGGACACGCAGGAAGAAACTGTAATCTTGGATAATAAAATGATATCTGCGTCGATTGGCACATCTAGATCAATCTTAAAACATTAAAATTCAAACTAGGGCCGCCGTCAGCGCTATATCCTCAAACTCTTTATATTTCCGTCGAGCAAAATGCTTAAAATGACATATACAACATGGTTGCTATATTTTGGATGTTACAAACTGCGTGCAGCAAAAGAAGCTGTATGTAAATAATGATCACACGGATTTCACTGTAGCAATATATTTTTGCCATATCTCTATACAAAATGTGCATAAACTTTTCTGTATGCCACCTATGCAGTTGAGCCATAAACTAAAACTATAAGTACATTTTGAAACTACGGCATTGTGGCGACCCCTTCTAATTTATCGTCATAATGCTTAACCTATTCGATTTACATAATAAACGTTGTGACATCATGTTATAGGTATCTTGTTGTCTGAAATCACTTTATATCAAAAATAAAATACACAGAATCGACGAATACATATCACAGATGACAGGCGTATTTGCTGGAGCGTAAAAATTTGAATAAAAAATGTTTTAACCCTATTTCGTTTGCGTGTTGCACTTCTCATTTTTTTCTCCTTTTATAATTTTATATATGTTAAATTTACATCAAGAAATAATCTTCCTTCAGAAAATTATATTTAGGCAGTAAACTACAAACTGTCAGTAAATTGGATAAGTATCGATTCCCAAAATTAAAATTATATTTCAGCAATAAATGTTAAGCAACAAAAAATCAGAACTGTTAATGCTCTCTATAACTCGAAACTAATTGAATGGGGAAAATACAGAACCAGCAATATATATGTTTTTAAATTTGAAGTGGATGTAACTTAAATCTATTTGGTTTCCAAAGCTACTTTATTATTTATGGGTTTTAGATATTTTAGAGAAATTAAGAGGGTTAAAGGTTACTTAATGGTAGTAGGGAAGAAATGTTAAACAATCATCACAAAAAATTCTTTTGTCACAGCTTAGCTTTTAATTTTTGTATATTATTTGTAAGTACTTGTGATAATGTACAAAATAGTCACTTCTAGGAGGTATGTGAAACTTGTAGAGATTTTGACATAGAGAATGATGTTCTGTAAGTACTTCAATTAGATATCATTTTACTATAATTTAAACGTAGTATTTTATTACAATTGTAATTAAATTTCACCAATTCACATGTTCGAAAAAAATACTGCAAATTCTAATAAATTCATATTATTTCTTCCGAATTCTATTTATACTTCTTTACAATATAATAGGAGCAATTGGTAAACAGCACTTCGTACTTATTAAAAAGATGATATATTATTAACCTTAAGTAAACAATCCGAGTATCAAGTGTACTAATACAACATCTTCGACTTAAGTTTAATGAGGAATCTTATATAATGTATTTGTTTACTAATAGTATTAAAATATGGTCAGACGAAAAGTGAGTCTGTGTCGACAGGCTCAATAGGACTTAAATTCCGCGGAAAAGATTACATCGCACGTATAGGATAATGCTTTTATTCTAGAGGATTAGCCCCGTAATTTGACTGGGGAACAACGGCAGAGGTGAAACTCTTCGAGGAAAAAGTCGCAGTAATTTTATGTGTGAATCATGTTAAGCTTCTGAATTTTTACAATCCTTCTTCTTTCTCCTGATGAAATGTTTCACGTAATACACGGAACGTTGAAACCCTTCATTTGTTGTATCTCTATGCCGGTTTAGTTGTTTGTTTTTATCTTGCCTGGTATTTTTAGATGTATTTTTCACTCTATTTAATTTTTTTATCTTCGTAATTTGCATCTTTTCTGTTTTCGTGTTTGCTACAATCTACGGTGACACTCGATTCCTGTATATTCAACAGCGGCGTTGAATTAGTTTATTTTTATTATTTGCTGATTTGACCGCGCAATTTTTTAAGAAGTTTCAATACATCGACTATTTATTTAATCAATTATTTCAAGTTTTTAATTTTGTCAATAAAAAGTTTCTTTTCATTTTGTTTTTCTTAAAAAAATACTTAATTCATCTTTTCATGATAAAATGAAATAAAGTCTGACTACTCGTACATTTTCTTTAGACAAAATAATGTAAATAGCTAATTATTTTTACAGGCACATTGTTGGATGATAAATAATAATATGGCGAGAGGAAGTATTTGCTTCTTTCTGTTTGGCATTACCTTCTACATATAAAACAAATTGCAAAAATCTGTACCATCCATAATCATATGTTAATGCAACTACCAACATTGAAACTTTGGAGAGATGGTCTCTACAACTAGGTGTGTTTATATGTGAGCAACATAAAAAATGGGTCTTAGCGAATTTAAAATATATTATTAATGATAATTTAATTGTATTCATGTATGTATTTCGTTAGTAATAAATGAAATAATCTGATCATTTTCTGAACAAATTATAATTAAATTTGTGAATTTTACATTTTAGGAAAGACATTACGTTAATATTATTCATAAAATAAAGTAATAAACTGAATACAATTGATACTTTGTAAAACCACCGTTTTGTTCAATGACGCTGCCAGACCTTGTGGCATTTAATTAATTTAACTGTGCGTGTATGCTGGTGTAATTTTTTCCCAACAGTTTTCCATCGCTCGCCACAACTCTTCTGAATTATGAGATCCAAAATTGGTATTTGATGTTTTCTTATTCATAATAAATAATAACTCAGGTATCTTCAATGGGATCTATGTGCGCACTGTTTGTCGGCCAAGATAATACAGATACTTCGTTATCTTCAAGTCTTTTTGCAACATGTAAGTATGAATAGGGCGGTCTTGTTGAAAATTAAATTTTCATCAAATATTTATGTTACGGAAGGTAGCATTATATTGTCTAATATGGTTCTATAAGTATTTCTAGTAGATCCTTCTTCTACTCTCCAGCAAATCTCTGGTCCGTGAATACTACTCCAAGCTCAAATGCTTAAGGAGAAACATCCAATTGTTTTTATTTGTTTAACGTATTTCTGTGAATAGCTGTTACCTGTTATGCGGTATATACAATCTTAATCGACCGTTATGACATGACCGCAAGTTGTTTTAATTTGAAAAAAAGGTGACACTTTTCCAGTGTAGAGTCGGCTAATAGTGGCAAGTTTCGGTGCAGTGCGGAGAACAACGTAGTGGGGCCGCGCACCCGCATCAAGGCGAGCGTTCAGTAACGTTTACCTACTCGCCTCATTTATGTTCGTGACTTTTATAAGTGATCATAGGCGATACGGACGCATGAATGTTTACACATACAATAATACCAAAAATATATTATATTACGTGCTGAAACACTTACGGTTTTAGGAAGCTTTCATGAAATCACAAACTGGATAGCATATATTAAATATTTGAATCACTAAATATGTTTCGACACTTGCTTCAGTCAAATGAGTATGGTGTGCAGAACAAATATTTCTTAATTATGAAAACGGCCGTTTTTTTGATCTTTCGACACACCTTCACAAATCTGTCTTAGTATGAGAAAATCTAAATCATTGTCAATAACAGTTTCAAATGGCACATAACCACAATTTTTATCTTTAAATTTTGCTTTATTATTCTTTCAACACAGTCGCGAGCTGATGGCATAACGGTTCTTATCTATGTGCGACTCGGTCATGTATCATCCGAATACTTGCTTTAGAAGGAAACAAATGCTTCTTGGTCTAGTAAAGTGAACGGTGGGTTACATTTAATAAAACAAACCTATTAATTCAGGCAGCGCAGTGAACCGAGATAATTTAAATAAATAGCTAAATTGTATCAATATCATTTATTCACTAAGGTGTCAAAACTTGATGTATATGTACATTTCACCAGCATTGCAAGCTGTACTGAAGAGGCCTGCAATGCAGGTGAAATGTACATATACATCAAGTTTTGACACCTTAATGAATAAAGGATATTGATACAATTTAGTTACTTATTTTTTTAAACAAACCTATATCAAACGTTAATTGTTCGCTGTATCGTTTGGTACGGGTTTATACTTTTTAGGTGGCGTTCACAATTCCTCCTGCTGGTAAACGTGAAATAGTTGTCGCACCTTACACATTGAATTCTATCATCTTCATATTTTAAATTCTGCATACTCGCTATTACGTTTTCAAGTTTCTTCGAAATACCCCGTTTCCGAAACGTACCTCACTGCGACATTTTCTAAATATGTGTGTACTGATAAGTGCTCACAATAATCAGTGGAATAATACTGAACAAGTGTGCTTTGATATGGACGCTCGAGTTTCTGTGTAACCTCTACGTCACTCACCGCACTGCACGGAAAATTGCTTCGCTTTGCCGAGTCTAGTAATATGCGATACGGCCTTGCAATTTCATTTACCCGCTCCTTTAGAGAAACACACATTGCATATTTATTATTCATATATATAATTAAAAGACATATAATGCATCTAACGCAAACTTCAAATATTTTGTTTGTGCAATATTACGGGGTGGGCATAAGTCACCTGGCAGCCTTGAAAACATGGCATGCGTCAGTTAGTAAGTTAGTATGCCTGTCTACCTCGTGACAGCTCAATACCGGTATTATTGCGTGGTTAGATAGTAGTTTGTCAAATGAAATGGCACAAAATGTTCCAAGAATTACGCATCACTTCGGCTGAGAATGATAGATTCAACGAACGGGACAGCAGCAGTACGGCGCCCTCAGCTTAGAGGTTCATGTTTTCGTCAACCAGCACTTCTCAGGATAGATCGGTAGAGGTGGCTGCATTGCTTGGTCCCCAAGGTCTCCGGACCTTACAGCGATGGACTTTTCAATTTGGGGCCCGATTGCATACGTCGAAGATCTTAAACATTGGATAACAGTCGAGTTCGATATCATCCCCGTATTGTTAATTTGATCGGAAAAGGTTATTTGAAGTGTATTGAGATGAACGGTAAACATTTTGAACACCTAAAATATCTTTTAGAGTATAATGAAAGAAAACCAACGTTTTTAAGCTTGTGTTATCGTTTCTTAAAATAACTTAAATTTTTTAATTCGTGCAAATTTGCCAGATGACGTGTGCCCACCCCTGCACAAACGGTAAGTGCATACAACACGTGGAACGGAGACAGGAATTCACTCACTTAGCACTATATCAAGCTGAATTCGTAAATTCTGTATTTTAATCTGTACATAGCAGCGCGGTGAGAGGCGCGGTACTATCTACTATTTTGCTCTTGCTGTGCATGCGTATCGTAACTGTCCCATTTCTTTATTCTTCGAGTGTACGTATCTCCAGATTTCGTTCAATCATAGTAGAGTCGATCTAAAATTAGAGCTTAAAAATTAGTAGTCGTAGTAGAGCGGCAAATGGTACGCATCTCCATGTCAAATAAATAAATGCATTATTTCATAGGCGATTGTCGTATTATTGATTTTGGAAATTCGGAACGAATTTATTATACCTATTATAGTTTTTAGTTACTTTTACACAGATATATTTTGATGGGTAGATAAAAAATGCTACTTTCAATCAAACGTGACAAGCTGTGTGTGTAAATGCAAACTAGGGATTTATCATGCGCCATTGGACCAAGTATCTCCTTAATCACTCACAAAAGGATAGCCGGTTAAAGACACCTGTAAGGCACCAGCTCTTGAAGTAAACTACATTTAAACTTTTTGATAGTGTGTGCAGAACCATTTCATATTCGCAACTCTTAAGGCAGATTTAAGGCGTACTTTTTAAATTTTATTTAATTACATTTGTCAGGCGAAATGTATTCCGTGGGCAATTTTGTGGTTTGGAACGTTAACACTGAAACCATAATTTACGCATAGCAACATTGCATCGATCAGCTACTTTTGCCATCAATTATGTATCATCATTAATGTCGCCGCGTAGTAGTATTACGTAAATCTGCGTTTGTGAGCGAACATTGCGGAATTTGGTGCCTCTGCAAATTGAAGAATCAGAAATGCGGTAGCTGACCGTAGCAACACCTGATTCGAAAATAATTAGCTATCAATCATACGGCAACTAGCACCATAAATTGCAAATATCGATTCGAGGCACGTATATGCCTAGCGATTAAAACCCTCCAATTTCTATCTCTATTGATACAATTTAACAACTATTGTTTTGCTCTATATTAGAAGAAAATGAGACGTATTTTTTTACTGCATATAGTTTGCTAATGTTTTCAGGGAAACTGTTACGCCATGAAATTATATTGAAACTACAAAAATTTCAGAGCAAACGAATATTGGGAAAATAATTGCCCTATTTCTAATTAATGTAGTATGCCCGAAAACGTTTTCTTATGATTCAAATTTACTTTCCGCTACTTCCGACAAATAAGTAAACTCAAAAAACTATTAATATAATTACGAGAACAAGAACAACAGATTATTGTCAATACAAGAGATGTCAGATACTCGCCATATACAGGATGATTGGTGAGAATGGCCTACTAAAAGTATTATACAAACGGAACGAAATTTAAAAACAATATTTTGCAGTTGGATCTGGTTGAATATGAACTATCACATGAAAATATTTTTGAATAAATATCATCAACTTTCATCAATGTTTTTTTAAATATCATGTAGTAAAATAAATTACAGATTCAGCTTCTTTGATAAATTTTACATATATTTCACTTATTATACCCTATACCTAAGTACCATTCCTTTTGAGTTATTCGCAATTAAAGAAAAAAGTGACAGATATCGATCTTACTTTATAGTGATATTACGTCAGTTAGGAGTGAAAGAGACGAATGAAATTTTCCATACACACAGCTGATATTGTGTAGTTACACAACATTTGAAGTTCTTCTCTGTAACATTATACAGGGCGTTTAAAAACTTAGTTGCTCATAAATAAGTTCAATCTTCGGAAAGTAGTATATTTTCTTAGAATTTCGGATTCTACAAAATATTTTCTTTTAGTCTGTATTAGGTATTCCTATACCTAGAATGGAAGGTGAATAAGTTGTAACGATTTAATTAACCTCCGTACCTAAAATGCTTAGATATGTCAATGTACTGAAGCAAGGGTGCTTAGCTCACTTGTTTTACATACTTACTTCCCACTTATTTTGAGATCAGTCACTTTGTTAATCGTATTTTTATAAATTCTTCCCATTGAATTATGGGAGAATAAGGGATTCTTTAGGCAAATAATACCAGATGCTATTCGAAGAGCAACAATTATAGGAATACGTCTCCGAATATAAAATGCCTCAATAGAAACAGTTGCCATATCGAACCATTTAGATAACTTATTTATTTATGTATTTTTATGTTGTTCGTATAATTTTTCTACTGTACCTTTTATATTATCTTTTTTATTATTTTAATTTTACCTAATTTGTTACTACTAATTATTTAGACCTTTGATATAAATTCACTTTATGTTGATTATTCAAATACCGTTTTTTGGGAGTATCTCGGAGAATTCTTAGATAATCTAAATTTTTTACTGATATTGTTCTTCACCATGTTCTACGAACATATCTGTTGCTAAAACTTTTTATATCTCAAACATTCTTAGAAATTTTAGCCGATCATTGGTTATAAATGTTGGTATCTTTCACCAAACGTTCGGTACGTTTATTTTACTATTTGATTACATTAACTTTGCATAATAAGTAATTTCATGATTACTTGATTTGGTGTGTTCGCAACGCTAATTCGTTATAACACCATATACTGGAAAAATGTATGGTACAGAAGCGAAAACAATGTTATTACAGGTAAAATAAAAATTGTAAAAAATACTAAGATTACAATATGTTTTGTTACAAATACAATAATTTTTTGTTGTTGTAGAGTAAATTCTCGCATTGTTTACTTTAATTATTGTACTGGTGCAGATCTATTTCAATTAGTGTACGCGAGAACAACTAACTAAAATGACTTAAAATGGAAATAAGGTTACTGTAAGAACTCCATTGCACATACAATAATTGTATGTAATAATTGTATACGGCGATAATTTATATCGCCGTGATTAAATATTTTCAAAACACTTTTTTTTGGAACACCAGCTGCAGTAAACCTAAATTAAACCAACGCGAAATAAATGTACGGAAACCATAAACACATTTTTGGAAAGTTACAATCAAGTTAACACAAGTTTCAACAAGTCAAGTTTCGTTCTTGCGATTTTCAGCTGTTCATGTACCTAACGAAATAGCGAAAATAAATATAATTTTTATATTTTTATAACGAATTGTAGGTAACTAAAGAGTACATTTGGTCAAATATTAAACAGTAAAATAACCGCCAAATCGGCAAAATATCGAATAAATGTTCAGCTTTTGTCACACCTTTATAAAATATATCTTTCAGATATTCGAATGTGAAGAGTAAAATTAATACTTCCAGTATCTAGGAAACACAGGGCGGAGTGCTGTCACCCTTGCTGTGTTGCCTGGTGGTGGGTGGCCTGCTTTCCGATCTCCGGACGGCGGGCTTCCATGCACAGGGCTATGCCGATGATATCACCATCATGATCTGCGGCAAGTTCGAGGGTGTGATATCCGAGAGGATGCAAGTCGCACTTGGACTCATGGAAAGGTGGTGTAAAAGAGAAGGGTTAGCTGTTAACTCTAGAAAAATGACCATGGTCGCGTTCACTCGAAGAAGGAAGCTTCCCAGACTTCAGTGTCCGACCATTTTCGCCTCAAAGATACTCGTATCTTCTGAGGTCAAATACCTGGGCGTGACTTTGGCCGCCACATTGACGTAAAAAACCACACCTGGAACAGGTAACAAACAAAGCCACGAGGGCCTTTTGGGTCTGCAATGTTGGGCAAAACGTGCGGGCTGAAACCTATGATGGTACACTGGCTGAAAGTTATAGTACGAAAGTTATAGTACCTTCTACAACTTACGCAGCGTTGGTCTGGTGGCACAAAGCCAGTTTGGGCCATGCGGCCAACGCAATCAGTAAAGTCCAGAGGATTGCCTGTTTATGGATCACTGGAGCCATGTCCTAAACGCCGACTGCGGCGATGGAGGCGATCCCTGGGCTTCCCCCGCTGCAGCTTGTTCTGTGGCTGGAGGCAGTCCTAGGAGCCTACAGAGCAAAATGTGCTGCTTGCAGGGGTTTCTTTGCTAAAACGGGAGATCATACCAGCATCTTCACCTACATAGAGCAGACAGTAACATTATCCATGAGGGCGGACAAGATTTCGCCAGTTTTCAACTTCAGTGGAGGATATAATCTAAACATCTCCAATAGAGAGAAGCTTTCGTTCGCAAATCGAAACGGGAATTATCCCGCTGGTTTGCAGACGCCTCTCAAACGCCAAATGGCACGGGAATTGGAATGTGAAGAGATGGAGAAACCGATGGCCAAGCGTTCAGCCTAGCGAGCTCCCCGTCCATCTTCCCAGCAGAAATAATCGCCATGCGGATCTGCGCGGAAGGCATATTAAACCGCCCGCAGATTAATGGAGTAGTGGAAATCCTTTCTGACAGTAGAGCATCACAGGCTGTCAGGATTGACTCCAAAGTAGTACTACACCGCCATAGGACTCTTGTAATGCTGGTGGAACATCACAACACCACGCTGAGATATGCGCCAAGTCACTCTGGAATCGGTGGCAATGAAATGGCTGACAAATTAGCTATAGGTGCCAGCGAGTGACCACTTGTGAGTCCAGAATCTGCATGTGGGAATTCCTATGGCAGCATTAAAACCTTTGTCAGATCCGAACTCGCTGCTTGGCATTGTTCCAACTGGAATGCACTTACCGGCATGAGACACTGTAAAACTTATGGGATTTGCGCGTATGAGAAAAGACTGCGCGATGCAGTCTTTATGAGAAGAGACAGGCTGAGGTTACTCACAGTGATCTTAAGAGGTCGCTGCGCATTGAATAAACACATGCATCGCACGGGTATAGTAAACTCTCCCCTATGCAGGAGCTGTGGTAATGCGGAGGACATTCCAGTCCATCTTCTTGGCGACTGCTGGACTGTGGACAGGAAGAGGCGGAGTTACTTTGGGGTCGATCGATTTTATCATCCTGGACTAAGAAAACTAACTCTCGACCAGGTTGTGGACTTCTTTGTACGAGTGCAACCTGGTTAAGATACTAAAACAGCACGGGGGCACAATAGGTCTCTCCTTTGGCTGAGCTTGCTTTTACGGTTCTCCCGCCGGTGCAGGCGCAAGAAAAGACATGTAAAATTGATATGATTGTATATGGTATGTGTTCATTTCTTATGCTAAATAAAGTCCCACTGTGTGATTAATTCAGAAATTTAATTAACATTTTAACAATATGTACTTACATAATATGTATACCGTATAAATCTTGCAGCTATGGTCGGGGCTCCGCTTAATCACTAACTTAATTAGCTCGATAACTTACAAACCATAACAGTTAAAATAGTGCTCTCCGGACTTTTTTGGAGAAAATTTCATATTCTACAAAAAAGAGTTTTTTGATATTTTCTGTCGTTAAGTCCACGCCTGCAAAGAAAGGGAAAACTAAAGTTATTTTTACGATATTTTCCCTTTTTTGCGAATCCAGCGTTGACCGAATAAGGTATCAAAGAAACTTGACAAGACTTCTTTTGTAGAGCATGAAATTTTCTAGAAAACGTCGAGGAGAGCACTATTCTAATTGTTGTGGTTTTCAAGTTGTCGAGCTAAGTTTGTTCTTGATTAAGCCGAGCACCGACCATAGGTGCAAGATTTGTTCCGTATATACTGACATAGACTCAATAAAAGGTCGACGTAATCCATGCTTTTACCGAAGGTGTGTCTGGGTATTCCATTGGATTTAAGGAAGTTTATTGTGAAAGCCAGCCAAAACAAGATACCTGCAAGCCAACTACTCGGCTCCAACAAGGCCGTTAGGAAGGACAATTCATATACCGGTAAAATGCAACCTTTATATACTCTATCTTTTTGTCGCATGATGGCACAAAACTTAAATATAAGGCCTTTTCCTTTACTTATTAGTGTAGTGCAATTTACACTACAATTTTTGCAGTGCTGTAAGGAAGCTGACAATATAAAGGCACGAATTGAGTGTAGATCGATTTATAGCATAACCTAAACAATCAACTCAACATAACGATCATGACCTGACTTGACAAGAAACGAATAGTACTTTCTGAATACAGGCATTGTGTAGTTACTAATCTCTTACAAGTGACTTACAGATCGGTATTCTACTAAGAGCTAACTTTTAGTGTGATGATCCTCTTTATATGAGTAAAAGAAGGATGAAAATATGATTTCTATGAGTTAACAAAGTCAAAAAATACGCATGCTATTCTGCTGGACAATTGTGTGTTGTATGCTATCGCTGTCCAGCGGCAGGTATGTACCACTGTTCTTTACCCTTGTCTAACTACAAGAAAATGCTATCGTCACATCGATCTTTTCAATTTTAATCACTTGAACGAAGCCCTCATTCATACTACTGCGAGGTGATGGGGACGAATCGTGCGCCTGTATGCAGTCGGCCAGAATGCAATCCACAGATTGCAAATAATATCCCGGTATGTGAACACATACACATTGCTGCTACAGATGTGCAAGATTTATTCTCTTTCTACTCCGTAGAAGAATATATTACACAATGTTGTTGATGATCAAAACATTTGTATAATCTGTATCTGGTAAGCTATACAAGCTGAATACTAGTTTTAGTAACTTCACATCACGCAAATTTACATCTTACTGTTTACATATTATGCTTGCCTGTAATGACGGTACAAGTTTTGAAGATAGCTATTATAACTTAGTCTTCGAACGATTTTAGTAAGGTAACTCACTAAAATCGTTCTAAGACTAAGTCGTACCGAGCGTACAAGCATACTTACAAATTTAGGTAAGATAAACTCTTTTGACAGGCTTTTTGCCTATATTTATAAAAACAACTGTCAATTTCCATTATTATAAATTATGCGTTAAAGCATGAAAATGTTTGAATATTGATTAATTCGAAGATATTTTTCACTAATTTGTTTACAAATCGTACTTATTACTTAAGTGTATACAGTCCCGAAATGTCCGCAACAGCCCTGCAAGTCCTGTGTTATAGTCGTAATAAAAAAGTGTTTCAAATAAAAGTTGTTCCAAAATGTAGTGGATGCAGTGGTTTCTCCGGTAGAACGGGAGATCATACCAGCATCTTCACCTACATACAGCAGACAGTACCACTGTCCATGAGGGCGGACAAGATTTCGCCCACTTTCAGCTTCAGTGGGGGATACAATATAAACATTTCCAATAGAGAGATTGCCGAAACTATCGTCCACAAACCGAGACGGGAGGTATCTCGCTGGTTTGTGGACGCCTCTAAAACTCCTGACGGCACGAGAATTGGAATTTGGAAAGATGGTGAAACCGAGGGTAAAGCTTTCAGCCTAGGGAGCTCCGCGTCCATCTTCCAAGCCGAAGTAATCGCAATCCAGACCTGCGCGGAAGGCATTTTAAATTGCTCGCAGGTTAATGGAGCAGTGGAAATTCTCTCTGACAGTCAGGCTGCCCTTAGAGCACTGCAGGCTGTCAGGTTCGATTCCGAGGTAGTGCTACACTGCCATAAGACTCTCGTAAAACTGGCGGAACGTCTCAACACAACACTGAGATGAGTGCCAGGTCACGTAAGTACATTTTACTTTTCGTGCGTTGTGATAGACCTTCTATGTCAAATACCACCAAGTACACAAAATGATCTGTAGAACAAAATGAAAGAAGAATTCCAGACCACTAATTGTTCAGAAATATCATTTGAAGAACGGCTACAATGCAATTGTATATGGCATGGGTGCAATTTATTTTTACACAGTATTCTTTAATAGCCTTTTGACTGATACTTTGTTGGCGCAAGATTTCTCGTGTATTACTGTAGACTGTATGTAGAAATGTTAAGAAATGCAAATTGATTAGTCGAAGAACGGCTACAACGTTGCTTGATCTTTGTGGTGGACATTTTGAACATTTATTGTGAAATCTGTTATATCGCAAACATTTGACTTAAATAATTAAATATTAATTGCTGCTATAAGTTTAATACTTTGTAGTTGTGTTGTCTTTAAGAAGTTTATCCCAATTTATGATTTAATAGCTTTTTACTATCATTTTGTCATGGCTAATTTGACATCTAATAATTATTTTGAAAAAGCTCACCTATCATTAAGAAAATATTAAATATCTCAGAAATTAACGATTTTATATATAGGGAGTGGTTAATAAAAATGAAAGTGCATACAGTGTCCTTCCTTTTCTCAAGATGTTCCATTTAATTAAGATGCGAAAATAATGCACTTGTGTTTTGAATCGCCCTATATACAGCTTTTGCAATATTGGTAAAATATCAATTTGCTGTAAAACTGTAACAATATAAAAAAGTCATTCTAATACAAAAAGACTATCAAGTTGTTTCGTGTGGAATACACAAGACGTTGAACACGCATTTTCAGACAAAATTGACCATAACTTCTGAAATACTCGGTATAACTCGATAAAACCTTAATGAAGGAATGAGGAAGATATGCTTAATATAAATTTTAAATAATATATAGTGTGTCCCATTTAAGAAGATGTATATTTGGTTCACCCTAACAATATGAAACGCCTTGTATGTATGAACATAATTTTAAAATATGTAGCTTAAGACTGTCTATGATTTTTGTACATAATGTTTTGTGATATCTTTAATATTAATGGATATATTGAGCTTTGACGCCTCACCCTATTATATATGTATGGGTTTACATTCAGATTGGAATTGATGCCGCTCATATATAAGCTCATATAACTCAGTTGTTTTTGGTGAGTTATTCCAATATGTCACTCTTGTTCTGCTCCAAAGGTTTGAGTTCGTTTTGGCCTGCTTTACTACTTCCCTCCATTCTTTTCTGTCCTGCGTTTTGTCTTTCCATCTCTCAATTCCAATTCTCATACTATCTCCTCTTACCTGATCTTCCCATCAACTTCTTGGTCTCCCTCTTCTTCTGTCCACTAGACTTCGAGGCTGTTATCTTTTTTTATTCCTTTTTCTATCTCCGTCCTCTTCAAATGGCATATCAGCGTATTCTTTGCGATTTTATTGCACGTACTCTGTCTTCTCCGGTCAGGATGTTCTCCACTTCAAAATTCATGAGCCTCCATAAGTAGTAGTGTAGTTTGTTGCTCTCTGCCTATACCATGCACTTCGTATTCCCTTGATTTATTTCTAGTCCCCTCTTGAGTGTTTCTTCTGTTTTTTTTTAATGTGTGGTGGGTGCTTAGTTGCAGTGACTCCGTAAGCTGTATTACTTGTCTGGCTATCACTGCAACTTTTGTGGTGTAGTTTAGTGTTTGTAAGTTGTGTTTAAATGGCTTTGTGACAGCATCATATCGCCTTTTATGATGCCGCGCTATTAATCACTTTGCTCCCAACAGCGAATGGCAAGTCGATCCGGGATTAAACTCTCTGAAAAAATGTCACCGTCCCTCCAGAGAATTGAACCCCGGCACCTATCGTCCTCTCACAACAATAGTCAGCCGCCTAACCACTGCGGCCATCGACCCGTTATTGACTAATGAGGTTATTGACTAATGCTTGTGCTAGGCTGCGTTTTCCTCTTGCTATGATAGCTATATCATCAGCATACGCCACTACTTGTATTGACTTATTAATTACATTTCCGTTCATGTTGCTTTCTCTGAACACTATAATGCTATGTTGAACAGCGTCGCTAACAGCCAGTCTCCTTGTTTCAGGTCCTCGTTTATATCGATTTCCGTGGATACGCCTCTTTTCGTCCATACGGATGCTTTGAACCCTCTCATCGTCATTTGGGTTAATCTTATTAACTATTGTGGGATATTCATTTTTTCTATGTTCTCTACTACGGTTTTTCGGCTGTCAAATGCTTCCTTAAAATCAACTAAGAGTATTTGCGTGCTAATATTTTGTTCATAGCATTTTTCTATTATTTGATTGATGATGTGTATGGAATCAGTCGTCGATCTGCCCGGTCTAACGCCATTCTGGTAGTCTACAATTTTTTCTTCGACATATTCTTGCGTTATTCTTTGTATTATAGCAGAGTAATTCCCTAATAATTTTCACATTTTGACGGATCGCCCTTTTTCAAAATTGGTATATTTTTTTCGGATGAAAAAGTTTTCCAGAGATGATGAGATACAACATGGAAATACTGGCAATACAGGAACTGAGCTGGAAAGGTGAAAGAAGGAAAAGTACACACTGTACCTATTGTGGAGGAGAATCTAAACTGGGATACAACGAAACAGCATTTATGGTCATTCTACAATTCCCTACCCTGTTTCTCGAAGCCACTTTGATAAGTGATGTTTTTTTTTACCGAAGCTGTACTATAAACCGCTCCTGAGATTTAACCAAGGTTCTTAGTCGGCCAGGCGGTACAACACTTTCATGATAGTAGAAGCTTCAATGCCTAGACTTTGGTGGTGTGTAAAATACCTACTCTACTTCTATAAATTTTATTGTAACTATTCTCTTCTCTATGCAATGCTTAGGTAGTAAGAAATAGTATTTCATTATGGCGGAAACGAGTGCTACATTTGCTCATTTAGAGGGCTAATAGTCAATATGAGGAGTAATAGTATTGTACATATAGAAAATTACATCTATTCTATGCTTGTGCATCTTATCAACATTCATTACACCGGAAATAGTCAACAGAACTACCTTGTAAACATTGTAGTTAAGTATGCTGATTCTTGGTGTCTTAGTGGCTCTTTTTAATATAAACAGTTACAACTTAAAAAATCCAAGAATCAGTGCAATCGATTTTGAAGTATTACATCTCTAAAAAAGTAGTAAGCAAAACTAAAACTGTTACAATTTCGTAATGTTTATCAATAAATATAAGCGACTAAATATTTACTAAATTTCCTAAGAGCCGTTTTATACGACACTGACTTTCGTACTAAATTGTATACAAGATGTGCGCGCGCACATTTAGTTGACTTGTATACAAGAAATTAGAACTTGTTCTAATTTCTTGTATACAATTTAGTACGAAAATTAGTGTGGTGTAAAACGGCCCTAAGACTACTATTTGGCAATCGATAATAGCGCAAACGGATGTTAATTTATCTACTTCGTAGCATATGTAGACAGCGAGGAGTGAGGTGACACGGTATTTATGACGAAATGTAAATCATTGGGTAAATTAATACAATTGCATAGGTACTTAGACTACATTTAGCTGTGCTTTTCAAGAAGATAGTTTTTGATTGTATAGTTGTCTGATATATTTACACATTTCTAACATACATATTTTCGTTTTAATATGCGCTACAAAGCAATCTTGCAACGCAGTAGCTCATCTAGGTTCCACCATACTCGACGGCGGGAACTGGATCGATATTTGGAGGCGGTGATGCTTACCTCTTCGTGCCGTCGCTCGCCACTACAAATATGTATGTAGGATTTGAGAAAATTATCTGCTGTAGATATGAGAAGCGGTGATACGGATTTGACCACGCAATTGATAAGTAGTTAATGTGGGCAGCAGATTCCGTACAAAAAGGAGGCTGGAATGGCATAGTTTTTCGCAATGTATGTCTAATTGCCTCTATGTAATCAATATCTTATTCTTTTTTGTATTCGATTAAGTTTTATAATCTTTCGTCTGAACTAATTACAAATTAATGAAAATGTTAATACTACTGCATACTAAAATGCTTTTCCGCGTTCAACTGTTTAGTTTCAGAATTTTTGAACAATACTTCTTATTTTCTATCAAATACCATTTCTGACAATATTTTTACTTATTTGTTTAGAAATACTATTTCAAGCTAAAGGAATAAAATTATATAAAATTAAAATGGAGAAGATCGCCAAGAATGTTATCCAAGTGCTAACACATTGAGATAATATTGACGTCGTTAGTTTGAATTACATGTTATCAAGCTTTTGAAAACAAGAACAAAAGGGAAAATCTCGACAGCATTGTAGTACTTATCAGACAGAACTTAAATTCTTGCAATCTTGTGAAAATATTTTTTCGAAATATTAATGGTTCCGTGTAAACTTATATACCTAATTCATTGTGAATGCATTCAGTAAAACATCAATTACATACTATTTCAGGCCTAGAAGTAGTATAAAACACACATGAATTGTTAGTTAATAACCAATACAATTACAAATTCTTCTGAACTTTGAAACAAAAGTTTTCTTTGATATGCAGGGTATAACGTTGACAGTGCGATATTCTTCCATATCTCCCTTTAATGCAAATTACAGCAAATGCTTAAACGCAAAAGTTGTTTAGTTTTATACAATTTATATCGTAAAATTATTCTACGACATACAGGGTGTTTAATTTGCCGGTAACCCCTATAATCACTTTTTTGATTTGCCCGGGGAATTTTAAAGCAACTTTATACAGGATCATATTCAATTAGTTTCATTAGTTTGCAAGATTTTGACATTTGTTTGAAACTTATGACATTTTGCTCTATTCAGAAAAATGCCATTATTTCGGTAACGGATCAATGTACCGGTATGAAACTTAACATAACGTTAGAAGCAACTCCTATGATGACAATAAGCAGATGTAAACTTAAATGCGTTACACAGAGTGTTCTAGAAATCAGTGTCTTTTTGAAACAATTGAAATGCGAAAATGTTCATTTTTTGAAATTGAAACACTATATTTCTACAGGTTAGTTGAAAGCAAAATTTAGTTATCTATTAGTTTGAATAAAGCATGTATGTAGTTAAAATTAATGGTTTTAAAGATATTTTTAATTATTTTTCATTTCTGCATGTTGCTATGTAGGCGTGTTCTTTAAAAGAAAGTTTAGAGTTCAAACATTAAGTAAAAATTTTTAATTTGAACTTTCTTTTGTATTTGTCTGCTCTACTGATGTTTTTGTAAATCTACGTGCGTTTTAAATTTGAACTTATATTTAAAATACGAAGGTACGCGTAGTTGATATAAAGTAGGCCAGTAAATCAAATAAAATCTGTTGTTGAATAGTCTCATAAAAACGTCACAACTTATAGCAATATAAGTCAATATGGAACTTACAAAAGACGAACTGATTCAAATGATCTATACATATTTTGGAAGAATGTGAACGAAATCCATTGTTCGCAACGCGCATTTATCGTTACTAAAATCGAAGACATCCAGAACCTTTAGTCTTTGAAAGACTTCGGAGTCGATTTGAAGCAACTCGACATGTAGAATATAGAAAAGAAGAACGTGCCGAACCAGTTACAAATGAAAATAATTAATTTGCTTTACTTGCTGCAGTCGAGGATCCCCTTACTACTACAAAAAAATTGGAGCAAAATTAGGAATAAGCCATATGTCGACTTCACGGATTTTACGTCAACACAAATTTCATGACTACCATATACATACATTATTCACAGGAATTGCCTGGGAATGATTTTGAAAGTCGTCTCTACATTTACCGGTGGATGTTAAATAAAGAACGGAAAGAACCAGGTTTTTATAATTTTATTTTATTCACGGACGAAGTGACTTTCCATGAAAGCAGTTACGTTACACAATTGTTTATATTATGACCACGAAAATCTTTACTTTATAAAAATCGTGGATTACCAACATCGTTGGCCTTTGTATGTATGGAGAGAAATAATAGCCAACCGGTTACTTGGTCCATATTTCCTTAATGGTACAGTCAGTGTGGAAAATTAGCTAGCGTTCCTAAGGAATAAATTAGAAGATCTTCTAGACACCCTTCGTCTTAATATGACAAGGAATTTGTGGTTATAGCAAGATGGAGCACCATGCCATTTCCCTAGGAATGTCCAAAATCGTATAAATAATGCACTTCGTGATAAATGGATTGGCAGAGGAGATCCAGTGCATTGGCGACCAAGGTCACGTGATCTGACCAAATGTGAGTTTTTTTCTTAAGGGACACATAAAATAGCAAGATTACCGAACAGACCCAACAACACGACAGAGAAACTTTCTTTTAAAGAGCACACCTACATAATAACACACAGAAATGAGAAATAATTTGAAATATCTCTAAAACCATTAATTTTAACTACATACATGCTTTATTCAAACTAGTAGATAATTACATCTCGCTTTTAACTAACACATAAAAATATAGTGTTTCAATTTCAAAAAATGAACATTTTCGCATTTCAACTGTTTCAAAAAGACACTGATTTCTAGAACACTCTGTATAACGTATCTAAGTCTACATCTGTTTATTGTCATCATATGAGATGCTTCTAACATTATGTTTGTTTCATAATGTTACATTTTTCCGTTACCAAAATAATGGCATTTTTCTGAAGAGAGCAAAATGTCAAAATTTTCAAACAAATTGTAAAGTAAATCAAATCTTGCAAATCTTGTAAAGTAATCAAAATAACTAATTATGATCTTGTATAAAGTTGTCTTAAAATTCCCCATGCAATTCAAAGATGTGATCATATATAGGGTGTTGTATTTAAAAATGTAAAGTTACTGATGGTTACGGGCAAATTAAACGTATATCGTGGAATAATTTTACGATACAAATTTTGTAAAACTAAACAACTTTTGTATTTAAATATTTGCTGTATCTTGCATGAAAATGGAGATATGGAAGAAAATCGCACTTTTGTTATGCCCTTTATATCCGACTTGGATGACTTTGAATATACTGATTCCTGTATTCGTATACTCAACAACTATATACGTTATAGTACAAGTACAGGGTGGGCCACTAAAGTAAGCTTGCCTGAGTTAGTGGTCCAGCCTGTATAGGCTAGTTGGGTATCTAACTTTGGGGCTAATGATAAACTGACTGATGCACTTGCTCTGTAGTCCAGACATACTGGCTTAAATTCCTAGTGTCTCCTTTCTACATTTGACTTTCTGTATTGTGGCTCTGGTTTCTAAAATACTTGGGCATACGCGAAAAATAAATAATTCATGTACATTCCTGGCGTCATATTGATTCATAACCAGCCAATGCCCCTGTAATTGGCTTAACTTGCTGTGATGTTAAGGTATAAATTATTACTCCTATTAATTAACCATTTTCGTCTGAAGATGTTATTTCTACTAGGTACAAATAGATAATGTTCCATATTAGTAAATGGACGTTAAGTGTGTTTGACTTGATTTCATACATAATGTCAATCTTAAGGTAGAAAAGTAAATTGCTTCAATTGTAGTTAGTAGGAGAAATGAACGCTATACTTATTCAGTTCTACCACAGTATCTTCGAAACACCACAGAAAATCCTTACGATGCAATCATCACCACATAGCACACACAATATCGCTATCGCTATATACTAAATCATCACCCTCCAATAGTTACTAGACTTCTTATCGCCGAAAACAGACGCAACAATTGATAAGATTATTGACTTTACGGTCACGAGAGGTGATTTGTTAGCTATTGTGCGGATAATGGGGTACGCAACGGGTTTTTACGAGGGCGCTTCCCCTCGAATACTATATATATACTATACATACTCTATCCCATGAGAATCCACTGAAGTGCTACGTAAAGCTGTTGTCCGAGAGTACTTTAAATAACAAAAACAGAAAGCAGTAAGTTATTCTCGCGGTAGGGTATGTTGATACTGTACGCCATTTGACTTTCAAATTTAAGAGGCGGATGGTGCAAATTGCTTCTTTTCCCGCACTCTTCTAAATCGATTTAACATGCGTAAATTTACATAAATTGGTTATTTTTCGAAGATCTCTTTATCTGTTCGCAATTGCGAAAGCATTAAAGCATTAAACAATTGTTTAATGCTTTCTAGTTACGTACTTATCAGTACTTACCTTACTTCCAGATTCAATTGGAAAGCTGCTAATATTAATATCTTGGACATCCTCTATTTTATTATGCATTTTTCAGATCAACAAATTATTTTAGAAGATACATTTTATTTATTTTTTTAATTTTTAGATTTTCCACGACCAATATTTCTTTCCTTAGTCGTTATTAGTTGTATAAACAATAGCACCTGTTAAACAGGTTGATATCTAGTTATAAGCTATACTAACGAAAGTAGGGGAAACTTTGTTTTGAAGAAACGCTTATAACTCCGGTTCTGTTGAACCGAATTTTACAAGCTTAGAGTCTCCCTTCCATTTGCAAATAAGCCTGTTGTAGATCCAACTTAGAAAATGAGAGGGAGAGAGAGAGAGAGAGAGAGACAGAGAGAGAGATTGAAGTATACAATCTAGAACAAATCGACCAATTCTTGCCTAAATATAGATCAGGTAAATGCTGTTATGAAATTTAGTTTAATGACGGTCGCATTAAAAAAAACTACCTGAATATTTGATAGTTCAGTTTCTGGATATATGGATATATCGATACTATGTCTAAAGATCGCTTATATTTTTTATCAATTGTTTGAGAATTGACTGGAAAGCAACATGGCAAGTGTGTAAATTGGGAACTCAGTTAGTACCAAACTCAGAAATATAGGAGGTATTCTTTGGCAATTGTAGGAATAATTACAAAACTGATGCGTATGTAGCGGGTGCCCAATTGGAAACAGCATTATTCCTCCACTCTAGTACTTGCAAATTCGAATCAATCTAGTAAGTGACGCGCATGCTAGAGGGCGCTGTTTAATTAACGTTGCTAGTAAACCATCAGCCAATAATACATATTTTGTCACCTACCAAAAATTTGACTACTTTAACAACTACACATATGCAACATTATGCATTATTTTTTGAAAGTTTCAGTTACAAGAGTAGTACAAAAGTACTACATATTACATGCTAATGCGGACGCATTGTCGAGATTACCACTCGATATTATAAATATTTACGATTACGATGTTTCAGACAAAATCCAAATATACCAAATTGAAACGCTAGCTACTATAGTTCGTGAATTAGAATCTGAAACGATAAAATACAAAAGTTTCGAAAAATTACTTAAAATATTGAAAACGAGCAAAAGGATGCAAGCGAAAGATATCTCAAACCGAATTTACATTACAAGGCAATTTTATTGTCTATTTAGGCAATAAATGGTAGTACTTCCGAAGACTTTACGTAAAAGAGTTTCGGATGAACTACATACTTCACATTTTGGTACTGTTAGAAAGGGCTAGCGCGAGGTCATTGTTGGTGCCCAAGTACTTCGTACGATATACAAAATATTGGCAAGAATTGTAGCGATTGCTATCAAATTAAAAATAATCCTGAAAATGTGGAAACACATCCATGCAAAACATCTACCGCTCCATTCGAGCGAATTCATGTATATTTTACGGGTCCATTTCAACAGATCAACAGTTTCTACCTCATTGTAGTAAACGTTTATACACGGTGGCCTGAAATTCACATAGTCAAAAATATGCCTACGCAATGTATAATTATAGTATATTATGTAAAATTTTTGCACGTTTCGGTATCCCTAGCATATTAGTTTCCGATAACGCGTAAACTTTTGTTTCATATGATTTTAAAAGATTTTTAACAGAAAATGGGATTATACACAAACTTAGTGCACCCTATCATCCCGCAACCAATGGTTCAGCTGAACGGTATGTGCACACTTTCAAACAGTCCTTGAGAGCATTAAAAGGTTAAATGATAGTGAACGAGAAAATCAACTTTCGTAATTTCTATTACAATATAAGAAATCACCTCATACAGTAACCGGTATAAGTTCATCATATGTAATGTTTGGTAGAGAGATTAGATCATGATTAGATTTATTTAAGCCAGTTAGTAACACGATAAGTGACAACAGATTCCCAAGCGCAAAAATTCTGATGTTAGCAGTTGCAGAAAGAGTACAAGCCCGAGATTACATTAACTACGATAAGTGGAAATTCGGTCGTGTTGAAAGGAGTCTAGGTAAATTACATTATTTAGTTAAATAAGACGATTTTAGAGCCTCGATAAGACATATTGACCAAATCAGATCGATTGGTGAAGATACTCGAGTAAGTACAAGCAGTAATACATCAATATCTGTCTGTAACCAAGTTACATTCAATACCGAGAAGATACAGTACTTCTGAGTTGCGAAGATCTAAACGTATAATTAGATCTTCTGTTAGGTTGGACTTCTAAAATCGTTAGTTCCTTCTGAGGAGGGAAAGAGTGTTACACATGGGCACGTTACTATATTTACACATATCATTTGTTTAATAAATAGTACTCATAATAAATTAGTTGACATTTAAAATACGTATCATTATTTCGATAACTCTTTCTCCTATAACGTTTTTCCTCTTTTTTCTGTATATGCATCTTCTTTTGCGTTGCAGTTAATATCAGATTTACTACTAGTCCATCCATAATCACTAAACACGCTTCCTGAAAATCTCTTCCCTTTTCTACTCAAGTATGTATTCCTCTTGCGTTATATGGTGGACATGCTGGTTGTTCTTGTGGTTAAAAGTACCGCTTTCTTAATTTTTAATTTTTGGGTTTTGATATTTATCGAAAAAATGACCTTAACAGTTATTCAGTTACAGACTTAATGAACTTTAAGAAACAGCAATTATATACGTTTATTGCAAAATGAAAAAAGTGACAAGTGAATTCTGAATCTTTAGTAAACTCAATAAAAACTGCCATACACGAAAGTCAGATGCAAACAGTCCATATCTGTTGCAAACAGGGGTTATTGTCTTGACTGAAAGATTACAGTAGCTGCTCGGATAAAAGACTAAATTATGCTTTAGTGCAATTATTTAATATTATTCTATTCATACTAACGTATAAGATATCGTTCCTATACAACTAATGACCATTTTACTACTTACGTATAATTCGAAAGCGCTTGACTTTTAAGCATTTGCTTAAAAGCACAAAATATTTACCTATTTAGATATATAACTCATTTTTTTCTTCATGCACGATTACCTATTATTTATTTTGTGAATTGATTGAAGGTGACAGTATACGTTTGGAATTATTATCGAGACCAAAACTAATAGTAAAGCATTCGTTTACATACCGAATCTAATTCGATTAAACAACGAAGCAATTGAATATTATCACCAGACAGCACAATAACAGTGTTGTTTCAGATCCGCACCTTTGCTCCTGGCAGGGATATGAATACTGAGTTAATCCAAAACAATCTTCTTTAATTACAACGTAATCTGGGGAGGGTAGTCATGTATCTTTCTCTTTACATCTTTCTATGTTGTGTGTGTATGTGTCTAAATTCATTTCGGAAGGTTCTTCGTCGACAGAGAACAATTAACACGGTCGTTGTGTAACCGACGGGAAGCTTCTTGTCCGGTCTGCGCCGCAACTATCCCGCCAGTAATCAAATAACAATCAAAGTGGAGGCTGCAGTACGGACACATCAGCGCAGGAGCGTTGGTCAATGTCCAGGAATGGGTAGCTTGGAGGAATTTGAGGTTTTAGAAGGGAGCAGAGGAGGAAGGAGTGTTAGATAATACGGCGTTCCGAATGGAATTGACCGCAGGACAAGCGGAACGACCCGGCCCCATGGGCCCGAAACTGGCTAGAAGCCCGTTTTAATATATCCGTTGATGTTCTTCGGCGAGGAAGCGAGCGGTTGCTTTTCGATTATCGAGCTGCGAATAAGGCTAGTTTGCTTTCAGATGGGTATATCGCCTCCCGTTAGTTGCTATAGCAAACTCTATAGAAGGTAAAGATCGCAATTGGACTGTGTGATTCGTCAAAATATTTCGGGATTATGCAATTTGGAGTGTTGAATTCGATTCAGCTCGGTTGAAAGCATTTCCGTGCATAGACCGACTTTTAATAATAAATCGCTTCGAAGGATTTCCTAAGGGAGAAGTTTAGGAATTACACTAACTATATAATACGGTGGTATTTCTAGTAATATGTAGTTGAATTCGATTAGCATAAAACCTTAATAATTACACGAGCTTATTCCAAGCTCTCTCTTTTAGATTAAGGTAAAATACTTGTACTGGATTGGCACCGTACGTTTTTTAAATATTACACATTTATATGTATATCTCGGTTTCGAATGAACTTGTGCAAACAGTAATATTTTTAGATGCATATCTCCAACCCAACGTTTGAAACGGTAACTTCTAGTCTTTTTACCACTACTATATACTTACCACATTTTATAATACCTAAAATTATCTTGTAAAGCAGATACCGAGTACTGCTATCCCTTGTACAACTTCAACCCCCGGATACACAACATCAATTATAACAAATATTATATTTCCCCCATTCGTAACATTTAAATATAGTGCCATTTTGTCAAATAAAATAGCGTTTGATTAAAATGATGTGTGGCTAGTTTTTGAATTGACAATTGCATCCGGCGCCTCCACCACTTTACTACTATTAAGTGTTGTTTTCACTCAGAGTACACTCGATATGCAAATACTAATCAATAACTGCCAGGTTGGTATATCTATTTTTAACGTAGCACGTTGAAAAGTAATAACCTATTAGGGAAACTGCTGTAATTTTCAACACATTGCTTGAAGAGCTTACTTGCTCAACTTTCAACGAGTCTGTACCAATTACGTGCAGCAGAAGAAAACGCAAATAAAGTTCAATTTTTTTTGTTATACAGCATGCGGAACAACAATCAATGTATGTGCAAGCGAATATTATCAGCATTTGTTACATTGCACCGGATTTCTGTATGAGTACAAACACAATTACTTGGCTCTATTTTGAAATTAATGAGAGTTAACACTGCCAATCAACACGAACACATTTTATTATCTGGCGAGTATCAAGTGCACCTTTACCTTGTAGCATAACGCCGTGAGATAACTAGATAATAAATAAGCGAAGTGTTAATACAAAAAATTAAGATATATGTAGTTTTAAACTACATATATTAGTAAAGCGCTGAATATCATCCTAAGATATAATACAGGTACGTTCGTAGATCCAGTTGATTAGAGTTTCCAACGATCTAAATCTATTACATGAATATGTCATCCACAAGTTTACAGTATACACCTCCTTCACCGAAATATCTGAGTACCTGACGATGTCTGACTATCAAACTGGTTCTACAAACATATGTTGCTTCCTGATTGTTACATAAATATTCACAAAAGTTGCTAAGCAAAGTACTGGGTCAGATTCAAAGCTCTGAGAATGTACATGTATCTTAAACTCTTTTGGTTAACCAACAGCACTGTACTCCATAGAGAATGTATCTACATAAAACTAATCAAACAATTCGTATCCCTAACCCTTAGGAGGCCAATAAAACAACAACCACACAGCCATAACAACAATATGTAAATGCATACCTAATCGAGTCGGTCGAAAATAAAGTCCAAATTACTCCGCCATAAGATTATATTACCTAGTTAAGAAGTAAGAAGTTCGCTCTTTTCGTTTTCCTTTGCTTTCTTGACAGTAGCCGCAACCAACTACTGCGGTCCATTTTCGTAATTTTCCACTGCCTTTTATGACCTCTTGATTCCGCATAAAGTTTCCGGTAGAAGTTTTTTCTTTTGCTTTCGTTTGCTTTCAATGATATTACAAGACAAAGATCTTTTCCTTTCTTCGCCGCAACAGTGAGCGAAAAAATGTATCCGGCAGGATACCAAGGGTGCTTATGACAAAGGAAACAGAAATTAGATTCATCGAGAGCTATAATTTTGTCTGATTTTTTGCTTTGTATCGTTTAAAGTGAATACTACATCATTCATTTCTCATTGCGATGTTGCATGCGTATACAAACAGTTAAATACATAAGAAATTCTATACTGGATTTAGTTCGTGCTTCTGGTAAGTTCAAAAAAACAATATTACAGCATATGCTAAAATTATCTATCGTATGTGAATGGAGAATAGGATATCTGAAAAATTATACCTAAGATAAGGCTATTGATGCTGTGCAGTTACGTATCTGTGTTCCTACGTTACTAATACTGTATGACGTATACGTATAAATACAATTAATTAAGTACATTGAGAGATTTATTTGTAATGAAATTTGACAATGTTTTATAAAAATTTTGAAATTTTGTCAGGATAAGACATATGTGTAGTGTCTGTGCGTTTGTCACTTTCTATAAAAATATGTATTACCTATTATGCACTTCAAGCAAACTTAACGAAAGTCACTATATCACTGTATATATTTTATATAACAGCTGTGTCATTGTGGAACACTACCGATTGCTTGGCACCAGCGTCTATATACAGCTCTTCCTCCTGACCTCTTAGCATTTATATAGGTTCTAATAACAAATCTCTAAAATTTCTTACCAACCTTTAGTATCATTAAGTCCATTCTAAACTTTTTGTAGCTTAGCATCACACGAATATACAGGCTGTTCACATATAATTTCTTATTTTAAATAGAACGATATTATGTTCATTATTTTAATATATTCTACACATCCTTTTCAAATTATTTTTATTAGGGTTTCCTATCTCTACATTGAATTGTAGTTAAATTGTCTTAAAATATATTCCATATATTTTAATTTCATGCTATCCACAACATTATTTCAGTTCTCATCATTACACCGTTTACAATTAAATCAAATATTTATCCCTCCATTCAAGATTGAGAAGTCTTGTGTTTTTGAAGTAAAGCACTAATTTTAGGTAGGTACTGCCATAAGAGATGCGAAATGTTTCGAATTTATTATTAATCTTGATGAAGAGTTTGAAAGTCAGATGATTTATTTTTAAATTAATTTCATATTTATTGTTAGGTTTTTATTGTTTTACAATACTCGGTACCTTTCATTTACATTCAACATAATTATGTACGGATAATACAAACTTCTTAGTTTTTTCTTATAATTAAATACATATAAAGTTTTCACTTGTATTTATTATAGTTTACAAGGGTATAATAAATTTGGTTATTTATCAACAACAAATTAGTTTGGAGTTCCAATTTCTCATCGGAGATTTGAGAGCTTATAATCTAAATATTACAAGTTTGATATGAGCGTTCGCTACCCTAACCTAACATGTAAACAAATAGATTTTGCAACATTGTTTTGACGTCAATGATGATTAAAATCGTGAACGCATATAAAGTGCGTTTACGCTTTATAGATCGATCACTTTCACAGATTTAGATAAATAATATAAAATTGTAATAGAATTGGCAGATTTTATTCAGTAGAATGAAGTAATCCCAAATATTTCAAAAGATAGGTATATGATAGATTCATAGTGATCTAGAATTATTTTCTGCATTCAGTGTGCATGTCAAAAATACTATGTTAAGATATGAATACCCTGCATAAAATTTTGCATCACTTATATGTATATAGCAGTATATTAAACTTAAATTCTTGCACTATACTTAGTAAGCACACAACTTCTTGATCTTAAATGAAGAAAATATAAAATTAAATAAGATAAAAATTTAATTTAGTTTTGAGCGATGTAGTGATAATAATTACAACAAAATCGTAGGTAACAATTGAACACAATTGAATTTAGAAATAACAATCCTCCATGCAAATAACCTATACTTACATGATGTACAGAACATATTAGAATGAAAAATATTATATCCTTCTGTATAAAATAAGATATTATCTGCCCACACACTTTATATCCGAAGCGATTCTTAGCAAAAAATGCTGTAAAAGAATTCACCTATTGGTGAAATTTCAGAAATCTATAATTACAGCAACTTATAGAGTTTTCAGTTAGCAATTATACGGAATATTTTGTAGATATGGACCGGCGAGTTAATTCCTGTGTAATTGTCGCTTGGCATTACATCCACCCTAAAACCGGCACCTAAGTGAAGCATTCTTAATATTGCTTGGCGAAACTTTTTGTATAAATTTGTTAACGTTTAGGTTGCGGTGGATAGCGATTGTGTTATGCGCTGTATATTATTATTTACACTTTCCGTTCAGACGAACGTATTTCGAGCATCCCGAAAACTTTGATGTCGTCGCATAATTCAAATTATTTATAACGCAAGGATACTAGATACATCTAGCACTAGTCACAGTCACTGGTAACGCAATACCAATATTATCTGCATAGCTGGCGAAATATCAGCAGCACACCTAAGAAACAACTCATTAAAGTATACCGCTACAATAAATTGCATAGTATTAAAGAGCGTGATATAACCGAACAATTGTATTGATTTTAAGTGATTTTTTAAAAAAGGAAGTGATTAAGTATATACAAATTATAGCTGTCAGTAAATCAGACAGAATGCTCTCGTTCTAGTGTATTAATTTCCTTGTTTAAGACGAGTAAAAGGGTGAGGATTGGAGCATATAATTTGAACGATAACTGTCAAAAGCTATAGTTAATAATATTAGTGAAAATAAACCAACGATCTCTGCATTCTAGAAAACTTGGAGAGAGAAAGGATTTGCATTTGCTCTTTAGTAATCGTAAGATGCATCAGAACAACTGTAATAATGAAGCAAAACAGAAGTATCGGAAGTACAAAGTTCCTGTAGGCAACAGCGATCGCACAAGTATTCACTATATACAGGTAGCAAAAACCCAATTGATGCATGAGATTACTTACTACGAAATATCAAGTAGAAACAGATAGTGACAATTCGATTTTTATTTATATACATTTCTGTATAGGAACATATTATGGTTCGCAATTTTAGTTAAAAGCACTGCGCACGTAAGAAGCCAGATTTACTAAATGTGCCATGTTAATCGAAAGAAAGAGTATATTTAGCCACACTAAATCTTTGTTTGTGAAAGGAAAGAAGACCGTTTAAATTTGGATTTACGGTTTAGTGCAATATGACAGGGCTAGTAATTTTACATTTTGAAAACGCTATCTCCAATATTTAATTATTATTTAATATTTATAATAGTAATCCCAGATCCTTTATCTTTATTAATTCCTAGAATATTGTAATATTGTCAATATGATAAAGTTCTGATCACAATGAAATGACAAATCACTTAAACTAAATTTATTAGAAATCGTCAATGGTTTTGACAGACTTTTTTTCAAGAAAGTGGCAAAAATTATTGTAGAAAGCTGTCCAGAGATGAGACCATTCGGCTTATAGCCTGAAGTTAGCATAATATCCAATGCATATTTGTTTCTGTCAGGTTTTATTTGTGATGTGTATTTTGATAAATATGAACAAAACTATAAATATATATTTTCATATTGAAATCTACTACCCTAATAACACGAAAATGTACATAAAACGTTCGCAAAACATTTTATCAAAACCAATTGTATGTTTACAAAACGTTCTTGCGGGACCTAAGACGTACTTAAAACGTCTGAGGAAGGGTTTGTGTCCGCAAAAAAGATGTGTTCTGTATGTCCTGTACAAACGTTTCATAAACGTTCTACAAAAACATATTTTAGACGTTCTGTAAAGACGTTTCGTAAATGTTCTACAAAAACATATTATAGACGTTCTGTAAAAACTTTTTATAAACGTTTGATAGAAACTTATGTATGTATATTATGGAATTATCATTAATTACCTATATTTAGTGGAAGCAAATAAATAAAGGTTTTTTTATATGATGTGAATTTATTCAATGAAATTATTGACACAAAAACAAGCGCTAAAGTAGATAGTACAAATAAGATAAATCTCAATTTTTACTTCTTACAAAAAAATCGACGAACGGGTATCAGACTTGTATAAAAATTTTGATTCATCCTACAGTTTTCTTAATGTAGCCATTCTACTGTCAAGTCGATCACTTCCGTGCCTTAATGTTGGGTTTTAGACTGCCAGTTTCTACAGTAGTATTACCTGAAAAAAAGTATTTGGGTACAATCACTTGAAGCCTGCCTAGTTTTGATATTTTCGTTACGTATTTTCACATTGGCAGTTTCTTTAGAAGGCTTATTTATCATTATTTTTGGAGGTAGCACCGCCTCCATATTCATAATTAAATATATGTTTTACTTACTCTCTTAAAAAAACGTAAGTTAACGTGATACAACCCAGATGAAAAGTTATTTACTAACACTTGTATTACACTTGCAAATTTCACTTTACAATAGCGCGTTACACTAAAAATGACAAATCATCAGTAAAATAACGACTGAGATTATTTAGAGGTTATTGTACGCAGCTAGGCGCAGAACACTAATTATGTGCCAAGAACTTTCAGTCAATTCCAACATATTGCGTCGAAGTGGTCGAATCGCAAAGAAATAAAAGCGCCAAATTTAAAAATGTGAGACGAAAGGATATGATCTTTATTTTTCTTTTAATGCCGACAAACGGACGTGGGCGAACGTAATTATTATGTTTTATATACGTTTTGGATAAAACGTTTTTTATATGTCCTATATAAAACATTTTAAAAACGTCTTACTTAAGTACAGGACGGACGGACGTAATTGGTATCAAAGAAAAACGTTTTTGGTACATTGTGTGTTATTAGGGTATAAAACACTTACTTTTAAACTAACCGTTGAGTTTTATAGTGTTCAAAAGGTAAGCAATTGGCCGGGCTTATGATACCATACTACAGTTATCATTAAAGCAATCGAAGTTTACGTAATATCTTGAAAACAACAATCAACCTGAAAGTGTGGTTTAAACTATTTTCTGGAGAGCATAACTACAAGCAATTTTTGCCTTTACAGTTTTCCTGTAAATTCAAAATTATTAAAAACCATCTACTTTACTACCCTTTAATCCTCTACAGGCCTAGTTAATGAAACTGGTATTACCTGAAATACAGTGTTCAGTAGGACGCTTTCCATTTCGACAATAGTCTCCTAACATCTTTCCTAGGAACAGTTTCTTAGTATAATGATAGTCTACTATGCATGTGTTGGACATGATAACTGTATATCGATTAATGACCTTCATGAGTAGTACTAAAAATGATAGTGAGAATGTGTTTTCAAATAATGTTTCAGGCTTCTATTTTTATAACTAAACATTGTAAAATTGTTATATAAGTAATTTATATAATTACTAATAAGCTCTTAAGAGAAAATGAAAATAAAATTTTAAAGCTGTCGAGCAAATATGTATGCATGTTGTTAGTTTTTGACACATGAAAGTGAACTAAATACAATAATCATGAACTGAGACTTTTTTTATCTCCCGACTTTTTTTAATCTTTATCTATAAATTAATTAAATTCAAAGAAAATAACCTAGAATTACCTTCATGAGTAGTATTAAAAATGTTGATTGTGAGAATGTGTTTTCAAATAATGTTTCAGGCTTCTATCTTTATAATTAGACACTGTAAAATTGATATACCGGTCATTTTGAGAAGTAGGATAAAGAACGCCGTGAAGAGGCAAGCGATATGAAACTTGGCTAAGAGGTGGGGTCGCGTATGAGTCTCTCACAGCGCTGTAGACCAGACCAGACTAGACTGTGATAGACTCATACGCGAGCCCACTTCTCAGTGAATTTTTATACCCCTTGCCCCTTCGTGCCGTTTTTTATCCTACTTCGCAAAACGACCGGTATAAGTAATTTATATAGTTACTAATAAGCTCAGAAAATGAAAATGAAATTTTAAAAGTTGTCGAGCAAATAAAAAAATTATACTTAAAAAAAGGCAACAACAATTGTCATAAACAGAGTGGTTTTGGGCAATTGGCATTGATAACGTTGTTTGTATGTATGTTGTTAGTTTTTGACACATGAAAGTGAACTAAACACAATAAACATGAACTGAGTCTTTTTTATCTCCCGGCTTATTTTTATCTTTATCTATAAATTAATTAAATTTAAAGGAAATAACCTACTCTAATAACACACAATGTACCAAAAACGTTTTCCTTTGGTACCAATTACGTCTGTCCGTCCTGTACTTAAGTATGACGTTTTTAAAATGTTTTATGTAGGACATATAAAAAACGTTTTATTTAAAACGTATATAAAACATAATAATTACGTTCGCCCACGTCCGTTTAACGGCATTAAAAGAAAAATAAAGATCATATCCTCTTGTCTCACATTTTTAAATTTGGCGCTTTTATTTCTTTGCGATTGACGCAATATGTTGACTGAAATTTCTTTGCACATAATTAGTGTTCTGCGACATGGTACAATAACCTCTAAATAATCTCAGTCGTTATTTTACTGATGATTTGTCATTTTTAGTGTAACGCGCTATTGTAAAGTGAAATTTGCAAGTGCAATACAAGTGTTAGTAAATAACTTGTATTCATCTGGGTTGTATCACGTTAACTTACGTTTTTTTGAGAGAGTAAGTAAAACATATATTTTAATTATGAATATGGAGGCGGTGCTACCTCCAAAAATAATGATTTTTAAGCCTACTAAAGAAACTGCCAATGTGAAAATACGTAACGAAAATATCAAAACTAGGCAGGCTTCAAGTGATTGTACCCAAATACCTTTTTTCAGGTAATACTACTGTAGAAACTGGCAGTCTAAAACCCAACATTAAGGCACGGAAGTGATCGACTTGACAGTAGAATGGCTACATTAAGAAAACTAGGATGAATCAAAATTTTTATACAAATCTGTTACCCGTTCGTCGATTTTTTTGTAAGAAGTAAAAATTGAGATTTATCTTATTTGTACTATCTACTTTAGCGCTTGTTTTTGTGTCAATAATTTCATTGAATAAATGCACATCATATAAAAAAACCGTTTACTTATTTGCTTCCACTAAATATAATTAATGATAATTCCATAATATATATACATAAGTTTCTATCGAACGTTTATAAAATGTTTTTACAGAACGTCTATAATATGTTTTTGTAGAACATTTACGAAACGTCTTTACAGAACGTCTAAAATATGTTTTTGTAGAATGTTTATGAAACGTTTGTACGGGACATACAGAACACATCTTTTTTGCGGACACAACCCTTCCTCAGACGTTTTAAGTACGTCTTAGGTCCCGGAAGAACGTTTTATAAACATACAATTGGTTTTGATAAAATGTTTTGCGAACGTTTTATGTACATTTTCGTGTTATTAGGGATAGAAGAGAACTAAAATTGAAACTTGAAGCGTTTCATAAATTTAAAACTGCCGTGCATCAGAGCGATTCTGAATGCAAACATAATTAAATTTCCACCGATGTCTATCGGGTTTTCCGGACATAACGCCAAACCCAACACAGTTGGAAGGAGAGAGATTGATGAATGGTATTCATCTATCGACCCACTGTACGTCATCCAGTCAAACAACCCAGCCAGTTCGTCACTAAATCGCTACTGCTATGCCGAGGGTTGTTCGGAAGATCTCCCAAGCAAAATTAATCGCGCCGTGTCCGCGTACCATCCTCCAAACGCTCCATAAATCAGGACGGTCGAACGCCGATTCCCTTCACCCCTCTTAAACACTCCACATTCTGTCTATCCTTTCAATAAAATTCATCGCAAACATTAGTATCCCATTTTGCCCGATACTGTATGTTGCTTGTGAATACCCTTCCAGTTAATTATATAAAACATTTCCTTATAATACAAACTGAATTCAAAATACACCAACATGCAAGATAGTAAGAACGAAGAATTCTCAGGTATTTATCTAGTAATAACATACTTCTGAGAATAAATATATATATATATATATTTAAATAAATAGTAAAAGAATTATGGTCCTTTCTCACAATTTTCGAAAATTATTAATTCTTTTACTATTTATTTAAACATTACTCACACAGAGTCCACCATGGAACCTCATTTATATATATATTTGACTAGACAAATAAAATTTCGTCTTAGGATGTGTTCTTAAACAGTAGATACGTATAAAAATTTAATTGTCATGACTTTGACTTTGGAAATAATGTATCGGATATATTTTGAATGACACGAAATAGATGAAGCTAGTAGACGCATTACTTTCACAATTAATTGATTAGTACCGTCCAAGCAATTTCAACCTAATCTTTGGAACTGACACAGATGTTGCTGTACTAATTTTTTAGAATGTTTATCAAAATATCCATCAACTCTCAGTGATAGTACTAATCTGGTTAGAGTACCTGGTAATATGGTCCATTTCAATTAGTTCTGCTAAATAGGTTTTATATTGGTAGCCATTGATTCACCGGAAGTTCTTTCAAGTCTAATGGAAAGTAATTTACTCATTCGTGACAAACGTGCTAATAAGCTCCTGAACTATATGTATATTCTGTTGGAAGGAGGCCATGAAAAACAAAATTAAACTTCGATTACTGCATTTTATGACATTATTATATATCTTTAAAGGCAAAATTAAATAACTAGTGCTAGACTATGGTTTACTTCAGTGTTGTATTGATATTGTGAGTTGGAAAGACTGTGACAATCTCAAATAGTATAATGTATTAGAGAATAATGCTTTGCAAAGGAACACCACGTACATATGTACATTGGGTTGAAGGATGAACGGAACTGGTAAATATAAAATATGTGTAGAATCCGATTTAAACGTTTAAGTATTGTAATAGGTATTAAATAAAGTAACTTGTAGAGTCTGAATACTATAAGTACACATACGCCATCATACGTATAAACCAATATTGGTTCAGGCGAGTCTATTAATTCGTTACTGGTAGAGTAAGTACTCTGTGGGGTGCCGTCTTTCACTCACGATTGACCCACGGCTGCGTTGAATAGTGCTGTCGTTAACTGAGCCGCCACCGGCTTCAGATCTCGCTCATATCTGCTAGTGACATATGTGTACTTCTTAAAGTATAAGTTATAAATATTGTTTGCTGAACTTCGTCCTTTAGTTGTGTGTTGTGTAATTTCATCGGTTATATTTTTATTTCGAATTTCTAATTACTTTTCGCAGTAATATATAAGACAATTTTTTTAACATACTTTTAATTGTCTACAAATAGTCTGTGTAACAAAAAGATGCTTGTCATGATATTGAGTTGTAGTGTACATCAGAAATGCTATTGCTGTACGTTAAACTCTAAAATTATGGAACGTATTTTACAGCTTTAGGCACTTTAAAGGTTACGGTATAGGTATATCATAGCTTCTGAGTTTGCCAAATCGTGGAAATTGAGAAGCAATCAATGCAAAACCTCAGCCAAATGGAGAAAGCAACAAATAAAAATTAGAGATAGTATCTCGAAATCTTTTTATGTGGCCACAGCAAGCCCATAAAATTGGATTCCTTCGTCTTTCCCACGTCGTCCGCTCTGCTCTTTGAAAATCGTTCAAATCGAGCGAATGCTAAGTGGTGGTCTAATGGCGGCAAGGTGCAGAGTGCGGGCGTCCTGCGAGGCCCTCACGTTCCTTACGGCGCGCCGAAGTCCCTTTATGTAAGGCAAACCTGGCATTAAACGACCGCCGGTATATCTTGTGGCCTATTCCTTATCGCGCCCCTGCATTCGGTTTCGATTTATGGCCAGGGATGTCGTAAAATTATTTCGTTATTAGGTCGAGGGGGTTGCACAGCGCAGTTCACCCGGTTGTGGAAGAAAAGGAGCTGTGTGCAGACGACGAAGGAGAGAGATGGGAAAGACTTACATTCAGGAGAAACGAAGGAAGAGGCACAGAAGCAGTTGGTTCACAATTAAAGGACTTTATCGGTCACATTCTGAAATTCGTTCTCTCCCTGGGCTACTTACTGAACGTTTCTCTATTGCAGCGTTTTTTTTTACCAACATTACGTTAAAATATACCTTAAGAGAAATTTATTTGCCTAGCGGAAATGCTTAGCTATTATCCATAATTTGTGTAATGAAATGGGAAACATGCGAAGTATTTTGAAAGGTGTAGATTTCCTTACGCGGATAAAAACTACTGGTATTGGAGACGACTGTACACAAACACATACATTAACATTGTTTTATAAACTTATATTTAATGCGATTTTAAAGTGTGTTAAAAAAGCCACTTCTTAAATCTCATTAAATTAAGTAAATAGGACACAAAAAGCAACTATAAATTTGGGTTTGCTTAACAACTAAGCGCCGACTGTCTTCCCGAGGCTTTTATTGCATCTACCTCAGATCAATCACCTTGATAAGAATAATCAATATAAACCGGAGAACAATTTTAATGAAATTACTTGTATTACGATAAGATGTTGTTACAAATCACACATAAGTTTGCATTTAATTTCTGCATTAATATTGTCAGAGTACAACTAGAGAATCTACAAGTTAAGTATCTATTACGGTTTATGAATTTACGGTCGTCTCAATCTGTTGCAATTGCATGAACAGGTTCTGGTGTAAAAGAACCAGTTAACTATCAATTTGTATGACGACGCAAAAATCCATCATTAATTTTTTTCCGAGAAGAACGCAAAGTAAACTATTTAATATATCCGTTGGTATTGCTTGTACACCACTGTGGTGTAAATATGTTAGCATTCCTTTATATGTAGTATTGATTTTGATTACTGATTTTTTATTTCAAACATCTGTGGTATTGATTTCGTAGCTCAGTGCTTCATTTGCATATATTACCAAACACTGCGTTGTTATCGAGTCTACTTCATAGAATTCTCTTGAACATAATCATATGATGTAGGTATGGCATGTATTTTACTGGTAGAACCAAATACTTGGCAGACATTAAATTCTATCATGGACTAAAGAATTGAATTTAGCAATCACGGAAATGGCTACAATATTCACCAACAATTATGCTCCGTACCTTTACATGTATTACAATATCCAACGAATTCCACCAAATGTTGAAGGTTTGCACTGTACTCCCTCATGTTAGTTTTCCGTGATTGCTTTAGTAAAATTAATTACTTGTTGCCAACAATATAATCAAAAGCCAGACATAATATACATACATACTATGCAATAGTACATAAAATTGCAAATGTGCATCTGGTAAAATTACGGAATTTGTAAACGAAACCGTAATCTCAACACAAAACACGTACTGACTAGAAAATCACTGGTGGAATTAGGATGTATGAGAATAGCGGTTAGCCGGTTCATGGTGGTAACGCTTCTAATGACTTACATTCCGGCGCTTTGTTAGAAACACGATACGTGCCGCACCCTTTACGTGTGTAGATATGAATGAAAGATCCAGCATGTATGATGCTTTTGGGTCTGGTTATAGGAAACGACAAAAAGAGAAAGCCGTAGCTTAAATGTAGCAGAAACGGGTTTGCGCGAATTTGTATATATATTGTTTGTGTATGGAAAGACCGTCAAAGGAAAGTAGGGAGATGTTCTCATATATTCAAATTTAAATGCACGAAATGTTAAGCGCAGTTTGTCAGATATTGTTCAGTAAGCGTTAGAAATACAGATTATTGCGTCAACTCAAGACTATCTCGAAATTTCTGTCTATTTCAAAAAGATTTTGTTCCTAAGCAGTAACCATAGCGTTCGAAATAAAAAAAATTATACCAGAAATATCTTCTACGCTGTGTGATTGTATACTCGGTGAAATTTCTAGTACCATATGAACGTTTGAAGAGAATATTTGGTTTTCTTAATGTCTTCGGCAAATTATGCATCGAAGCTAAACTATACAGAAACACAAATGCAAGAGAAAATAAAATCTAAGAAGTTATTACTTTTATACAGAGAATATTTACAATAATGATAATTCAAAACATCGAAATTTCTATAGCTTCATTAACACAAAATTGATAAATAAAATCAAGATACAAAAAATTGTAATTTTTTCTAAACTTACTAGTGCGTATTAGATCCTCTATTCAAAATAACTTCAAATATCCTGGTCTAACAATTTGCCAATGTTGAAATAGGAAGATCATTCACCTCGTTATATTTTAGTTTTTAACGCTACCGTACTGATTATTATTGGCATAGATCTCTCTTGCCAATATTCCCAGAGATTTTCAACGGGGTTCAGATCGGTCGAGCAAAAAGGCCATTGTAATAAATTGATTTCTTTTGTTTATCAAAACGATTTCCAGAAGTTCTACATCAGAATTAGAATTCATTTGGCGACGAAATAGAAGACGTAGAGGGTTTATTAGTATGGGTATAAGCTGCCCAATCTATCACACTACCGCCACCAAAACTTCGGCTTATTGTAACTGTGTTCTTGCTCAAGTCGTGCCAATAATATCTGAAGCCATCAAGCCCATCGAAGTTAAATTTCTTCTCGTCACAAAATATGTTGTGGTTTCACTCACGATCTCATCTTTCATGATCTTGCGTAAATGTCAGTCTTGCCTGTTTATGTGTACCCATTAGGGGTAGTTTTGAAACCTTTTTTAGCTGCCGTAAAGGCTTACTGCGAAATAAAACTTGGTATGTACGTCTGCTAATTACTGGTAAATTTAGATTACATTTTATTTGTTGCACGGTTACATTACCAGAAGAGGCTAACCAAAATGTCGATGAGTTTGATTACTCATCTTAACGCAAGTTTTACTGTAGGAATTACCCAATTTTATAAAATAGTTGATGAAATAATGAGATGTCCTATTTTCTTAGCTATGGCTCTTTACGTTCAGAAATGTAATTCTAAATAATGTTCAACTCATGTCGCTGCTAAACGTTTATAAAAGAACTACAGAATTCGATGGAGCGGTAGAAATTACGCCGACTGTGTTACACCCCGTTTTGTTTTAACAGCAAAAATAAGATGTATTTAGCCGGGAAATGCGAATACCAAATAAAATGATTATAAGATATTTTAATTATTTTAAAGTTTCAGTATATTACCACAATATAGAGCATGTGGAACAAATTCAACCATTAGCAGATATAGCAGAAAACCAAGAGTTCGTATATTCAAGCGCCAAATTTAAAAACGTTTTAGAATTCAACCAAAAAGATCACTTTCTGGTGAACCGTGATGTTATGGTAAGTCCCACCTTTCGCGCTCTTCCCGTCGATGTGTTCTCACTAAAAAAAAGACAAGCAAGTTGGCGACCACATCCTCAAATTTTGAAATTCAGAAACATAGTCTTTCACTGCGAATAGATCCAAAAGAAAACGACCATAAAACGTGGTACCTACTTGCAGCATCGATGACAGAAATATGACAGCTAGCCTTCTCTAATCCTTTTTTAATGCAACATCACAAATATGAAATCAAAGATCACAGGTTCGTACTGACAAATCGATTTAACATAATGAAAATACTATGACCTACTATAGCCGAATTGACATTTAAAGGGATAGTGTTCAACTTCACAGACGCGTTGATAAGATACTTTAAATTCATAATTTTCATCATTTTTACCCCCTCCCCCCACTACCTTCTCCTGTCAATAGGCTTTCGTAGTGCAAGTTGTTATCCTGTATTATATACATATATATATATAAAGTTTAACAATTTTATCAGTTCTGACACTGACAGTAGACTTTAAAATGTGAAATTACTGCAACTAGTGCAGAATATGGGTTCCTTCTTTTAATTTAAATGAAAAACAGTAGTTTCCTACGTGACGTTTCGGATTTATTTAATCCTTCTTCAAACCTGTATATAAATATATAATAAAACTTAACTATTTTTAAACCAAGAAACAATAACTTACAACAAGGATAATCGTTTTTCTAAATACAAGGCTCTAAAAATGTGAAACAATTTTGACAATTTTGAATTTTTGAAATGAAGCAAAAGTGGTTAGACTACATACCTTTTTTAGTAAGCTGTTCATAATTATATCTGCTATAATAGGTGAGAGGGGACTGCCCATAGGAGTACCATGTATTTGTTGATAATACAGCCCCTCATAAAGAAAGTAAACAGACTCGAATACCCACTGTAATAATTTTATGAAAATGGTTTTAGGTATGGCAGTATTAGACTCGATAATTCCCCAATTTTCTTGTATGATGGTGAGTGAATCCCAAAAAATGTGCTTTGGCTACACATATACATACCACATCACATTGTAAATTTTAATGATGTCACAATTTTATTTAATGAATATAATTATACGAAAAGAATTTGCCTTGAAGTTTTAGCTATCAAACATTTTTCGGATAATATTAATACAAAAGAACAATCTTCAAATTTTACGAATATTTATAATAATTTAATTAAATTTATCAAATTTAAGGATTTACATTAATCTTTTGGTAGTCTTTTGTGATCTCTTACATTTAAATGTCTTTGTATGGAATGTTATAAATCGTTTTCCATTTGATGTGTTTATAAATTTTTTTTTTTTTCTTCTCGTATATACAATATATTTTCATTGCATTCAACATATTGTTTTTAAAATGTCGAAATTTAAAATCTAACATGTCTGGTTTTGTTTACAAAATTGTTTATCAAATATTTTGCATATGTTTTCAAATTTCAAAAATTCAAAATTGTCAAAATTGTTTCACATTTTTAGAACCTTGTATTTAGAAAAACGATTATCCTTGTTGTAAGTTATTGTTTCTTGGTTTAAAAATAGTTAAGTTTTATTATATATTTATATACAGGTTTGAAGAAGGATTAAATAAATCCGAAACGTCACGTAGGAAACTACTGTTTTTCATTTAAATTAAAAGAAGGAACCCATATTCTGCACTAGTTGCAGTAATTTCACATTTTAAAACATATATATATATATATATATACATACCATATTCAACATTTTCTAGCGTGCCAATCTTTATCTATTTATATAAAAATAAATTCCTGAAACTCTCATTGATTCTGTCAGACGTTGGTCATCTGCTAACACTTCCCACGTTCAATAATAATTACCAAAAGATAGTAAAAAGCGCACAAAACGGTGCATTCCTATTGGCGACTTCGTGTCGATGCAACTAGCGTATCGAGTTTCTTCGGAAAGGCTTATCCAGTATCAAGCTGTTTATGACTACCTGAAGACCAATGCAAAACAACCTTAGAAACAACAAGACAAACTACAAACCCCTTGCTTCTAAGTGTCGTGGAGCCTCAAAATCGACCACCAGCTAGAGTAAGAGTTTGCCACTCTATCGAAGCTGTTCACTAGCTAACTACCCAAGTAGACATTTCTTAAGCATCGAAGCACAATAAACACACAAGGTGATTTTTTTAGTCACTATCACCATTCCATCCCCCACCAAAACCTCAGCAAACACTACGGCCTGCTGAGACGCATATTTTCTTGGACGATCACTGGCACAAACCTCCACAGGCAAAAAGAACCTGACACTTGATGTAAAGTGGTTAAAGGACTGTAAATACGACCCGGTATGAGACAGAGAACCTAGGAAGCTGAACATGGACACGGATCGCTTAACATAAGAATTATAGTTGACTGCATACAAGAAATATATGTTCTTGTCGGATACAATGGTTATTGCATATGTATTTGCTTATCTGCTTCAAAGTTCTCATGAAAGCTTCTTTGAGAGCGTTATGTACTAGAGTTATTCAATCCGTTGCGTCTAGTTTAGGGTGACTCATTTTCGCGTGTTGAAGATTCCAGAGAACGTATAGGAGACAAAAACAGGTATGCTTGGAGAGTCCTTTTTTCCGAAAAATAATGACGTAAATCACATTTGGCTATCTCTTACAGTTTTCGAACTACAGGATGTTTTTCGATTTGTGGAAAAACCGGTCCAGGCCTATATGTCGCCTTTCTTGTGTGCTATCGAAAAGTGATTTCAACATCCTTGAGGCATTTCGCGAAGTTACACCCGATGGCATAAAGTTTATTTTGATTTCTTTTCCATTATTCCCATACGAGCACAACTTGTATTTTTTTATATGGAATATCTTGTATATTTTCTCAAAGGTATCTGAAAAATCATTAATTCGATTTCTATAGGATTTCACATTTTACCTACATAGTAACTGTGGAAAAGGAAAAAGTTTGACATTTTATATATTATGGACTCTATAGAAATACTTTTGCGACTCAGTAATTTTATCAACTTCGTAAGCAATCATTTATTGAAATGAACCAAATTTTGAATGAAGACAAGTACAACTTAACGATCATTTTTGTTTTTGTTTCACTACCAAAATACGAAAGATTTGTTTAAAAAATTCAACTATAATTTTAATTGCGCATATTGGCTATTTATAATTATTTATTGACAAGTACAATTTTTGAAGTGTGAGATCACAAGTTATTTTAATTAATGCAAGACCACATTTCTTTAATTTATTCCTTGCTTCTTATACTAATCCCTCCTCAATCAACTACACAAAATGTTCCAGCAGATTGGAGATTACTAACTTTTTAAGTACTAGGTTGACTACAAAACTTAGATGGAATTGAAAAATTTGATCTCCATGTGTTAGCAGTAGGTAATATGTGGTGCCCCAAAGTTACATATTTATTGTGACAGCTGCTTGAAATAAAAATTGCTTTAACATGTTCACTAACGACCACAATAGTAGTACAAATTAATTTTCTGTCTTTTATAATGAGTATAGAAAATGTAAATCTCTACGAAGGGAAGGTTATGAGTTCATAACATACATGTAATTAATAACATTAATGACAATCCAGTAAGTTACTAAAAATAAATTACAAAATTACTTGGAATTACTAAACCCGAAAAGCCTAATTCGTCTTATATAAAGTTAACATATTTCAACCTAATTTTAGTAAAAGTATCAGCCCTACACGTTTCAACTACGCTTACAGTATACTCGTTGTGCTAAATTAGAGGGGCACAATTATGTAATTTAGTTTTAAATACTCTCATAACCGTTTCAGAGAACCCCGTAGCAATGAGAACATCTGACGGTAAGTTTGCTTCGGATCCTCTTACCTAATGATACAATTATATTCGTATTAGTTACTCCTAACTACTTACAAATTGTAGTGAACATCCGCCATGTTTGGCCTGTACTGCAGTGCTTTCCTGAATGCCCATTCCGCTTCCGTTGTACTTCCTTGACTACTCAACACGCTGCCTAGATTGCCATAAGCTGCAAGAGAGTAAAAAAATGCAGATGTTAACATTATATTTAAATTACTTATGTGTTGATGTATATAGCTGAGAATGTGTGATTTTTAATATACAGTGTAAGCTGCCCACTCTGTCTGTTAAAATTTGTTACAAGTTTTGAAGATAGCTAATGTACAAGTAAGATAAACTCTCTTTTGGCAATCTCTTTGCATATACATAGGTATGTATTTATAAAAATACCTGTCAATTCCCACTATTAAAAATTATGCGTTAAAAGCACGAAAATGTTTAAAAATGCTTCTGTTCTTATATTACTACCTAAAATGTAAAACTAATAATTATTCTCATCGCATATATGTTACTTATCTATCTGAAATATGAAAAGTCAATCCTTATGACATATATTATATTTAACGTGTAGGTACAAAATAAGAAAACAGAAGGAACGATAAACAAAAACGAAATACTGGTATAGACACTGCAATATTATACGGTATGTATCAATCATTTCATTAGTATTCCTTTGTGTTTAACTTTATTATTTTGATTTGAAAATTATCGTCGACGATTACATTCCTTGGACATCGTAACTAGCAATTATACGCTACTAATGTTATTGTCGAGACCTCTGTCAAGCGAGCTGACTTTTAATCGGTTAGGGCGAGTGTACATAAATATAGAGGGAAGAATCGAGAGAGAAGTAAATGTGTTTGATGTTATATACCCCAGCTACGGCAACTAATACGCAACGAATGAATAATGTTAGGGATTAAGGAAATAAGAATTACAATCGTATTACTTTAGATGAAAAATACGGTTTTGAAACAATGCTAAGATAATGCGAAATGCTAGAAACATTATAACTAGTCCTTGGTGGAGTAGAATTGTCGCTAAAGTTAGTTGTTGGTAAAAATGACTCGTTAAAAATCATTCAATAAACGCGGTTTTAGTGGAAAATTATAAAATAGTAATTGGTAGAAATCATTGACTGGTAGTTTACTATTTCAAAAGTATATAATCATCGAATATTGCTTTGTACGAGTGATTTTTATTGACTACTTTTCTCGGTATCACTGGAATTAATGCAGATGTTTTAGTAATCGAATTATCAAATAACCTCACTCACTCATTCTAGTTAGAAAGCCAGAACTACGATCCCTGTGCCGGTTGCAACTAGTTGCAGTTAGGAGTTGCTAAATAGCAAAACACTTTTAATTACAGTTACAGTTACAATTTTATTATGTAAGGTAAGTAATCGAAAACATAATTATAGATGTATAGCAAAATGTACTGTACACTGTTACAAATATAGTTACAAAGTTACATTTACAGTTACATTTAGAGTTACTTTTATATATAGCGCTAAGTAAAATAAAGTTTAAAAGAAATATGTTTACTATTATTTGTTTATATACTCTAAAATTACTAATCTATAATTCAGTTAATTTATTTAGTTATAGCGGTTATATTATATTGTTAAAGCGATTTGTGTTTGTATTTATTATTATCTGATTTATAAAATATTATGTCTAAGTGGTTCCGAAACAAATCGACGTTTAACACATCATTGCTTGTACTAATTACACTGTTGGCAATATTGGATACGATATCAAGAGGGACGTATTTCTGAGTAATAGTAACATTGTACAGATGTAATTGGAGAATTTTCTTGCGCGTCTTCCGGTTCATACTAAACGCTAGTTCTGTTTGTGCTGATACATATAAATATAAAAGATGAAAGTGCTTTTTACGATAAAGTAAACAGTATTAAAAAATACAACAAGAAAAGCGGCAACCAATTAAAATAATAAACTAAATACAGCGAAACAAAAATACAGAAAATCAACTTCAAGCATCACATGCTCTAGCACAGTAACAAGACAACAATTAGGGTGCTAAATTTAAACGCCTTTGAATTATTAATCAACAATATAATTTATATTGTAAACTAAAGAAGGTTTAATCCAGAAAAAAGAAATTTCCGACTAACAAATTATATATTTCCTTAATTTTAACAAAAAAACAGTTTACTATAAAATACTATATGCATCTCCAATGAAAACACTGTCCTCGGAACAAGTAAAAAAGAGTATTCGTAGACTATAACATTTACAAAACTTGAAAAAGCAACCATTATCATTCCGAATTTTGCTTTTTTATTGTTTCCAAAATTGGCACCCTGAGTTTTCTAAACTCAATTCAGTGAACACTTTTGATACCGTCGTTTGAACTTGACCATTTTGAACTTTGTTATTTTTGGGCCAACTGTTATTCAGCTGTAGTATACTGGTCTGACCGTAGACACGCGGATATTTGAAGTTCTTTTTTCATATAAACTTTATCATCGTCTTTTAGGCGCTTACCGATTAAACTTAAAAAAAACTACAAAATCGTTTGTTTCAATACCTATACTTAAATGGAAACTGACGTTCGTGTTGAAGAATTGCTTTGCGGTCCGTTGAAATCAATCCGTCGTCGTCAGTTCTAGGTACCGTTCTATTATCATTCGTATTTTTTTATTATCGATGACGTTCTAATAAGGTGTTGCAAGTTTGCTTTTTACTACATCTTCCGTAAGTTTATCGGCAGTAAGTCACTAATATAAACATATACAAGTGGTGATACCAAAGACACATCCTTTATATAAAAAAGGATGACAAGCAAAAAATATTACGCTTCCGGACTTTATACCTTTGATCACATAGTCATGATGATCATTATATTCTTTTGTTCTCCTGCAAGAAGTACAAATTTCATATTCCGCTTATCTTTCCAACCCTACACGCATATATGCATACATCCATATATATTGGGCACGTAAAAATGAAAATTGGACGTGGGTGAAGATAGAGAAAAGGCGTACCGAGAGCCAGGGTTAGAGGGATGAACGGAGGAAATATTCGTATGAAAAGAAAAACCTTTTGTTCCTAAAAAACTTAAAAGGAGGAAGGATCCAGTCCGGACCGAACGATGCTACGCTGCAAAGTTATTAAATTCCTAGGGCATTCCGATCAAATCAACATCTACTACCGTGCCGTCCTCTTCGTTCTTATTTTATGCGAACCGCCCTCAACTGTGCACCCCATACCCTGCGCCGATGATCTTCCGACGAATTCAACTCCAATTCAGCGCTGTAGTAGCTTATAACTCGTTCCCTTTTCTACATAAATCGCTCTGTATCTCTTTTCCTTTAATACACGTATAAGGATTTGCAGGAGGAGGAGGCAGTGAGCAAATATGTACAGAGTACAAGAACCTAGCAGAAACAAAGTATAATTCGCGTATAATTGAAATAGTTCAGAACATCAAGCACTAACTTTCCGAGGAGGAGCATGAGGAAGCAACGCAGCAATTATATAATCGACAACGGAACGGTTGAACAAAGATTTAGGTAATGGGATGAGATTGCTTTATATAGAAGCGGTGCAGTACTTAAAGAATTCGAAACTTATAGATAAAAAGAGTATTAATTGTAGTGAAAGAAGAAGAGTTTTAGATAAATGTTGGAATAGTGGTAGTATTGAAGCGCGTACAAAGACGTGCTTTGTGTCAACACAGCACGATATATAGTATAGTGTGCAACGAGTACCCAGAAAATATAATTAAGGACTTGTGTTGATTCTCTTTGACAGTTGGAACAAAGGAATTTAATTAATTACGGTAATATTTTGATAAAGCAGGTAGATAGCATCACTTAGAATGGTGAGTTATCCTGTAAATTAATTTTGATGAATTCTCTGGCAAAATGAGTGTTTATTATTGCCTTTTCATAACAATATTTGTATTTATGTAACTTTTCCTTCCTGAATGTATTTCATCATTCTTCATCATACTTTATAAACATTATAAATTTTTTATATAATATTAATATAATAATTTAGTAGGATTCTTGTGTAACTAATCGCTCTATTGCTTTTATTTTTGCTCATACTGTCGAGAGATGAGAAACTGCAACATTATTAATTATGCTGTTGCCGAAATGACGTCAACCACAGGAGATCAGTGTCGTCCAAAGGATGACAAGGAAGTCGGAAAAATTTTCGATCATTTACATTCCCCGCGGAATTTCTATTAGAGTGACTCTTACTTGTAACTTAATGCTATTGAAAATTACATGATAATACTACTTTTGAAAATATTCACAATGTATCAGATCGATCATATCTTCAGGTCAAGCAAATATTCTTAAAAAATTCATCAAGAGTTAAACGATAGATGTTCTGACGAAAGTGATACCTTTATAGGGTATTCAGATGAGTCATAGGAAAAAGAATTTTAAATTAAATAGGTGCAATACCACTTTGAAAACTGTTTTTATCCGTTATTAGAATATTCGAAATACAAGTTGTAGAATCAATAAAGTATACATATTTTGTAATGCTGTTGATTTAATAATATTATTTAGCGAAATATGGCTGAATAGTAACATTCACAATCACGAAAATACCTACTTAATTCTATGTATAGGTAACGTGTTCAGATCTGACAGACAGTTTTCCTTACTTCGCAAACAATCGGAGGTCTTCTTGCTGCATTTTGAAATAAACTTGACACATCTGTAGGTAATATGTCTATATAGTAGTAGTAGTTTGCTACCAATCATTGATACTGAGTCATGTAAATGTCTCTTTCAGATGAATACGATATGTACTTTAACTGTCGATATACCACCATATTATGTGAATTGTAACCATTATGATTTTGATATACTAGCGACTACTTTGCTTTCTTTCCGACATATACATAGATTGATGCGTTTACAGGGTAAACATGTAATAACATTAAAGATCACTTCTGTATAAATATTAGAAGTATTCTATTTAGTATACGAACGAACAAAAACTAAACTACATCTCATCTGTCACATTACAAGATTTTGGTAGTTACCTTTCTCTAGTGTTTGTTGGTAACTCTGTTAGTTCATGAGCGGTAAATTCAAAAATGCAAAATCAAATAATATTCTTATATTCAACATTCCCACGTATTATTTGATTATTGCGATGTTTGCTTTAAAGTAAATAACATTAATTTTACAAGAATATTAATTTATAAAATACATTAATTCATTATTGGCTAATTCAAATCTACGTTTTGGTAGTAATTTTGTGAAAATGTCAGCTAACTGTTTATCTGAAGGCATGTATTTTACGATTAGCTGGCCACTTTCAACAATGTCTCTTATATATATATATATAGTAAATAATATAATTTAATGGCAATTGCAGTCTCAATAAAATTAGTTTACTCTTCGAATTTTATCCGAGCTTTCCGAATAGTTTTATTCCTTCTTCAGGGCTATACATGTTAAAATATCAAAAGTTAATACAATAAGGACGTTAACATAACATTTTTAAAGGTACTTACAAAATTCAGTGAGATTTTTTAATTAATTGGCTTGTCACAAAAATGGCAAACAAAATAATGTATTTTGAACATAAATAAATACATATAATCATCGAATATATATTATACTCCTATTATATTGTGCGTTGGTGCGGTGTCTTCGTGAATATGCATCTATAATTTGATTTCCATATTACACGTATAGCAACACCTTGCAGTGGAAAGAATCCAAAGAAGGCTTCTAGAACATAAACGCCATGTATGTATATTATATCATTTTATTGACTAACTGCAACTTTCTTTCGCTATCTGAACGTTGGATCCTTCATACTGCATTTTTTTATTAAATTTATACAATAAAGTTTATTGCCCTCCAGTTTTGAATCTCTTGGAAATTAATGTCTCTTCACATAGTTCCTAAAGCTAGAACAAATGTATTGTCTAAATCACCTGTTGCACATACGATTAAAAATTTTAATAACATTGCTGAGATTTCTCTTTTTACAAATAAGTTAGCAACTATCTTTATGTTAGGCAACCCTGTTTGCTATAAGGTATATTTGCACAGATTCATTAAGCAGCATATTTTTTACTGTACAACAATAACACCATTAGCAACATTGAGTATACCAGTTTCCTTTTTGTCGCGCATATAAAAGTAAACACCGAAACTGCAACAAGCATCTGAAACATCAGCGGGGCGGGTTAAAAGGGCAGGGTATAAGATTCAACACATTCTTAGAGATTCAATATTGGAACATCAGACAACAATTAATTAAAATTTAGAAAATCTAATTTCGAAACAATTTACAATATATTTTAAGACCTCGATAAAAGTTGAGTTAGTTCTGAGGTGTACAGAAGACAGTAAACGTAATGTATTTGAAAATTGATATTTTAAAACATGATCGTTTGCTGATTCATTTCTACAAGGAGCGAAAGTTAAATAAACCGAGACACATGCGCCAAATAGTTCATGTGCTCAGGAGATGAAATCAAATTACCAGCAATATTTATTATAACTCGTTAATGCAGGTTACTATTTGAAAACAAAGATTGTGAATCTAGAAACATACTAATACTAATAATTAAATCTACGTCTTCTCTTAAATTATTTAGTGACGTAACTAGTTGTTCTAAGGTAAATATTCGACCTATTTCAATTATTCTATTTGTGATATTTAGTCTGTATTTGGATTGTGTGAAAATTTGCAGGTTATTTATAAATGAAAATTAGTGGATCTCAGTCTCAAAAAGGATCTAAGTATAAGTATACGTAATACTTAAAGAAAACTATAATATTGCAATACAGCACTTTTCGAAGTGGAGGTATTGTGTCCGATGTGTGGATGCATGTCTATGTCTCAGAGCAAAGAGATTTTTAGGTTAGGCTTCGAAGGTCTAGTTAAGAGGATCGTATGGTCATAGATTGGAATAGGGCTTCCTATGTTAGGGTAAAGGACAGGAATTAATATTTATGAATTTTCTGAATTTTTGAAATGATATGGTCCTGGAGTTTTACAAGAAATGTCCTTAGGTATATGGAAAGTCTACCTTATAAATTCTTATTATTTAATCATTTTCTTGGTTTGCTTTTGATAAATTGTACTTTTTTCTAGAGAAAAATTACAAAAATGTCTACTCGAAGAAAAATATAATAACTACCTTTTTTATCATCACCACGGTAATTAAGGAATTCAGCTTCATAGTAATCGTGCAACCTTGCCAAATTAAAATGACTACTGTTGAGATATTTTAAAAAAATGGTAATTTTAAACTCATCATCCTTGTTTGACACTATAATATGAAGAAATTATCTTACATCCTACATTTATACCAGAATTCACATAAATATACACGATACTTTCAGTTGTCACTTTGACATATCCTCCGAAGATTGTATGTTTTATTGTGTGGTGTGAACTGGCGAGTTTTTACAAAATAATGTTACATAGGTCCGATTTCATAATAATGTCCTTCATTCGGTTTATTCTCGGTTAACTAATGAGTACGGTAATTTAACGGTATATCAAAAAGGACTAGGAATATATCAATTAATGATCGCATAACACTATTTTTTTATGAAAGTCAATTTGTATTTAATAGTGACTTTAAATAATAATACGGCATTAGGTTTTATTACGAAATCGGTCCTTATTTCTATCAAATATGATATCCTTTTGTAATTTACTTTATTCATATAAATACAATATAACTTTATATACATATTTGTTATTTATGTTTTGTATTAATTTATTAAATATAAATTGAAATAAAATGCATCGTACGCTTTGGTATATTTAAGCGTGGCGCTTTCGCATAATAATGCGAACGTACTCAGTAGATGGCGCAAAACTTGGTTATGATTGACATACGTTATCTGACGCATCTATATTATATTTCATCTATATTATATTTCATCTATGATTATAATAAATAATATTTTTAATTTGTTTGCCCAAATACAAAATATGACTTAAACTTAAGTTTAGGATTTTTCCTCTTATCGATATGCAACCCAATTTACATAGTTATAACGTTATACCATAAATATTAAAGATATCACAAAACGTTATGTACAAAAATCATACACAGTTTTAAGCTACATGTTTTAAAGTTATGTTCGTATATACAAAATGTTTCATATTGGCAGGGTAAACCTTTCTCATTTTCTTAAATGAGACTACAATACAGGCTGATTGGTGAGAATGGCCTATTAAATGTATTATAGAACGGAATTTTAAACCAAATTTTGTAGTATGATAAATTTTACACATATTTCATGTATCATACCCTATACCTACTATATACAGTCCCTGGCAATTGAATTAGAGCCGCCTTCTGTTTATGGTATTTTGTCAAGTTTATTAGGAATAAAACAAAAACAGATACACAGTACTAATAGAAAATGTTTATTGGTACTTTTTACAAGATCTAATATTAATATTTTGTCAAACCTCCTTTAGCTTTGATGACAGCACTTACTCTATCTGGCATACTAGCAATACAAGCTTTTACGACTTCTTAATACTACTCGCACTATATTATTAAAATACTCGTAAAATAATTGTCTTAACACCAGAACGTAAAAATTTCAACTGAATTTGTATATTACTTGTACTAGTTTCGCATATTTTATTATCTGTGTTTAGACCATAAAAGCAGGTACCTAACCCATAAGCGATAACAAAAGGATATTCTTACAAATAAAACGGTTGTTTTGTCTAGGATTAAGGTCTCTTTGAATAAATAAATCCGTTTATAACCAATATTTGAATAAGAGCGATTTATTTTATAAATTACTTCTTACGCACGGGTGGCTCTAATTCAGTTGCCAGGTACTGTATACCATTCCTTCCGAGTTATTCGCAATTAATGAAAAAAAGTGACAGATACCGATCTTAGTAAAAGAGGTGAATGAAAGGATAAGGATGCATAGTCGATATTACGTAGTTACACAGTATTTTTTTTTTTCTGTAACGTTATACAGAGTGTTTAAACACTTAGTTGCTTAGAAATAAGTTCAATCTGCGGAAAGTAGATTCTTTTAAATGGAAAGGTATATATTTTATTAGATATTCTGATTCTACAAAATATTCTTTTTTAATCTGTATTAGGTGTTCCGTGTTCCTATACCTAAAATAGAAGGCGAATAAGTTATAACGATTTAATTGACCTCCGTACCTAAAATGCTCAGACATGGCAATTTACTGAAGCAAGGCTGCTTAGCTCATTTGGTTTACATACTTACTTGCCACTTATTTTGACGTCTGTGATTTTGTTAACCGTATTTTCGAAAATTCTTCCCATTGAATTATGGGAATAAGGGATCTTTTAGACAAATAACATCAGATGCTATCCGAAGAGCAATAATTATAGGAATACGTCTCCAAATATAGAAAGCCTCAATAGAACCGGCCATGTCGAACCATTTAGATAACTTATTTATTTGTGTTATTATTATTGTTGTTCTTATAATATTTCTAAAAGCTCATCTTTTCATTAAGAAAATATTAAATATTTAAGAAATTACCGATTGTAGATATAGGAAGTGGTTAATGAAAATGAAAGCGCATATAGCGTCCTTCCCTTTCTTAATAGAAAATGCAGGGTGCACCATTTAAATAAGATGATGCATTTGTGTTTTGAATCGCTCTGTACACAGCTTTTGCAATATTGGCAAAATATCACATTGCTATAAAACTGTAACAATATAAAAACGTCATTCCAGTACTAAAAGAATTTCAAATTGTGTCGTGTGGAAACTTCTGAAATACTCGGTATAACTCGATGAAACCTGATATCGAAGGAATGAGGAAGATGTGCTTAATCTAAATTTGAAATAATATATAGTGTGTCCCGCTTAAGAAACTGTATGTTTGGTTCACTCTGGCAATATACAACATCTTGTATATACGAGAATAATTTAAAAATATGTAGCTTAAGATTGTTTATGATTTTTGTACATAATTTAATTTATTTCGGAGTTTTTCTTAGCCGTGATTTCATATATATTTAAAGAAACTTCTTGGTCAATCGGCTGGTTGATGAAATATTAAAACAAATATGTAAAAAAACAATACTACATAACGGCAAAGTTTTTTTTTATTTTAGCTTTCGGTAGTGCTAGCTACCTTCTTCAGAACACTTACAACAATTACAACATATTAAAAAGGTTGTTATTTAAAAAGTACATTTGTACATGGTCAAAACTATATTGCAAAAATGCAATATATTAAAAGGTTGTTATTTAAAAAGTACATTTGTACATGGTCAAAACTATATTGCAAAAATGCAATATAGTTTTGACCATGTACAAATGTACTTTTTAAATAACAACCTTTTAATATGTTGTAATTGTTGTAAGTGTTCTGAAGAAGGTAGCTAGCACTACCGAAAGCTAAAATAAAAAAAAAACTTTGCCGTTATGTAGTATTGTTTTTTTACATATTTGTTTTAATATTTCATCAACCAGCCGATTGACCAAGAAGTTTCTTTAAATATATTTGTACATAATGTTTTGTGATATCTTTAAAATTAATGGATATATTGAGACATGATGTACTAATGCCTCACCCTGTATATGGAGTAAACCGGTCAAATACGGTATAAAGCTTGTTATGCTATGTGAAGCAAAAACGGCTTACATGTCATCAGCAATATCGTACCTGGGAAAAGAAAATCGTGAATCTGATGAGCCACTGCCAGTGTATTATGTCATGAAGTTATGTGAATTTTTATACGGTACCAATAGAAATGTTATAACGGACACGTGGTTTTCTTCTTCGCAATTAGCTGAAAAGACTGAGCAAAAAGCTGAAAGAAACTAACTATGGTTGGAACTCTTCGGAAAAAAATAAGCCAGATATTCCGCCAAGTTACTTGAAACCCATATCTTAAATTCCAAGTAACTACAAACTTTTCTTATGATCCTAATATAGTCATTGTTTCATTTTCACCAAAGAAAAATAAGACAGTACTGTTTCTATCTAGTTTGCATAGCAGTGGTATTATAGACAATGACACCAAAAAAAGTGAAATTGTACTGTTTTACAACTCAATAAGGGGAGGAGTTGATACTTATGATCATATCTATCCCCCCAAAACAGTTTCTCGTAACACACAAGGTTGGCCCCTTCGAGTTGTCTATGGTATGTTAAACGGTGCTCTAATAATTGCTTATATTAGCCCTTTTCCTTTGCTAAAAAAGTGTAGCACGGTGCAGCACTGAACTACACTTTCCACCAGATTTTCGTTCCTTTGCACGGTGTAAATAAAACAAGTGCTGCACCAGGATTGTTTATCTGCACTAGGGTAATAGCTGGTGTAAATTACACTATTTTAAATGTCAAGCATATGTCAAAGTAATTAATAAAGGTACCTACTTTTATTAGTGCCGTTTACTTCATACTATATACGAATGTTATTTATTGGAATTTGTGCAGTATATATTGATAAAAAAACGTTAAGTATTTATGAAACGCATGCAAAGGAGAGGCAAAAAGAGGTTATTATGTATTAAATATAAAGTAAAAAATTGTTTTTACATTATATCTTTAAGTTAAATTACAGATGCCATTATTATTGCAATTTTTGATAGTTCAAATGCAATTTTCTTTAAAAAATGCCATTGAATAAGATTATTAAAATTATTACGAATAAAGTACGATTTATAAATAAATTAGTGAAAAATATCTTTGACGTTTAGTCCAAATTGAGGCATTTTCATCCTTTTAACGTAGATATAATATATAATTTATAATAATGGGAATTGACAGTTCTTTTTATGAATATATGCAGACTGCCAAAGGAGTTTATCTTAACTAAATTTGTTTAACGCTGCAAGTCGTAGTAAGTAGAAAGAGAATAATATTGCGGCTCTGTAGCAACAATGTTCACATTATATACAATGTTATATAGATCTGGAGATCTCTTTTATAAAGGATTAGTTAGTAACTACAATGCCTGAATTCAGAAAGTGCTATGGTGCTATTCGGTTTTTGTCAAGTCAGATTATGATGAGTTGATGGTTGAGGTTATGTTATAAATTCATCTACACTCGATTCGTTTCTTTGTATTTTTGGCTTCGTTACACCACTGTAACAATTGTAGTGTAAATTACACTACACTGAAAAGCAAAGGAAAAGACCTATTATCTTCCCAGACAGCACTGTATATTCAGAGAATATTCTGTCAATATCCAAAAACGAAAATATATATTCGGAATATATGTAGTATATTCTAGGGCTATTATTAAGAATCGGGAATATTACTGTAATATGCTCTTAATAACATACATAGGATATTTTATAAAAATATTCTATGAATATACACATAGAATATTATGTTGGATCATATCTTGGGAATATTCTTATAATATTCTTGTTTCTTAAAAGATTTGCAAGATTTTCTCTAACAAATTAGGTATCATATAATTTGTGCAGGTAGTGGTTTCCATGTGCGTTTAGTATATTATACATTTTGTACTGAAACAGTCGTTAGGACAGTTTACATATCCACATAATTTTACGGATTGTTTTGCAAGTAATATTTATATTTTATTAAATTTTACATATAAAAAACTATTTTAACTATTCTATTTTCTTATCATCATCAGACAGGTTTCATCTACTTATATTATATTGGCCATAAACTTGTCACGATTGCTAATTACATATGAGAAAAATACAATAACTAATAAAAACAAATTTACCAAACTGTGAAGCATGTGTTCATGGTGTGATTCGCACTAGATTCTTTGTTTATCTACATATTTGAATAAATAAATATTTATAAATATAAATAATAAATATTTATAAATATAAATATTGTCTACTGTTACCGATATACCAATCCTTATTGTTTGTAATAAATTATTACATACAGATATCTTTTTTATTCTTATGTGTTTTTAAATTCGAATCTGCCGCGCAACATAGATACTACGACCTGTCAGCTGCCGAGAGATATACGAGGGAGCGTTTTTATATTCGCGGAATGGGGGATAAGGGGTGGAAATAAAAAACCAAATTATTTTTCTTTTTCAATATATTCACTTGCAAGACGAATACATTTTTCACATCTTTCAATTCATTTAATTATACCCTCATAAACAAATGATTTCTCTTTATCTGCAAAATACGCCGAAACTGCCTCCTTGACTTCATCATCGGCAGTAAATATTTTACCCCGCAGCTCTTTTTTCATTTTTGGAAATAGGTAATAATCACTCGGGGCCAGGTCTGGGCTGTAGGGCGGGTGATTCACAATTTCGAAGCCCACCTTATGCAGGGCAGCTAACGCAACGCGGCTCTTGTGGACGGGCGCGTTGTGGTGCAAAAGCAGCACACCTTTCGTCAATTTTCCCCGTCTTTTCGCTGTAACGGCTTGTTTTAGTCGCTCTAATATTGAATCGTAATATTCTCCGGTTATAGAAACACCTTTATCTTTATAATCAATCAACAATATTCCTTCCGAGTCTCAAAATACCGTTGCCGTGAGTTTCCCAGCTGATTGTGACACTTTAAATTTCTTGGGAGGTGCTGTGCCCTTTTTATGCCACTGCACGGAGTCTTGTTTGGATTCAGGTTCATAATGATGAACCCAAGTTTCGTCTCCAGTAACAATTCGACTCAATACACCATCCTTGTCTTCATTACAGAGGTCGAAAAATGCACGCGAACACTCTACGCGCTGTTGTTTTTGCGGGCGGCGTAGGCATTCTCGGCACCCATCTCGCGCTGACCTTAGACATCCCGAGATGATCGTGTAGGATTTTAAAAATTGTTGTATCGGATACTCCAACCATTTCTGCGAGTTGTTTCTTCTTTAGTCGAGCATCATCGAGTACAATTTTTTCAACTTTTTGGATAAGTGCTGGGGCGTGGTCACCTCAATGCTCATGCCCGGCCTCGGGTCATCTTCAACGGATTCCCTTCCTTGTTTAAATAAACTATGCCACTTGTACACCATGCTGGTTTCTCCTGGACAAGAGTCGCCGTAAACTAATGACATCTCATTCATTATGGTCGCGACTGATTTTCCTTGCCTGGTAAGGAACTTTATAACGGCACGATATTCGATTTTTTCCATATTTCACTTTTCACTCCTGATTATGGTACTTGGTTGACGATAGCTCAAAGACTAACTGTCTAATAACAATGAAACTTCGTATTCATACTAATTATGAGTCGCTGCATAGGCCACGCCCCCAATGCGCCTAATCAACCCCCTACAACCCGCTCATTCCGCGAATATAAAAACGCTCCCTCGTACGAACTATAAACAAAAGTAGAACTGTAGAACACAAGGATGTGACGGAGTACAAGTGAAGTGATAAGTTATCCAGTTATAAGTTAATCTCTGTTATTATCAAGGTTAGTAATATCTACAGATATGTATAAATTAAGCAGTAGGTAATATGTATACATATAATAAAATGAAGCGGCGAAGAGATAGCACTTGGTATAAACACCTTCACAAAGAAATAAGCGATGCTCTCAATAGCCATCATCGCCATATGCAAAATAACGCTAATAACATTATGCCAGAAAATAATTTAGTTAATTTAAATAACGTTGACGAAAGTGTTTTTGTTGTGAGTGGAAATGATGGTGACGGCGGTAACAAAAGCAATAATGATAATATTTCATTTTCAAATTGTTAAAGAAGTTATTGACGACAAATAATAGAATAACTCTGTTTGGAAAGCTATATCCATAAAGTATGAATGTTTTTGTTTGATGCTGTTACAAAAGCATCAGTTTTATATACTAAAGGACATTCAGACATTCATTCTTGCACTAAATGTAACCAAGAAGGAGAATACATTCAAGATAGGGTGTGCTTTCCAGATTTAAATTTTATTAAACGCACTCATATGGGCTTTGTTGAACAGTGCGACCCAAATCATAATGGCAATACATACTCGTACATAAAAATGTGTTACATACATACATTTGTAAATTTCGTTTCAACTCAATATCGCTCAGTAGTAGAAAATGTCTAGTTTTGTATATATACCTATAATTATGCTTCTGTATTCCAAATATAAAATTTTTGCAGATTACAAAAATAACAGAGACAATATTCTTACAGGGAAGGTCATCCAGACGGAGCCGGGAAGAATAACGATTATTATTTTAATAAATAAAATTGTGTACCTATATGTTTATTGTAAAGTATTTAAAAATAAATAATTAATTAAACATGAACATACTCTGGATTATTCGAAAAAATTAACGAAAAAGAACTAGAGTTTGTCACAAAAATTGACATTATAAGACGAAGCATATTCTGACACAAATTTGCTCTCCAAGATATTAGATACTACCAGATCAGGGTTTTTCTGATTGATGAAATTTAGTAAATAATATTGTACTTTAGGTATAATAAAATCAATGCTCTGATCTATAGTATATAATCCTCCTATATATCATCAAACGGAAAATTCTGGAAAATATTGAAAGTAAATAAATCTCCTTTGTAGAATACCCACAATATAACATGCACGTAAAACTTTTCATGTTTTTATATCTCCAGTGGACACTCTAGTTGGTTCAGACTATTATATGTTAGAATACATGTATTACGTCGATAGAGAGTGAGATGATAAAAGCTAATCGTTTTGTCTAAGCGGTTTTGCATCGTCATTCAATGTAAATTCGACCGAGAATACCAAGGTATAATAGATAAACGCAGTCAACCTACTGGTGTTTATTGTCTCACTTTCTTCACGTATACCTACCGATTGGTCGTATTCAGTTAGCACATCAGTAAGTACCTACGTACACAGGTACGTACCAATGAGTGAAGTACAGCACTGAATGCCTACCATACCCCCTGGAACAATGCCTACGATATGGGCAAGTATGGGTATTCAGAACGCTACTTCACTAATCGATACCTACCAGTGATTTACCAATGTACTAACTGAACACACCCAATGTAATACCCTCATGCCCGGTTTCTGAAACGTTAAACACCAGTTATCTGTTTGGTATCTGGCAAATTTAACAAGGACTGTCTTTGTTAAATAGCCAGATGCCAAACAGATAACTTCTGTTTAACGTTTCAAAAACCGGGCATGAGTCTAGCAAGTACAATATTTTGAGCCCAGCTGTGGGATATTCTACGTGTATGGATATTTTCAGAATAATCAGTGAATATTTATAGAATATTAAGAATATTTTAGTTTTATTCCTCAGTGGATATTCTTAACTTAATTTTTTATATATTTCACGTATAATCTAAGAATATATGCAATATTCCAGGAATATTCCAAAGAATATATTCCAAGCTCTTTTCAAATGAATATTCTATGTATAATCTAAAGACATACTGAATATTTCATAAATATTCTTATGAGTATATTCTATGGTTATCTACGATATTCCCATAACGACAGTTCACAGAATATTCCTAAAACGATGTATATTGTTATGTGATATTTAAACTTATTGCAACTTATTGTTCACGTTAATTGTTAAAAAAAAAAATCTTAGAACAGCGATAGAGGGAGTGGAAAAAGAAAAACACAAATATAATAATAGTAATTTTTTATTTGAGAAAAAAATTCAAAATTTAATGTAACGTACACATACAAACACATACATGACACAACACGACCCGATTAGGCATCAATTTCTAAATTAAAAATACATCGTACAATAAATTAGAAAATCTAGTGGGGAATGACGTAACGGCAGTTTTGGTAGTTCGGAGCAGCAGCAGGTGGATGTAAACAGATTTGTTTTGACAGTAAGAAAACAAATTTGAATTTAAAGAAAACACACATAAAAGTATTTAACAAACAATTATTTAGATATTTATACAATAACACTACGAGTGATAAGTGGGTGTCAGAGTATAAAAAGAAGAATAGAGAAAATTTTATCAGGACGAGCGAACTTAAAGGGAAATTGAAGAGGATTAACTAAAGAAGAATAACTAAATAAACACGCACACACACACACATATAATTAGCAAGGTAAGAAAGAGGATGGGATAATTTTAAGACTTTTTGTACAATTTTATTATTATATTTGTGTTAATAATTTCAATCTTTCATTTCTGTCGTTTGTGACAGAACAATTATCTCAGATCCACTATCTACCAACGCTGTTAATGTCAAAGTATCCAATTTAACCTCCACTAACGGTAATGTTAGATCATCAGTGAGAATTTTGTGGTCAGTTGTGAATAAATGCTTCGGATGTTCATAGTTGTTGTCTGAGATTACAGTATACTTAGAATTTTGTGGATTATTTATAAAAAATGATCGGAATTTTCTTGTGAATTGTGTACGTCAGCTATAACGTTCAATGCATTTACGTTGTGTGAATGTTCATATGGATTGCGGTGTTCTGGTTGTTGCTGTGAATTGTTGTGAGTTTTAACTCCTGATTGTTGATTAGAATGTCTGTGTGTATTTGAATTTTGATGTAATGTGTGGTCGTTTCGATTAAAATTAGAATTCTGTTGATAATTTTGACGACTGTAATTTTGATGTGAATTAGAGCTTTGATGAATATTTTGGCGATTGTAACCTTGATATGGACGAGAATTTTGTTGATAGTTGCTGTTTCTGCTGTTAAAATGTGTGTTAAAATTGCCTGTTTTATAATTTTGGTTAGAATTTTGTCGATAATATGGCGTATAACCTTCTGTGTGATTATGAGTGTGTTGTGTTGATTTATGTTTGTAAAGATCATCGTATTGTCTAAGAACTTCACAAAACTCCTTAAAAGTAGTAATATTTTGTATAATGACCGATTTATTAATTTCGAAATCAAAATGTCTTGCAAAATGTCTTATAATCTCATTTTCACTTAATTTTGGTGTCAAATGTTGTGCAGTGGTGTACCTATTAATGAAATACTGTTCGCGCGAATTACTTTTTTGTGAATTAAATTTCCCCATGAAAAGATTACTTCTAATTTTGTTGTGTTCGGTTTCAGACCAATACTTAGCTAAGATAAGCGCCTCAAATTCCTCGAATGTGTTGAAGGAATTCTCAACAACCGAAAACCAGACTGAAGCATCCGCCACTAATGATGATCTAACAATGTTATACAATTGTACGTGCGATGTTGCTGGCGTTACACCCGTTTGATTGAAATCAAGAAAGCCACGGGACAACCTCGCCTACCGTCAAACTTCGGGACCAGATCCTTGATTTTGAGGTTATGAGAAAACGTCTGTCTACCAAAGTCACATGACATTTCATTTTGGGTTATGTTGGAAATGTCAGGAACAGTTGCAGTCACAGGAGGCGTAACAATTGACGATTGAGAAGCTAACTCCGACGGTGATCCAAATTTATTTACCTTTTCTTCTAAACAGTTTAGCCTGTTTTCGAAGGAAGTTTGACTTGACATAATGTTATCAAGTTTACTTTTTATGATGTTTAACATATCTTTAATGTCATCCCCACCATCTAAGGAAATCTAATATGGGATGTAAATTTAGAATTTTGATAAAAAATTGAGTTTAAATTAAAATTAATGATTCACATATGAGGATATATTGACTTATGCCAATATTATCCTGTCACGGTCGCCAAATTGTTCTGTCACAAACGGCAGAAATGAAAGATTGAAATTATTAACACAAATATAATAATAAAATTGTACAAAAAGTCTTAAAATTATCCCACCCTCTTTCTTACCTTACTAATTACTATATGTGTGTGTGTGTGTGCGTGTTTATTTAGTTATTCTTCTTTAGTTAATCCTCTTCAATTTCCCTTTAAGTTCGCTCGTCCTGATAAAATTATCTCTGTTCTTTCTTCTTTTTATACTCTGACACCCACTTATCACTCGTAGTGTTATTGTATAAATATCTAATTGTTTGTTAAATACTTTTGTGTGTTTTCTTTAAATTCAAATTTTTTTGCTGACTGTTTTCTTACTGTCAAAACAAATCTGTTTACATCCACCTGCTGCTGCTCCGAACTACCAAAACTGCCGTTACGTCATTCCCCACTAGATTTTCTAATTTATTCTACGATGTATTTTTAATTTAGAAATTGATGCGTAATCGGGTCGTGTTGTGTCATGTATGTGTTTGTATGTGTATGTTACATTAAATTTTGAATTTTTTCTCAAATAAAAAATTACTATTATTATATTTGTGTTTTTCTTTTTCCACTCCCTCTATCGCTGTTCTAAGATTTTTTTTTTTTTTTTTTTTAACAATTAACGTGAACAATAAGTTGCAATAAGTTTAAATATCACATAACAATATATATACGACATTTTCTAGGAATAATCAATATTCAAAAATGTATATTCATTGAATTTTCCTGGGATATCTATTGCTGTCTGGGTTCAGAGAAAATGCTATAAGGAATTATGGAACAGCAAAACCTATTTCAAGGCGTATTTTTTCAAGGAATGTTGCATTACCAACAAACAACACCAGAAAACATGCAGCAAAGAATACGCCATGTATGTGCAGACATTTCTGATGTTACTGCGTGTGCATAGAGATTTTTCTGCGCGAATACATAATTAAGTGCATTGGGGCTGGTGGCCTCAAATTTAAACACCTAATTCGATAGCCGTCTGCTTTCTCCCACTGTGTATCTTATGTAAACAACTATTAACATTTATTTTCTACTTTTACATTTAACAAACAAATAAAAAACATGTGCTGCACTGACTTTTATTATGGCCTCATTTTTTCGAAATATCTCGATTAATATTAATTTGAGGTCATATGTGGCTTACCATTTCTCACAACTTACTGCTCTTTTAGAATTTGATAACAAAAATACCATATGCTATTTGAAAAAAAAGAGTTGACCTGGCTATGACCTTTGTGTCTTTCTATATAGTGACAACAGTAGTGCCATCTAATGAGCCCCTTCATATAGTTAAACTTTTGTCTAATGGATTATTTAGAAATCGATTAAGCAGTTTTTGTGTAAAAATGTTTAGTTATCAAAAACCAAACTGGCTTCGTATTGGCGTCCTGATACCTGTAGGGAAGGGTTGGTAAGTTTAGTTTGTAGAATATTGTGGTAGAAGTCGAAATCAATACTAAATTCTAACATATTTAATACACCATAACTTAATTTAGTAAAATCTTCCAGATTAATCTAATGTGTTAGATTTTCCTATGAAAACAATAGCATCCTGTAACTGCTTTAATTTTTAATTTGTTTAGTGTTATACTTACAAATAAATGATTTGTCTTAATTAATGCTAGTTGGTTACTTCGTTTTAGACTTATTTGAATATTTTTCGATTTTTTAGTTCCAGCTAATGAATTTTTAATTCTTACAACGAATTGACTAAATCCATTGGAATTATTGCAATAAAATGAAGTTGAATGAATACAGATGTTTAGAATAATACAACTAAACGTTCTTTTCGATTCCGCGCAACATTACAAATGGCCGCACAACAAATGAAAAATAATTTGTAAAAATAACAAACATGCAAGTTTGCTACGAGTTATATATGTACTGCGATATACATTCTATGTAACTACGTATATCCACAAAAACGATAAAACATGCAGAATCATATGGAAATCATATGCAGTTTCCTAAAATTCGTGCACTGTTTTCGGAACTAATGTAGCAAAGCTTATTAAATCCCACAAGCTGCTATTTGCCGATAATTTGCAGCTTTATCATTATATCAACATTGCCAATAGCTTTGCACTTGAATTTGATCCAACCACTAATGAAAGCCGGTACACCAGAAGCAGGTTACTTTTAACCTTTGCGCTTGTTTGATGTGGGATTAAATTGAGCAAATGATAGTAACTACGTTTGAAAATTAATATTTATTACATATAACTCCAATTATGTCTAATACATTGTATGGAAATAATTTATAATATTTTAAGGTATACCTATTCAACAGCAAGAAATTGCGTATTTACGAAGCAAAATACAGGCTTTACGTACTGCCATAAGAGATGCAAAATTTTCTACAGAGCGTTTATAATTCAGTAACCAATATTTGCACATTCAAATTTACAACATTCATTTTTCAGAGAAAATAATTCTTGATCAATTTGATCAATATTCGAATGTCATGTACCTATCTATAATAGATCGTAAAATAATTGGGATTATTTTATTATACAGGATAAAATATGCCAATTATCTAATTGTCTATGGAAGTCTGTAGAAATGAAATACGAGAAGTGTTGTTTATAGTGCCAGTCCTTGGATGTATTATACCAATATATTAAGAAATATGTTTAGTGCTTGTTATGGGGGGGGGCATAATGTATTAATATGTATGTATATCAGAACTAAAACACTTAAACAACTTTTTGCGAGTACTGGTACTATATTAACAAATTCTAAACATATTTCTCACAAATTTTGCTTAAGAAACTTTTCAAATAGATAACTATTATTAAGATATTGTAATGTTACCTGAATACTAAAACACCAATTTGCTGTTTTATTCGAATTCCTCTCTTACAATGATAAAAATATAAATAAAATTTTAAAATTGATATCTCATCCTTCTATAAACGTACTACCTTCATTCAATTTACAAATTCGTCAATAAGTTTTTTAAGTTAGTGTAGTGTAAAGGAATACATTTAATACATGTCCCCTGTTAATTCCATTTCAATAACAATAACTTGTTACTTCGATGCCATAATCATAGTATCTATAACCTATTATAATACTGCTATTTACTGATCTTGTCAAAAAATGCTGTTTCTGCGACATAATTTCATAAATATGCAGCATATGTTCATGGCACCCGACTTCATTTTGTCCATAACATCATTACAATAATAAATTAATAATGAACTTGTTGGACCGACATACATAATGTGTATGAAAGATATATTTAACACAAGATATCAGATAAAATAAAGTAGTATGAGTATACTATATGTGTATCAATAATAATTGTGGATCACTATTCATTTGAAAAGAAGATTTATTTTTTAAGTAGATTAGATTAGATTACTGGTGGGTTAAGGCATTTCTGCCTCTCTTCACTGCGATCTATTGTGAATACCCTTAATCGTTTAGTCCCAATTGATCTCCAAACTTCTAATGAAATTCAGGATCTTTTTGGGGGCTATTACTCTGATGTTAGCCAGTTCTAAGTGCGCCTGTTCGGAGTGACGAAGCCTTTGTCGAGCTATCGTCACGCAGTCACACATAACGTGTTCCGCCGTTTCACTATGTTCGGAGCAGAATCGGCATTTATCGCCGTCTACCTTGCCCATCTTCTTAAGGTGATACCTGAGATTGCGCGCCTTTCTTTGCAAGACCGTCGGCAGTCTCGTTCTCTTCGCACCCCCAGTGTCCTGGTACCCACATCAGTGTAACTGTGTTTCTTTAGGCCAGAATTTTGAGGGTCAGCAGACAGTCCCAGGTTAACCTCGACTCAAAGCTACTGCTACTAGGTACTACTGTTGAAGTAAGTCGAAGGTAATCAGTATTATTATTGATACATGAAAGCACACACAACATTGAAAAAATAATATTAAGGTAATTTAAACAATAGGTTGCTTTTATTACCACATCGAGCGTAATCATTACTAAATTGGTAATCGTTCCCAGGTAGCACAGTCCGTTGGCTAAGTGTCGGCGATAGCTCGGGCCAACGTAACATAGTTGGCGCAAAGTCACAGTCTACAAACGATAAATATCCAACATTAGTTAAATATCGGCAAAATACGTTGGTTCAACTTATCATTGCAACGTTCCATGTTCGTTGGCTTTTGATCGTTTTGTTGGCTGAATGTCGCGTAAAAGTTTTCAGACGACAATCGAAGCGAGGGCGGAGTCAAAGCTGATCCCGTGGCTTAATGGTTAGAGTTCTTACGTAACATTCACGAGGTGCCCCGTTCAAATCTTACCATGTGACGTTTTTTTTTCCTTTTTAAAAGGCACTATTTGTTTTATATTCATTTTTATCTCAAAAATCATGAACTTACAAAATATTATTATTGGTCATATTACCCATACATTGTGAGCTATATTTCAAATGTAATGCGCATGCGCATCGATCCGCAATCGACATTTTGATCGAAATACGGTGAGTGTAGGTGCACCGCCATATGCAAGTTTGTGTTGTTGATTCGATTTTATTCGTTTTATTGTGGTTTTATTAGCCCAGCTGTTAGTCATGAGAGAGAGTTATATAGTTAAGAGTTACCGTCTACATTGTACAATATTTAAAATAGCCCCTATTGTGAAAGATGTTATAAGAACAATGGACGGGTAAGTACTTTACATAGACATAGGTAATATAATATGTACTGATAATGTATTTTTCATATATGCCGTGATTGAAAGTTGTGAGCTACCACAACCTGGTGACTAAGAAAGCATTGGATATACCAGTAACCTGAAAGATATGTCAGATTCCGATAAGGGAACACTTATTTGTATCTTGTATACTAATGCCAGCCATCCTTACTGCTGATTGTAAGTATGTTGATAATTGCCATGGTTTCTTTCTTACAAACTATATTTACAGGTGCTTCATCTTCTATTTCCGATGTTAGGCCAGAGTTGCGTACGATATCCTAATTACACATAATCATTTGTGACAACTGATCGTAAGCTATAATTGCCTTTTTTAATTTTTCACAAACTTATACTAGAGCTTTAATAATAAATTCTTCTATAGTTACGCATGAAGTTTAAAAGTTTTTTTTACAGTATATACGTAATGTCTGTTTTTTATTTATGCATTGGTATTTACAGGTATACTCGTGTTAGCTGAGTTGAATAAGTTGAACCGTGCTGGTTGTATTGAAGACTAAAGATAATATTGAGAGACTTAAAAGCTATAAAATTCCAGATAAAAATTATCGAAGCAAGCCTTTGATAAAACAAACATCTTCCAAGCGATTATAGGTAAGATTTAATTTTTGTACGTTATTTTCTATTTAATTAAAATTTTATATTAAACATAATATTTAGATGCTGTCTCAAAATTTGTCTGCGATATTTAAATGAAAAGGGCTAGTTATGAGGCGAAAGTTAAAGAATAACCGTAGTCAAAATTCTTAAATCAAAAATCTGAAAATTTCCAAAAAGGTACGTAATCACACTGTAAATAGCCACATATATACATAGCAAACCCCACAACTTCATTTCAAGATCTGTAATGGAATGAAATATACAAAGTGTCCCAAGTAAAATGTTCACAAGCTATGAAGTTGATTACTTAACAAGTTAGTAATACTTTTTACTCTGAATGATAGAAAAACAGAAAAAAAGCGTTCACATTGTCTTTTTTAATGGAATACTGTATATTTTTAAAGAAACCAATAGTTTGAACAAAATATTTATTACTTACTACTGTGAAATTAAAAATAAGCAAGTAAAAAGTGATAATTGTGCAAATGTGCAAGTGGGCAATGATCAAATATTGTAGAATAAATAATCACATACAGGTTTTCCTAGTTATGTACTTGCCAAATGAATCATTCTTTGTGATTATTGGTCGCGTTCATCAGACTGAGCCGCTCTGTAACAGTTACCGATTTTTCTGATGAACGGCTACGCTACCTACTACTACGTCATCGCTACATCGAACGCTTCCAAGAATTTATATGTAGCGGTCGCCATTTTTTCGAGCGCAATTTTCTTACGCTCCCAAGATCGAGCGGTGAGCAGTATTCGTTTAGCAGTTGTTAGATAGTGGTTTAAATATGGCGGACAGAGAACGCGTATATTGTTCATCAGAATGCGATGACGTCAGGAACTGTTGTAGATGTAGCGGAGCGGTAACTGTTACCGAGCGGCTCAGTCTGATGAACGCGACCATTGATTCATCCTTAATAATTATTGCTGTGCGAGTGCCATTTATTTACTCTTCTCGTAAAATGTAATATGCTGCAAGTATATCTGATTTGTAGAAAAAATTAGATATACGTCGCCATTGTTAATTTAACCAACTTCATAGCTTTAATAATAAGTTTGCAATGGTAAACACGTTACCATAACTTTGGACATGGTGTATACTTCTAATACTTTACGTAAACTAAAGATAGATACATATATATGTTAATATTTTTTTATTTGTTCACAGTTCGAGATGAAGGTAAAGCTGAGCGTAATTTGGAAAAGGCTATTGTTGATCGTACATCTTTGACTACTGCTGCTGATAAAAATTAGGAATCAGCTGAGCTGTGAACATCTCCGCGATTAGGTCAGTGTTTTATAATGTTTTAATATTTTTAGTTCAATAAGATATTTCAGTTATTATATACCATAACATGTAAAGAGATAATAAATTTTGTTCTGTAATAAGATATATCACATTTTATTTTTTTATTTATCTTGAATTTTAGTTTCACTAATAAATAAAATATCGTCATTACTTTCTTTATTTATTGTATGTGCAGATCATGTATGGTGTTATATGGATATATGATTCGATGTTAACTATTGTTAACAACATAAACATAAAAAAACATAAAATTTGTAGTAAGTTTTCCTTATATATTGTCACATGAAATAAAACATCTACGATATATGTCCTAATTACAGGCAGATCATATCGAGATATACTATGTTACACAATTATGAGCATGTTTGTCTTGAACGCTGAGTATTTCATCATAAGCGTTGATTTTATAACAGTTTTCAAATTATGACTTGTATATGTTCTTAACTATTATCAACATCTTGCATACATAGATATGAAAATTCAAACAGAAGTTTTCTATTAAATTATCTATGATCTAATTATTGTAATTTGGTAGTTTATATCTTAAATCACGTTTATTTCATATGAAAATATATTATATACAGATAATTAACTCGAATTTTGAGTTGGTATAATATCGCTGTAATTTATTCAGCAAACTAATTAACATCGGATCAGTGTACCTATGTACCATCATATATGTTTTGCATCTTGTATGTTTTATCGTATAGATATCACATACAAGATTAATACCCAATATCACTTCCCGTAGTTACTCCTATGTATCCTTTCGATAAGACGCCAACGTCAGGTGCCGACGTTTCACCAACAGAATGGGTAGGTATTGAAAGTTTATCCTACGCCAATGTCGCCTAAAGATATAAAACCAACGTTGTAAAATGTTCACACTTTCACATACTGCCAACATTGTTGCCCAACGCGTACCCAATGTAACTCGGACAATCAGCCAACGTTACACCAACGTTGTGTGCTACCTGGGTTTATTCCTTTTAGAATGCTATTATGGCACGCTAATGCATTATAATGATCGATTTGCTATATTAACTCTTGCACATGCATTCTTGATAATTAACACCTTTTTATTACTACTAACTTTCGTGCGCTCCTCATCATTCACTACATAAACGCATGTAAGCGACCAGAGCTCGACGTAATACAATTACTCATTTTCTTGAGTAGGATATCGTCTGCATTTCAACATCGCGTGCAGCATTAATCTATTTACTACTCGGGAAACGTCAAAATCTGTTTGGCTTTCAAGCAACATAACTTGAGGAAAAAGGTCGGCACGAGCCGCTTGCTAGCTGTGTTTGCCACCAGCGCGCAGCGCCATCAGCGAATCCGACACAGAACTCCCGCACAGTCGTGTATATACGATCCCGCCATCGTACCAGTTGATATTTTTTCCCTTTGCTCCTTTCTATTCCCGTTTCTTGTAGATACTGCGGCGCATTCTTTTCGATACGAGTCATATATAATGTATATGATTCGTACTCGAGTCGACTGCCTGCTTGATAAATGTTTCTGGATTTAAAGCTCTGACATAATGGTGCTCGGGTCTTATTATTGCATAGATGCTGTATGTAGTAGAGGATAACGGTAAAACGATTTTGTATGGGTTGCAGTTGCTCAGGAAAATGATCGCGAAAAACATTGGAAGTAATAATAAATATATTACGTTTATACACATCAATAGATGTATGCCAAAAATTGTTTGTTTGTTTAGTAATTCCTTCTATCTCACAGAAGAACATCAACAAATTTTTAATTGAAATTAGCCCTTGAAAATGAATCTCAGGGATATTGAGCTCTTAAATTTGCAGCAAGTGCAGATATGAAAAATACGAAGAGTGAGTTATGTACCGGGTGGCCAACTAAGAATGTCGCTCGACCATATGTCAGGAACGGTTTACACTACTGCTTTAGGGAAAAAATATTATTGACTAAAGTGACCCCGAGAAACATCTGGAAATTATTTACAAAAGCGTAGGATGACCGCTAGAGGGCGCAACTGATCACCAAAAATTTTAATTCTTATTTTATGCAAAATTTACCAACTTAAGGTCTATCATAAATATGAAAATCGGAATCTACTGAAAATTTTGCATATTTTACATCGGACAACTTTTTTGTATTTTGCCAAATAAGGAGTGGTGAGGAGGAGAAACTTTGTATTGAATGAATGTTTATAACTCCGGTTCTGTTGAACCGAATTTTGAAAACTGAGTCTCGTTGAAAACAGCATTACTCCTCCAATCTAGTGCTTATAAATTCGAACCAATCTAATAAGTGCCGTGCATGCTAGAGGGCGCTGTTTAAATTTTCTCGAGAATTTTGTTTTTTCTCGAAAATATTGAATGGAAACATACATCTTTGACAACAAATTAAAAAAGCAGACTAAATTACCAACAACTCAGCGAAAACCGGATAGCGCTATCTTTTACCAATTTGTAGATATCTTCAGAAACGTGTGGATGGGAAAAATTTCTTCTATAAATTTAAATTATCCTGCTTCCCGTGAACAGAATTTAGCAAATTTGGTGTCCGTCACCGCTAGAAGGCAATAAAGAAATTTAAATACGCAAATTTTATGATTTTTGAAAAGAACAGTGCGTGGAATGCTTGGCGACCAAGAAAGTAGACTACCATGGATTTTCGTAAACCTACTGATAGTGATTCAAATTGTTTAATATTGTCTTTCTTTCTCACACAGGTAGAGGGCGTTGAAGAGAACAGAATGGAAGACATGTCGCTAACAGTTCGCAACAATATGCTTATGTGAGGAGTGTGCTGTGCATTTCTCAGTAAATGTTCGCCATTTTGTGGTCCCTGCTAGGTGGAAATAAAAAATATCTTATTTTTGCAACGCGATCTACTCGTCGTAACAACTTGGTAGTGGCAATAGGAAATATCGTTCAAAGTAGGTATTTCTAAGACAGAAATAGAGACTGTAGTTCTATCCCCTCGTTGTATAGTGAAGGTTTGCATCGAAAATAGTAGGAGACAACTTCAAGATTTAGGCCGCCACTAATATTAACTTTTTTATGCTATTTCCTTTTTTGTTGTTTTTCTGCGTTGTTTATCTCAATTATACCGTTGTGCTTTTCACAAAAATCTTAAGCTTTCAATTCATTATTTTAGAGTATGAGCATAAATATAAACTTCCACGCACTGTTCTTTTCAAAAATTATAAAATTTACATGTTTAAATCTCTTTAACGCCCTCTAGCGGTAATGGACAAAATGATATTAAATAGTTTGAACCTCGAAATATAGGCCAATGAAAATCCTTTCTAATAAGACCAAATTTGCTAAATTCCGTTCAAGGAAAGCAGAATAATTTAAATTTATAGAAGAAATTTTTTCCACCCACACGTTTCTGAAGATATCTTCGGATTGGTAAAAGATAGCGATATCCGGTTTTCATTGATTTGTTGGTAATGTTGCTTACTTTTTTAATTTGTTGTCAAAACTGTATGTTTCCATTTAATGTTTTCCAGAAAAAACAAAATTCCCGACAAAATTTAAACAGCGCACTCTAGCATGCACGTCACTTATTAGATTGGTTCCAATTTGTAAGCATCAGTTTGGAGGAGTAATGCTCTTTTCAACGAGGCTAAATTTGAAAAATTCGGTTCAACAGAACCGGAGTTATAAGCGTTCCTTCAAAACAAAGTTTCCCCCCTTATTTGACATAAATACAAAAAAGTTGTCCGACGTAAAATATGCAACATTTTCAGTAGATTTTCATATTTATGATAGACCTTAAGTTGGTAAATTTTGCGTAAAATAAGAATTAAAATTTTTGGTGATCAGTTACGCTCTCTAGCGGTCATCCTACGCTTTTATAAATAATTTCTAGATGTTTCTCGGGGTCACTTTAGTCAGTAATATTTTTTCCCAAAGCTGTACTATAAACCGTTCCTGAGATATGGTCGAGCGACATTCTTAGTTGGCCACCCGGTACATACATATATAAAATGAACCTTAATTAGCACAAAAAAATGCGAATAACGTAAAAAGAACAATTTTATCTATAGTTGTAGACAAAAATAAATATGTTATACCAGGAATAAAAGCTTCACTGAAACTATCGTTAAAGCGCTCTGCAGTCGACTTTGCAAATTTAAATACTGACTCGAAGATAACGCCACAAGTTAAATTCTCACATTTTTGGTTTAAATAATATTTTAATCATCAACCAACAATTTTTGAAAATTTACTTGAAATTGAAAGATATGAAATTGCCAAATTAATAATTAAAATTAATTATTAATTAGTGGTATTTATCTTAATTAAATATAAGTGTGAGAGTGTGTGTTGGAATTTATCTTCGCTCGAGCAGACCTAATTCTGCCCTAAGTTTTTTTCCGACGGGTGTCCTCTTTTTGTTTTGTTTGGTAAATGCTCTCATGCGTCAGGCCTCAACACTGATTTGGAGTTTTAATTTCAAAAATCTATAAATCGAATACTTACTGTTATTCCGTATTTGCACGGTTTGTATAGCAAATGAGAGTCAATTGTCCACTAATCTTCTAAAGTACATTAGTGATGTCCATTTGCTAATTACCGTTTTTATTAACTTATAAAGTTCTTCAAAAATGGGTCACATAGAGCGATGTTCAAAAGTTGCCCTCCATACAAACACCTATTAATAAATTATTAAAATTTCCCTAATTGAACCTGTTTAACTTAATTATCAACAGGAATGTGCCTTCTATATCATTATGACAAAAAATTGCGGTTTGTTTTTCCAACTACACAGGCGGGACAACCCCGTGAAGTATATCCGCCTCTTCTTGTCCACTGTTGAACAGTCGGCAAGGAGATTGATGGGAGTTTCCTCCTCATTCCCACACTTTCTACACGGAGGAGAGTTTACTATGCCCGTGCGCTGCGTGTGTTTATTCAGTGCGCAGTTGGACCGGTTAAGTTCACTGTGAGTAACCTCAGCCTGTCTCTGTTCATAAAGAGTGCCTTACGCAGTCTTTTCTCATATGAGCGGATCCCGAGAGTTTTAACTGTGTCTCATGCCAGCAAGTGCATTCCTGTAGGAGCAGTGCCTAGCAGCGAGTTGGTATTTATTTATTTATTAAAACACTAAACACTTTAACCCACTAAACACCAAACAAGTTTTAACTAAAACACCGACGCGTTTCAACAGCGATGCTGCCATTATCAATGCGATAATAAAACTCCGCGTCGGTGTTTTAGTTTAAACTTGTTTGGTGTTTAGTGGGTTAAAGTGTTTAGTGTTCTACTTCTGGACCAAGAGATCCAGTGAAGAACTTCGTATTTATTTATTTATTCGTTCGCTGGCGCCTCTTGCTAGCTTGTGAGCAATTTCATTGTCTCTGATCCCAGAGTGACTTAGCACCCATGTCGGCGTGGTGCGTGATGTTCTGACAGTTTTACAAGAATTCTACGGCAGTCTAATACTACCTGGGAATCAAGCCTGACAGTCTGCAGTGCTTTTAGGGCCGCCTGGCTGTCGGACCAGATTTCTACCGCTCCATTAACCTGCAGGCAGTTTAAAATGCCCTCTACGCAGGTCTGGATAGCAATTATTTCGGCTTGGAAGACGGACGGAAAGCTCTACAGGTTGGGTTTTACGAGGCAGGTAAAGGAAGAATAACGCAACAATATATTAACGTGCTGTTGTCATGGTTTATAAATTATATATTAAATTACATATTAAATGTCAATATATGCCTCTATATTAGACTATTTTAAACAAAAACATAATAATTTATGTTCTTGAATAAATTGATTTTTAACTAATTACAGGATTGTTTGACCTATTAATGGCAAATTATCGGGAATTAAAAGAAAAACACGCGATAAATAAATAAATTTTTTAATTTATAAAATTTAATTTCGGTTGATAAAATAGAAACTCCAGGAGAAGCGTTGGAAGATTTCATCGCGTTCTATAAAGACAAAAATTGTGAAATAATATTTTTGGTGAAAATATATATGTACATATTTAGAAACGACGTGCTTCGTGTTTGCTTTAAAGGTAATTCCATTTTTCAACAACAAACAAGGTTCCCGCGCTCAAGCATGCTTTGTTTTAAGTTTATACACATTTAAATAGATGGCGCAGAAGCTCGCTAGCAACATTTTATTAGAAGTGTCCTATATGTGTAAAATAACTGTATATCTAGTATACCTGTGCTATCTACTCTCGTGAGCAAAAAAATAATAATATAGTCAGGAAATGTAAGAAATGTGTTTCATTGACCTTTATTAGACATTGTAAAAAGCTTTGTAAATTAAATTTACTATAGTGATCGAGAGAGAATCTAATTAAAATAATTAGTATTTCGTCATTCCACTGTTTATACTGTCATTATACAGTTTATAATTGCATCTAATCTTATAGAAATTGAGCAGCAATATTTTGCACAACAGTTACAGAATTTTGATGCCAGGCATTTTGAACAATCTCCCAAAATTATTCTATTAGTTGCTGTATATGAACGTGTCCCATTTCTCTCAATCTTGTCTCTCTAGTCCAGACACTACTAGGATATTGTGTTGCTTCCTTTAATGTCTTGACAGGGTTGCGTCTAATGTTTGTAGGTAACTAATGTTTCGTCTTCCTGCGGATTTCAATTTTTTTTACGTCTGCATTCTATTCTCTAATTTAATTTATTCTTTTCCTCCATTTTTTATATATTCTTGTGGCTGAACTTTTACCAATATTATATTAAATCGCCGCAATTCTTACTCATTTTCCAGACTAGTAACTAGTTTTCGAAGGATACAGAATTTTAAATTCGCAACAATGATACATAATTTCACGTACAGTTTGAAAGTCAATCAAATATCGCCAAAAAATAAAAGAAATTGACCTAACAATTTTGACACTGCCGTTTTTTTTGCTTACAGAAGTAGATTAGATTAGATTAGATTAGATTAGATTAGATTAGAATAGGAATGGAGTGACTTTGCGAATCTGTTTCTATGGTTATTTTATGTAGCCGTTAGCTGTGGGGTTCTCTACGCCCATTGCTAGAAACCTTGTCCTCGCTAGGCCATCGCAGTAGCACAAAACATGAACTGGGATTTCTTCTTCCTCTTCATAGAATCTGCAGAGAGCATCATCTGCTAGACCGATGTTAAACATATGCCTATTCAGTCTGCAATGACCGGTCAACAGATCTACTATCACTTTGCCTATCACTGAGTGACTGTTCTCTCAATGTCTGTCTCTTATGTGCCTATCCACCAACCTTGCAAGAGGTATATATCGCTGCATTTACAATAATGTCAGTTTTCGTTTTTGGCAAAAATGTATGTAAGGTGCCAGACCGGCTGATCGTAGTTACTCTAGCTGACTAGCGAGCTTGTTATGAAAATATGAAGGCAAAACTATCATAGCAGCATGATATCTTAACGAAAATGGGATATATGTATGATAACTGTCATTATATTATTAAAACATAAAAACCAAAATAATTATATTTTGATGAGTAAAACGTATGTATGTACGTTTTGTGTGTAGCGCTGGCTTCATAGGTTGTAGTTGAGAAAATATTTCAACACTGAGTCGACACAAGAATGCCAATAGCACTTTTATCTTGAGGAACTTGACAATGTTGAAAATAATTCAAGGTTGAGTAGAAAAATTAATGCCATTAATAGTTACTTGAATAATATTGACTTGAAATTGTAAAATAAAATGTATTATCACGAAAAGTAATTAGTGTAATATCAATTGATATTTTCATAAGATTAAAAAAAATGAACTAACAACGCTAACGTCCACTAAGTGGCATAAGAGTAGTTTGAATTAAACGCGAAACGAACTTACACGTCATACTTTACACAGTTATACAGGAATGATAAGCTCTTAGTCAAATAAAAATAAGATGTAATACTAGCTAAAGAATAATTAAATGAATATTCAGCAGGTACGTAACTACTGTATACAATTAAATGTAAAGATTCAACTGGTGTCAACCAGATCATGTATAAGCCCGCCATTTATTCATTAGTTAAAATAAAACTTTGAAATGCGCATCGTATATATGAGTGATTGGTGGGCTTCTTCAGGTGCACTCTGTTTTTCTATAGCACTTCCTGTCAAACCGGAAGTGACGTTAATTTTGAATTTATAAATACAACATGTATTATTTCTGTTCAAATTCTAACAGATACCGCCATCTTTGACAGAAATGTCAAAAGTTGACCAGCACTAAATGGCAAATTTTTAGAAGAAACAGAATATGAACATTGTTTGACCGGATGTGATATAGAAAGACTGAGTGCACCTGAAGAAGCCCACCAATCACTCATATATACGGTCCGAATTTCAAAGTTTTATTTTAAGTAATAACCAAATGGCGGGCTGATACATGATCTCGTTGACATCCGGTATATACTATTCAACAACTTGTCGATTCTTCCTGCTGATTGTAAGAATTGTTTCTACAACAAATACATATTTTCCTAAGTACGGGAAATCCTATTACTGGTAATTGGAAGGAAATTGTTAACAATGTGTGTGGACTAATTTTTTTACATCCTACATTATTCATTAAACAGTCTAAACATTACTTATTTAATAAAAGAATTATAAATCTCATCCGTTTTACTAAACATTCATTAAAGGGATCGCTATTTAAATTCTGATTATGGAAAATTACCAATGTAGGCAGCTAACTCTTACAACGATGGTGTTAAAAAAACAATGTGACCTTTAGTTCTAGTATTTTTCGGAGAAATATAGCAATAAATCGGTACTTCTACCAAAAACGATAACGTTCAAAATATTTGGTTTCCGTTTATTGTAGTTGCATTTTCTGATACATCATTTGAACTTTTGAGCTACGGTTATAGCCCTTCACAGAGCATTTTGTTGATTTAAATGAACATTTCCGCTAATGGTAGTTAAGTTTGCATAGCTGACAATTCCATACGTATATTCGTAATCAAACAGTTCCAAATAAGCGGAAATAGCAATATACAGACAGGATAATTCACCTTCCAGTTTCATGCAATTTGCTAAATTACATCTGTTCAATATTAGTTAAGCTGAACGTATATTATATATTCTGGCGGTTCCAACATGTTATAAATAGCTCTCACTAATTTGAAAATGTCTTTTTAATGGACGATGTACATCTCCGAGTAACAAATTTAAACTGTAGGCTAGAAATGGAGCCAGTGGAAATGCGAAGAGGAAGGGATATTTTAAAATGTAAACGGCTTAAATGGATGTAATATATCTCTTTATAAAAGCTATTGACCTATTACCCTTATGGTGGCGAGAAGATTATGAACGGTGTCCCTCTCTCGAGTAAGGGATCGGGAGGGATCATTTAGTACCTAATTGATTTTAAAGAGCAAATGACTGAGATAATTGTGTTAGTGAAGGCAGGAAGTAAAAGAGGGTGTTTTCCAATTGAACGTAAAATACGAAACAACAATAATATCGAGATGATCGGTGTTAAATGTTGATTGAGTATAATCAGAACAAGCAATTGATTCTATATTTGTTTTAGTTGTATTTTGTTTAAAACGGTACAAACATTGATATCTGATAATAGCATACGTTAAGTTATTGTTTTTAAATTGAAAATAACGAAAGATGTTATAACAACTAGCTTCTCTTTTAAAGAAAAAACGCAGGGTAAATGATGCAATATATCAAAAGAAGTATTCGATTACGATAAATCTGTCGTTTGCTGTTAGACGCAAAGCGATTAACAGTGTGGCATAATAAGCGGCGATATACTGCTGACATAAGGTCATTTGAAGACACACACACACAAACTACACAAAGCCACTGAAACTGGTGCCCACCACACAGAAGAAGTAAAATCTTTTCCCTAGAAAATGATGTTTTCCTCAAAAGAAGATGCAGGAATACTATCGCAACCATTATAGTTTTTGAGTTAGGGTATCAATTAAAAAGGTGTCGCAAATGTTAATTTTATCTGGTCCTCTGGAAGCATGCGATGTAGGTACAAGATGCCCACGTGACTATTCTGGTACTTCTAAAAAAAATTTGCTACTAAAACAAAACAACAAGATGCTGATCATCTTGATCTTGGATGTTACGGATACAGCAAGTTTTGCTTTGATTTCATTTGAGCGAGTTTTATACACTTCAACAACACAGTAAATTGTTTACGCGCGTCCCCAAATTATATCTCAATATTACCGAAAGAAACTTATTTGTTTCAATTCTCTTAACTGGTACAAATAGAAATTTAAGAAATATTTTATTTAAGCATTTTTTAAAGTGAGCAATATTGTTAATCTTAGAAGAAAGTTACGACAATACGTAAAGTTTTGTGTGAGCACGTTCAGTTAGTCGACACAAATATTATTTAGACATTTTTATTTATTATTTTTTATTGTTCAATTCTTGCTGGTAGATCCCTACTAGCCTGATGAATTTTTGATTATTTATGTCTTACTTTGGAAAATAAGAAACTACTACAGCACTATCATATTTTAACAACAGGAGTTCCATATTCTTTTCTTGTGTACCAGACTATACATACTTTATGCGACTAATAAATACAACAGTATTCTATGTACAATCGATTTCAATACTTATATTTTGAAGCAAAACCGTTAGTAATGTAAATTTATTTGCCCCCAGAAATAAAAGTAGACAAGTCAAGTCGGGTGATCTTGATAGCCAGGCAAACAGGCTCTTTAGCCATCGGATATATTTCATCTAAGTTGTGCTAACCACTAATTGAAAAATCTGATGGCCAGTCTTCAAATTGGAGGAACATATTTTGTCTTGTTTGAAGGGGCATAAATATCTTCCAATAGAACTGGTAAACCATTGTAAAGAAGTTCCAAAACTAGATTACCAGTTGGTAAAATAAATTAGATGCAATGATTGTATCTTTTAATATGCCGCAAAAAACATTGACACCTCAGCGTCTCTCATGTTGCACTTCCCGGATCAAGTGAGAATTTTTTCAAATTATACAAATCAACACATCAATCAAACAACAATCGTTGTTGTAAAAAATTGCCTGCAGTGTCCAAAGAATTTGTGATAAAAATTAAGCGTTTTCGTTGTTCATTTGTAGAAACCAATGGCCGAAAGGATAGCATAGAGCTATTGCCGCATTCTGCTATTATACGGACGGTGTCATTGTTCGTAAAAGGCATTTCGAATGCTAAAAGTCAACCCAAATAACAACAATTCGACATTTCTTCCTAATATTTTCATTGGAGGCATGCGGTATTGTCAAAGCCAACTTTTCTTCTGTAATTGCCTAGCTGCGTTGTGAGTGAGAATCCTCTTTCAAACGAGTCCAAGATTATTCAGATAGGTTGAAAAGTAAAGGAAATATTAAACTTGAAACATTGACCAATAGATGGTTTTCTTACTATGCTAAATACCAAGACAATTATTTGGTATTAAACGACCTTTCAACTGATGACACTAAAGTTACAGCTCATTCTGCAATTTTGGGAGATAACCAAATTTTTTTTTACTTGAATGTGGCAGTTACGCCCCGTAGCGGTAAAATCTGGAACTGGAAAATAATTATTAGCAGTATCTCTTAACCACTTTTACATAGACAACATTGACTTACAGATATCGAGAAATGTTATTAAAGAGAATTATTTGGTATTAAATGGCTTTCAATCGATGATATTAAAATTATGGATCATTCTGCGATTTTGGGAGATAACAAAAATGTTTTACTTGAATATGGCAGTTACGCCCCGAAGCGATAAAATCTGAAACTGGAAAATAATTATTAATTAATTAATTATTAGCAGTATCTCTTAACCACTTTTGCTGTCAAAACTTTTTTCCGTAGAACCTAGGTCAAATAGTTTCCTAGATACAGCCGCTTACCTTGTTTAGTGGTCCACCCTGTACCTAGTAAATTCATTGCAGTTGCATCGTCTATTTGATTTATGCAAAATCTCAATGAATAATATGAATTACTTACGTTCTTGTAAAATACGAAGTTCCTATCATCCTTTACTATGAAAACGGCTACAACAATTAATTAAGTACAAATTTATTCCACTGAAGAAGTTTTTTAAAGGAAAACAAAATTATTATGTGTTCTGGAATAAATTGGTATTTCATTAATTGTTGTTTTATTGACCTACAAGTGGAAATATTTCAGGAATTAAAAGATAAGTACGACCTTTATGTACTTAGATAAAAGATATACATATTAATTGAGGTTTATGTAACTAAAGATAAAATTTTGAAACATGCGTTTATTTTCAAATATTGCAGGGTTCAACTTAGCATAGCCCAAAAGCAGGAAACACAAAGCTAAGGTTACAACTACAACAATATTTTATGAGAACAATTTTAAAGGATACTTTCTCGCCCTTTTTTAAAATTGTAATTAAATATTATATACATACATATATATTACACACATAATATATACATATATAAATTACAGAACATGGTTTATAGGATATTATGAAATAAAAACGCCAACATTTGAACTACACTAGTGACAGATGAATGCAGCAGTCGAAACTAAAATGGTATTAGGATTTGCATTTTTGTACTAAAACTCCTATTTTTTGTCTATATCGCAAAAGATAAAAACTAACAAATAATAATGCGACTTGAAACATTCCTACAACCTAGAAAATATATTACATATACATGACGTATTAGTCAAGGTCCTTGTTGAATTATTTTAAAAGTAAGCAAAACATGTAATATGTAAGTGTGCACCTCACAATTAGGTATTTCATGCCAGATGGTGCTTGCCCCATATGACAAAATATGTTTTATTAAAAGCTGGAGTGGTTAGCGACAATCTGTGATTAACTTGGTTATTATCAAACTAATAAGAATCTGAATCAATATCTGAAATAGTACAATATTATTGTCACTTCGGACGCTTTTAATCACGTGAAGATTTTCTTACCACCTTATTATTCAAGATTAAGTACATGATTGGCGTATTTGACTGGGTTTTAGCTTCAATTATCCCAAGAATTAAAGCTAATACCTACAGTTATAATTACTTTATTATGTAAGTAATTACCAAACAATCAAATAAATACTAAACATTGCTTAACTTATTAGTTGTATTTTCATACCTTTTGGAGGATTGATGGGTATGGCAGATCGATAAAGCGAGTCCTCGTCGAACCAATCCATGTTTCTTAGCACTGTTTTCGTGCAAAACGCTAGCACCACTACAAAAACAGCAATTGTCATCATTGGTCTGTATTTCCTGAGATCCCACATTTTGGCCGCACCAATACCGCACAGTAAACACCACCCGGCACTAGGTAAGTACAATACACGCTCGGCTACGACGAATCCGACATAAAAAAGTAGATTTGTAGCAGGTAGGAAAGGTAAAGCTAGGAAAGCAACAGCTAGTAACACGGCAGCTTTATCTCCTTTGACTCTTTGTCGTTGTGGGCTCCTCTGAGACGCTCTAAGCGGTATTTTCAGACAAACACAGCTGTGTGAATGTAAATTCGTACTGTTATTATTGTTGTTTGTGCGGCACGAGACCGAATGCATCTCAGATAGGCTATGATGGCAAACAGGGCAAGGACAATGCCACGTTTTGTCTTCAGTTGTACTCCCGCCGAAGACAATGATACCGTTACTAGAAGATAAACTCAGTGGTGCTGCTGCATTGTTGTCTTTCGTGGATGATGCCCTTTGTTTAGCCGATTGTATGAACCGATAGGGTCTTTGTCTACAGCGAAGAATACTCGTACACTGTCTAACTAAAACGCTGACGGTAATATAGAAGAGCGCTGAACAACAGTTTCTCGGGTCTCTGACGGTGTGTATTCGCGGTATCGCGTCCATTCCCCAGTCGAAACTTAACGTTTCCGGGTAAAGCAGCAGCCACAAATTGAAGAGTGGAAGATAGGCGAACGTAAGGAATCTTGTGAGGAAGCGCGGTTCTTTAGCGGTAGGGTTGTCGGCGGTCGCAAATTGTGGCGTGGGACCTTGTAAGCGACCCAATAGCATTACCGTTGCGGCGATTCCTAAAACGAGGATACTACGCCAACGTTTCTGTAACAGGAAAATAATGAATAGTGTAATTACTATATAAGCATTTCAAAAGTATTTATAGAAAATATTATTTTGCATTGTAAAGAATGAAAGCCTAGTGGTTAAATAGCTATTGAATTATAACAATTTATAAAAACATGTTGAATTACTAAAAACCTTACTAATGAACTTTTCTTCATAATTATGAAAGAAACCTCAGTACTACTATATTTAAAACTAAAGTTTGTACAACGCTAACCAATATATATCTGGACAACGCCCTCGTCACTTTACTTGTGGTGTTAGTTAGTATGTATGTTTGTAATAACTACAATGAAAGTCAGTAATTTCGAAGTAATACCTAAACTCTGCATGCATACTAACATCTAACACTAAGTAGAATTTAAATATAACCGGGCACAATTACCAGTAATTCAATTTCTCTATTGTTAATTTCGGCCAATTTTTTCGCAAGTATGTGAGACTCATAAAGCTTCATAAAGTAGTTAAAAGAGAGCGAATGTAGAACTAATAATATATCATTGAATAGGTTTGAAATTATGTGGAGTAGAAACGCCCACATAAAATTGTTACAATATGAAGTGTCATATATTATTAGTTCTACATATGAGTACCACCAATGGTTATACCATTGTGTTCTCTATAATATAGCATCCACCCAGAAGTGCAGATACATTTTTACTCTGAGGCTTCAAAATTCATCAACATACTCTGAAACGTATATAAAATTGAGAAATATGGTACACTGATAAAATATATCTGGACACTTTATATATCCCGCTGTGCAGGAGTAAATATTGATATACATACATATATTAACTATTGTTGCTTTTATCGAGCAGGCCACACAAAATTGTTGTGATAAGTGGTATTTTTGGACAATATGTTAACAGTATGTTTTATAGGATTTCAAACGGTGTACTACCTTTTTACTAATAGTTCTGTGTTGTTTCCATATGCAAAGATTTATATTTGCTTGCATTTGCTTGTTCTAAGACAACAATAAAGAGTCAAATTTGTATGATTATCCGTATATGGTACTCGCATAAACCAATTCCTGATGCAGAAATATATTACAAAACAAAATAACATCGATAACTTTTTGACGTAATATTTCGGCATGTTTATGAAACCAAATTGCCAAAGAAAGTCCAGCAAAATGTTATCTGTATGTATATTTAGTATGTCACAAACGATGGAAAATGTATGGTTATATATAATACGGATCCATTAGAGTAAATTGATACAACTATAAAAATATTATAGAGAGATTGTTTCTAGATCTTGCAAATGCAGAAAAATGCAAAAAAGCACACGGTTACGTAGACATACGATTTATAGCCATTCCTATATTTCAGGAGGTTTTGGACAAGTTTGAATGTACATATATGGCGTTTAGATTTCACTTGAAAAACGTAAGAAATTTGAAAGTAAATTAATCATGCCTTTTAAATTCGTGAAGAGTAATCCTATGTAATGTATTATCTCAAAATAGATTAGTAAACATGGCATATGCTCACTACATGCAGTGCAGGAGATATTTCGAGCGTTATCGGGTTTGCGTGCGGCTGACGAATAACAACCCTACATTGCAAATTAGGATGCAGTTGTGTTACATATGCATAAATATGCCATGATCGGTGAGGTTACTTATCCGTTCAATAGTGAATATATTTTCTTATATTTAGATTCTTATAATTTAAATTAGATGCAAAATTGCAATCATAAGCCGCTGGTATGTATAACGAATTTGCCAAGTTTACACTTGTAGTACACACAGTTTTGGCTACATATCGCTGACAACTACGACAATAAAATTGCCATAACCAATCTGGGTTTATAGAAATGAGAACAACAGATAAACTACGTCTCTAAACAAGTTACGCGATGCATAGTATAAGAAGCCGTGCAAAATCTCAGGTTTAGTGACAACGTACATACATAGATACACTCTTTGATTAAACTATCACATTCAAATCGCAAGATTTGTTGTCTTAAACCTTAAATCTGTTACATATACACACAGGGTTATTCCAATGTACTGCAGCACCTAAATATTTTTGAAACCATACAGGCTTTCCAACAATTTTTAAAACAAAAGCATGTTAATTTGAATCAGGCTTTTAATCACCAAATCTGATTTTTTATATGGATATAGCTCATATTGTTATGGAAATTACGAGTATTTCAAATATCTGTTTACATTTTTTAATACCCGTGAGACTTTAATGTGCCTTTAGGTACGCAACTATGTCTCTATCTTGCACTATTCTTGAGATAATTACTCCGTTTGTAATTTTTACAAAATTTATGCGCCTAGAGAAACACAATTATCTAAATCCGAAATTAGAGTAAAACCTTATCTTTTCATATGTGTATGTGGACCAAACTCGAACAAAAAACAGTTTTCAAAACAGGGCGGTCCAAGCAATCGACTTAAGTAATTCAAAGAAAATGCGGTTCTATTGTTGCAATCTGAATTCTGAATAGAAAGGCAAGATAAGCTTATCAATGGCCAAAGGACCGCTTTAAAAATACCAAGTTTACGGATACTGAGACCTTCAAAAAACGTCAGGAAAACATTTCGGTTATAATTAGCATACTAGGAAAGCTGCAAGGCCCGATCGCGAAAGATATTAAAATTAGGTATCCAGAGATATTGAGCTTGATAGCGGAGAAACTAGAGGAAGGAGTTATAGAATACGTTAAGACAAACACCGAAACCGTCCAAAGCAGAGGCAAAAGAGGATAAAGCTGCAGAACTTCCAGAACTGTTTGTACTGCCACACGAAATGCAAGTACATGGTACAAACGACATATAAACTTTACCAAATTATAGGCGAATTTGGAAAGGACGCAAATCCTACAGCCTGGAGCAATTGAAAGTTGTTGCAATGCGCAACATAGACATTGGATATTTGAGCAAGTGCGCTGAATCCGTTTTCAGAGGATTAGACATTTAAATTGAAGTAACCATAAGCAAGAAACTTAGATTCAAAGCCTTGGGAATGAAAGATGAACGAAAACTAGAAAGAGTTATCATAACATCGGACGGAAAGCAATACACTCAGATATCCTTCGAAAAATAAAAAAAAGTGTAAATGTTGAAACAAAGTAACATGAAAGGGGACGTAGTACTTGAACTTCAAGGAGGAAGCAGTAACATCGAAACACTAGAACGCAACATACTAAAAAATAGCGCGGATATCATGATTGAAACAAAAAGAAACGACGACACTGTGTTCCTGTCAGGAATTAATGGCAACGTGTGGAGAAATAATGCTCGCTATCAAACGCACCGTAGGAGATGCAGACAATACCCACACAGCACATAAGGTCTGCTGCAGATATCTATTATGGATATCCAGAATATCTATGAGATGTAATAATATGGATGTTTCTTAGATGCCAAAATCTCCGCCTAAAAGATATCCATTTGGTCACAGTGAGTCGTTAAGAATGGGAAATCTGGAAACTGGGAATAGTAGAGCCTACAATATGAGGATTGACCGCGGCATGCCTTATACAAATGTTGCTTGTTTAAGAGATGCAGGGTCTTCAAGTTAATAATTTCATTTCTAAATTTTATTTCATTTTTAAATTTATTCCATGGATATCTTTTAAACTTGCCGCATTGATAGATGTAAACAATTGCTGTATTGCATTCCAATTGGTTTAGCAAACTATCTAGGTGATTTCAAATGAAGTACGTATATATCTTAACCAATTGGAATGCAATACAGTAACTGTTTGCATCTACCCTCAAAGCAAGCCGCCTGCAGTGCGGCCATAACTTAAAAGATATCGGAAGCATATCAGATAGACCTACATGATAATGTATCAACAGCTAATTAACGAATGCACTCCCTTTATAACTCAAAACTATATGCAAAAAGACAACAATATTATAATAATTACCAATATCAAGCAAGCGCTAACTAACCATTCGCATGCTCACACACCGCTAACAGCTACACCGATGATTATTGGCCTATGTATAATATTATGCGCCACCTATAGAATAACTATTACAACTAAATGAAGATCGATGATTACATGTCCGATAGAGATCCAGTGTATATCCAAATACAAGTTGCATTTATACCACGAAATACATAATTTACAAAAATACTTCTTTTAATTACAAATTTCTGTTCCTGAAATAATTTAGTTATCTTTACGTTTTCTTAATATGCAATCTAACAGCTCCTGAAAAGATATCTTATCGATATCTATACAATGTCTACATTGTATATGGATCCGTTCTAGACACTGGGATATCCACTGTATGTCTAATGGACCAAGTGCGCTGCTTGGGTAGAAGCGTGAAAATAGTGTATATCCAGCCCAACGGATTTGCTAGCCAAACCGCCACTGTTATAATGGAAAGGAAACTGGCTAAAGAACTAAGCAAACGTGGAATACAATCAGAATAGAATGCATGCCGTGCCGGCATGCATTCGTGCAAGCATTGCCAGGTGTTATAGCTGTCTGGAGTCTGGACTCCCTCCAAGGAAATGCCAAGATGAAGACAAAAGCGGTATTTGTGTGAAGTACAGAAAAGGGGACCATAAAGGTAAAGACTGCACCAACATTGAGTACCGCCTCGCGTCTAAAACGGAAGGGAACCGAGTAGATCAGACTAAATGCCTCCATTATGGAAAATTAATACGGGAAAAAGCTAGGGTAGTGGCAAAGGGAGAGGCCCTAAAAGAAATGAATGTTAATGGAGATGGGCAAACCAGAAGGTGATCTTAAAACTCTTTAAGGCAAGGAAGGGCGAGCGTATGGGGCGAAATCTGAAAGTGGTTGGCTGCAAAATAGGGGACGACAACCATAGACTATTTTTAAAGACTGTATGATCATATGCGGCTAGATATCTCCGAACATCGGAACGAAGAAGACGTGGACAGAAAGGAGTGGGTAGAAACGAAGCCGTAATTCTCGGCGATTTCAATGGGAAATCCCCCAATGGAACGCATCAATCACCGATCAGAAAGGGGAATGCTGGATGGAGACAATAACAGAGAAAGACATGGTTGTTCACAACACAGGGACTGGGACCGACATTTGTTAGAGATAGAACAAAGTCCTACATAGACGTAACTATCTCAGCGGGGAAGTACTCGTACTACTCGTGTAGTGGAAATACTTATAGAACATCAGTATATCTACTTCGAAATAGAAGGTATACGAACGGGGAAGCAAAACATGTAAGCCAAAAATACAGTCGACTAGAACGCATTTAGAGACGCAGTGGAAATCACGGAAAAAAGAACATAAAAGACGCGAACTACGAAACATGTACCAACCTGATCCGGCAGGGTTATAAAAATTGTATTCAGAATCGAAATTAAAGCAAGAGGGACTCTTCTTGATGAAATGCTTCTTGGACAATAGAAAACTAACCCACTTAAACAAAAGACTGCAAAGAACGGATGAAGTTTCTAGAAAAATATACTGGATGGAGAAAAAGACCTTAACTAAACTTATCAAACAATCCAAAAAGAGCTATTGGGAACAGCTGTGAGAGGAACTAATGAAATCTGGGGAGATGCCTACTGACTTATACTGAAGAAAACCAAATCCCTGATACCATATCCGTCATCCTTCCCGTGACAATGGATAAATGGGGAGTGGACCTAGCTGCGACAAATTCCGAACAGTTTGGCAATACTCCCGCATTCCCATTTCAATAATTGTAAGTTAACTGGTATTATTCTATCAGTTGATTTCATTTTGGCAAAAAATTAAGTATTTTACTTCATGTGACATGAGATATACATATAATGGCGTCCACAAAGGCATATTAAAATCTAAGTGGGAATTCAAAAATGTCAAAATATACTGGAAAGGAAACCAAGTTGAATATTGGTTCCGTACTAACACGAGCGCCATCTATGTATATTAGTAGTAGATTAAAAACAACTAATGTTGAAAAATATTTATACATTCTGTTATATTTGAACTTAATAACAGATACGTATACATATTTTAGAAAAATGTCTCTTAGATGATGTCTCATTAGCCGGAAAAGTCGTCTAGTGGAGCTATTAGTTAGGATCCTATTATTAAAAAGTTAGTTTATATTTGCCCACCATATTTGACATAGTTTTACTGCCTTACTCACTTGCTAATATTTCGGTTTTTTGTGTTTGATAATTTGTTAGTACATTGCAAGAAGCAATGGCTCTGTATTTGTGAGGAATGGTACAATTGCTTGGAATCCAAAAATTATTTTGGTGTTCCTAGACTTAAAACATGTATTTTAAACTGGTATCCAAACTTATTAAGTGATAGGTTGGGGAAGATAGGGCTTGAAGGTATAACATTGAATTGGTTAGAGTCGTATTTATATAATCTAGACAAACAGCTCGATAGTCGCAAAGGTATGAACGATTGGCCATACCTAGGGCTGTACCAATGGTTTCATATTAGAAATTATCCGGTGACGATTGTGACTCATCACGCTATTGTACTTCGCACGAAGGACAAGTCACTGTTGCGACATAATTAACAGCATGACATTATTCACAGCAACGTAATATTGTAACAAAGCTCAGGAAACACATTTGTCTACACACTAAATATGCAGGAAGAGCGGCCGTGGTAGTCTTGGCAAGCAAGTAGTGTATTGAATAAATAAATAATAGTATATTAAATAAAATAAAATAAATATATAGGTACACACTAAGTTGGGATTTCAATATAGTAAATGTAAACTGAATGCTTAGAGTAATGTTACCGTGATTTTTTTAATTTATTTTAATATTAATTACTTAATTGTATAATTATTATAAAAACTAATATAACTATTTTAAGTTCTACAAAACCCAAATATTTAACCTTTATGATAGGCCAAACTCTTATTGTTATTAAGTACTAAAGCTGGCATATTGATGTTGCATATATAACGGGAGATCGGCAGGTAACCGTGAGAAAGAATGAAACCTTGAATTGCAAATTCGTCCGCAGTCGTGTCGTGTGCGCTACAATCGGCGAGCTCGTTTAACCGTTCAATGTGGATTTTTTATCTTATAATTTAAATTAAATGCAAAATTGCATGAGCATACACATGCAGTGGGATGTCTGTCGAATTTACCATCTCTAATTATTACATTTATTTTTGTAACTGATACGTGTTGTGTAGGCTTACTTTCTAAGGTTGCAAAAACTATAAATGTAGTTAACTGCGGCACCACTGTGTATCACTTTAATGCTATGTAAAGTACAGGTGATTTTTTTTTACATTTTTTTACACAACGAAATATAGAATATACAGTAAAACCTCTTAAGAACGGCCAGTTTTTTTGGAACTTATCTTACATATAGGAGATTAACGCAATATGACTAAAAAACATGAGCCTCTTCATAACAAGCACAATAAGCAAAAATATACTGCTGTATAAATCAAGTTTAACTTTTTCGCAATTACATATATGCATTGAAAATTTTTCCTTGTACCAGATTATTATTCCACTACGGGTTCCCGGGTTTAGTTTTATTTGATTCAACATTTTAGCTCTTTATTTTTTATTGTTATGGCCAATTAACACCCCTACGTCAGCAATATCTCAAGGCCACTATTACCAAATGTAACTTCCCTTGCCGTGTCTCAAACTCATAAACAAGCGGTTTTTAGAAATACTGCAACAATGAAATGTTACATATGAATATTGCTACAACAAAACCGAAATGTGTTTCTAACTAGATAATTCCACGTTACAATCATAAATTTCTTTAAAAAATGCCAAATTAGATTTTTTCTTCCAAATATGACCTCTCATTGCTCAGTACCTACTTGATCAGGGGATAATAAAAACAGTCAAATCCTACTACAGAAAATATTTAGTTTGAGACTGAATATTTACAAAATACAGCTGAGCTGGAAAAAACTATCAATATGGTGAGTGCTTTGATTTGAGTATCAACAGCGTGGAAAAATGTCAAAACAAAAACAATAAACAACACTTTTTTAAAAGCAGGGTTTGAACAAAATTAAAGCGAAAGTTTACCTCAGGAATACGATAGAGAAAAGTGCCATCGTCAGAACTAATTTTGAAGAACTCAAACATAGAAAGTTCTGAAATATCCATAAAAAAGTGTACAGAAGAGTTTCTAGAAGAATCTAAAAGTAATGAAAGCGATAATGATAATTAAGAAACAAGTGATCGATGTTGTATCTCACGTAGAAAAAGTAATTGTAGAGAAAACATTTTCTGTCAATAAACAAATATTTCTTGCCCCTGATAGATGGATGTAACACGCCAGTCTATTTTCATGGCAACCCAGGCCCCAAATTTGACTTGTTTAGATTTTTATTTGTGGCTGCGAAAAAATGTCTTATTTTTACGTGATCTACCGCTCGTAACAACTTGGTTGTGGGAATAGGAAACAGCGTTCAAAGTATCTCTAAGGCAGAAATAGAGACTTTAGTTCTACCCACTCGTTGTAGAGTGAAAGTTTGCATCGAAAATAATAGGAGACAACTTCGAAATTTATAGACCGCCACAAATATTAACTTTGTTATGCTATTATATGCAATTCAATTCATTATTTTAGAGTATGAGCATAAATATAGCCTTCCACGCACTGTTTTTTTTCCAAAAATCATAAAATTTATATATTTAAATCTCTTTAACGTCCTCTAGCGGTAATGGACAAAACAATATTAAACAGCTTCAATCACTAAATATAGGACAGCCAAAGTCCTTTCTAATAAGACCAAATGCTAAATTCCGTTCACGGGAAGCAGAATAATTTAAATTTATGGAAGGAATTTTTACCACCCACACGTTTCTGAAAATATCTTCGAGAAAAAACAAAATTCCCGAAACAATTTAATCAGCGCCCTCTAGCATGCACGTCACTTATTAGATTGGTTCCAATTTGTAAGTAATAGATTAGAGGAGTAATACTGTTTTCAACGAGATTTGCAAAATTCGGTTCAACAGAACCGAAGTTATATGCGTTCCTGCAATACCAAATTTCCCCTCCTCCTCTCCCCGTATTTGACAAAGTACGAAAAAGTTTTCCGATGGAAAATATGCGAAATTTTTAGTATATTCCGATTTTCGTCTTTATGATAGACCTTATGTTGGTAAATTTTGCGTAAAATAAGAATTAAAATTTTTGGTGATCAGTTACGCCCTCTAGCGGTCATCCTACGCTTTTCTAAATACTTTCCAGATGTTTCTCGGCGTCATTTTAGTCCGTAATATTTTTTTCCCTAAGCTGTACTGTAAACCGTTCCTGAGATATGGCCAAGCGATATTCTTAGTTGGCCACCCGGACATATACTCGTAAAAATTAAGCAGTGTAGACATATCCAGAATGTTATGAATAGAATAAATTTGAGGACAGGAAATGATGTACCCATAGGCATCGTAAGCTATGGTGAGTAGTACAGTTACGCGTTACTGCGCGGCCACTAGGAAGTGGCGAGAAGTTTTCTTCACATATGTTAATGGTAATTTTTTTTAATTTCAATGCAAGAGTTTCAAAAAATTACAAAATTAATTGATAAAAGAAAATTATAGCAGCTACGTGATTTCTGAGATATATATATTTTATAACACGATGAAAAATTAGAAATATGTCATTATTTCGCCAACATTATTATAGTTGGTACAACAATTTTCTTTGATCGATAATTTTTAAGAAATTTTGCATCAAATTAAAAAAAATACTCTTGCCGAATTCAATTCGTATATCTATAATATTTATGACCTTAAAATTACCTTAATATGTTCTTCAATATTATTTGAGAATGTAACTATAATTGGACATGTCAATGATTTCTTTGTTTTTTAGACATTCCTGTTGATTAGCATGGCTATATATTTTATTAGTATTTGATACATATTAAATGTCAATTTCTTCCATTGAAGAAGTATTGTAAACGAAAACATATGACCTGGAATAAATTGGTCTTCAATTAATTGATGTTACATTGACCGGAAATACATCTGGGTGTAAAAGATTGCCGAATGTCTAGAGTTCTAGAGTCTCTAGAGTCTCTAGTCTAGAGCTACCGCCCACTGACCGCAAATAATCATGTAATTCATATAGGAGATTCTACTGGACGAATTTAGTTTATATCTATACGTCAATCTGCTTATTACTCTAGGGAAGTAGATTTGATTGTTTGATTATATTATTATAGTGACTACAAGTAAAACATGTTATACAAAAGCCAACTACTTTAAGATTCCTTGGTGATGCTGTTGTAAGTACCTACCAAATAATAATTAATGCAAGCCAATAAATGGGAATGGACAAAGTTTTTGTCCGGGCGGTTTAGCAGAATGCTAATTTAGTGTTAGATAATTTTTTGTACACCCTTTACTGTAATATCACGTGTCATTGTTTCACTATTACTTGGCTAATGCAAATATTTAGAGGAGTCACTCAGTAGGTAACCTCTAAGAGGATACTGCTACTAAACCCGATATCATTAGCTGTAGCTACTGCAAATTAGTTAGCGCCCCGTTCAAGAAACTAACTCTTCAAGTTATATTACTTTTTGCGCTCTAGTACTTGTGAGAAATCTGGTGGGACACCTAAAACAAAAACGTACGCAACATAAATTTTAAGTTCAAAATTACACCCTAAGCAACTCGCGTCCAACTTATGTTCTTTACCAGTACAAACACAGCATCGCCATACATCACTCGACGACTAGAAACTCCGCCTGTGTGTAAGTTCTAACGTCGCTCAAATAGGGATGGGGATGGCATAACACACAACGACAAACTTTTCCAATCTTTGTGCAACGGCCGAAGCGAACTCTTCTTCTCGCTTACCTGCCCGTCCGACGTAGAGACACGATAGCAACTGCTGAACGTGTCGCATTAACACGTCTTTTCATTCTTCGCAAGTACCCCCAATTTCCTCCCGAAATCCCCAACGAATCGGGGCCTGCTTATTACCCGTAGAGCCGTGGGAGACGCTAAGATCAATGAGCGTTCCGTGAGTGAAATGGTTAAAAATTTAATACTGCCGGAAAAGTAAAGAAAACGGAGGAAATAAAGCAACCGGGGGAATTTGGGGCAGCACGCGGATGCCCCACGGAATATCAAAAGGCATCGCGAAAATGTCCGATCCAAAAATATATAAGACAGCGACGCGAAGAAGGCGTAAGATACTGATTTGGGAAAGTGGAAATGATCTCGTTGTTAATGGAAGGCGTCGTTTTATTGGAATCTGTTGGGGGGATTTTCGTACACGGCACAGAGAAGATGAAGCCCGAACCTGAAATGTTAATGGAGGCCGTTATTTTTAGGTCCTAACGTGGGCGAAGATATCCTTTGCGTCTATAAATTATCGTGTAATAATGACAAAAATGTAATTTTCGGAGCTGTTTAGTGCGGTGAAAAGGGTATTTCTGTTAATTACCCGAAAAGTGCTGGCAGATTCCAAAATTGAGTACGGTGCTTGCCGCTGTAAACCTTTAATTAAATTAATAGAGGAGAATGACCAATTTATTTATAACTATTAATTAAATTATTCTGATATTAGAAGCGGGATAGCAATAATTTATGCTACGTAACCTAAAGATTCTTTTTAAGTTATAATAGGAGCATGAGTTCCGAATTTCAGTTTGATCAACAACTGAGAATGGGGAAGGATAAAGTAAAATGCGTTATTGAGCGAGTGTGTAAGAATGCAGTGATTTTATACAAAATAGGGTGATATACAGAGAAACATTGCACTTCATCAGTATTTTTTACTAATATATCGAATTTTATCTAAATTACCGTTGTAGTAAAAAAAGTTCGAGTAATAATAATATAGATTGAGTTGTTGGATAATAGAACTCCTTTCCAGCGTCTAGCTAAATTTCAAAGGTCAGGAAAGTTGCATTCACGACTCCTCATCATGTTAACGTTTGTATTTATCATTATTTATGTCAATTTTATTTCGTATGCTAGTATTTTTCTCTTGGTTTGTCTCGGAACATAAATTAACAAAATTCTTGGAATTAAAACATTAAATGGGCTTAATACAAGTTATATTTAATATATAAACATGACATATTTGAACCACATACCTAGCGGGAGATATTTTGAGTGTTATCGGGTTTGTGATATGCCCGCTGGCCGTATGTATGATAGCAACCTTGAATTGCATATTAGTCTGCAGTCGTGCCGTGTATAAATATTCCACGGTCGCTGAGCTGGCTTAACCGTCCCATGTAAATTTTTTTTATAATTTAAACTAAATGCAAAATTACATGCGTACGCTGCTGGCATATACACCGAATATGCCATGTTTATTAATATATCAGTATTTAATAGCTGAATGGAATTGTGTTTTTATGAATAGATATAGGAAAGGAAAGTTCCAAAGTTTGATCTATAGCGGAGTCGATAGAAATATATTCTAAACATAATAATAACAATAATATTATACATTTTTCAATAAAAAAAAATATACAGGGTGTCTCAGCGAGACCGTTCATTAGAAGTTTATTGTTGCACCAGAAAATGCACCTTATCCACTGCTCGCCACCCACGGGTTGTAGGCCGTATAGGTATGATTTGTAACTTATTCGGCGACGTTTGTTTTGATTGCACTGTCCGAAGTAGAATCTTTGATTGTGTGTAAAGAAACTGCACTTGGTTTTTAAAACTTGTATTGAGTATACGGATACATGCATTGGAGTAATGTGTTGTTTAGAGGTTGTCATCAGAAAGACTGTCTTTTTGTTATTTGCAACTACCTATATATAAAACCTTATCATCCCCTTCATATTATGATGACCACAAAGAACGGTTAGTTCTGGGAAAATACAGTTATTAAATTTAATATAGTAATTAACCAATATTCTGTAGATTTAGGTTCGTTTTGTACATTCTCTTTTCGTACACTTACCAAATTTTACCTGCCTTAACCTATTTTATTCTCGTTTCGTACATTGAATAAAGATGTTACCTAATGAAAGCTCGTTTCGTTTACTCATATTGTGACCGCGGGAACCTACACACAATTATAGGTATTTTACTAGTTATCGGCGTAATGACTTTTGTACATGAAAATATGAAATTAGCATGTGATAAATCTTCTTTCACACTTTTTCTAGGTTTAGGACTGGCAATATATAAAATTAATATCTTTTGTACTATATAAAGAAGTTAACTTGATAGATGGGCACGCTTAAAGAGTTTTGTCCCCAATTATGAGTTAGTCAATAGTTATTAAATTGTAGTAAAACATATACATATATTTACAAATTTTTCGCCAAGCAGCTTCATCATGTCAGTTTTAATAATTCTATTCATATTTTATAATATACGATAACCGTGTTAAAGTGTCTTGTATATTTATTTCTTCTTGAAGAAATTTGTTAATAGTGTTTTCAATTCTGTTATCCAAATTGATGTCTTTTCTTGCCCTCTTTGGTGTATTCATCATTCCTGTTGAATGATAAAATTGTAATGAATAGAATCGTCATATAGAAAACTGAGTAGTTCATATATGTTTGGACGGCATTTTCCAATTTTTTTATTGAGTCTTGAGTGCCAACCTTCAGTTGTCTTTGTGGTACGGTGGCGACTGTTAAAGCACACCCAATATCTTGGAGAATCCATCCACTCGTCAACAAAGTAATCGTTAAATTTGCTTAGTTTCTCCATGTTTGGCGAATTATCCATTACAATCAACTCCGTCAATATACTGTAGCGGTAAATGCGCTAGGGCTGCGCACATCCTGAGATGTTGTCTTACTTCGACATTATCTCTATACTCTGACACAAGTCCAACCTATTGAGTTTTCCTCCAAAGTGCTTGGTTAACATGAAATTGCAACCTTTTACTTCAACTTCTGGGAATACTGTAGGAAACCCGTTTATGGCGGCTTTTTCTACGTGAAGCTCTCTTGGTTTGAATTCAGAAACACATTCCTTTAAAAGGCTAAACAGTTTGACATATCTCTCTTCTTTTTTTGTCGCGTAACAGTGCATAAATGACTCGAACAACACACGTTTTTTCCTCGGTACTGCCTATTCTACGTAAATTATGTACACTTGCTGAAATAGTGTAGGACAGCTCTTAAATGTTCTATCAGCAAAAATAATTTTCTTTTACAAAAGTTGTTAATTATTTGAACTTTAACTATTAACGTTTGGCATTTGTTTGCTAATAACTTTTATAAACGAAAATATGAAATTAACTTATGGTTTAGATAAACAAAGTCGTTAAGTCATTACGCCTATAACTAGAAGATGATAATCTAGTCAATTTAACCCTGTATTCCTCTTAAATAGTTTAAATTCCCGTAGGCATAAATATCTATAATTGTGTCTAAATTCTCGCATCACAATACGAGTGTACGAAACGAGCATTAATTAGGTACAATTTTTGTTTTGTTTTTTTTTGTTTTTTTAAATGTGTGGTGGGTGCTTAGTTGCAGTGACTCCGTAAGCTGTATCGCTTGTGTGGCTATCAGTGCAACTCTCGCAGTGTAGTTTTTTGTGTGTAAGTTGTATTTAAACGGCTTTGTGACAGCATCATATCGCCTTTTATGATGCCGCACTGTTAATAACTTTGCTCCCAACAGCGAATGGCAAGTTGATCCGGGATTAAACTCTCTGAAAAAATGTCACCGTCCCTCCAGAGAATTGAACCCCGGCACCTATCGTCCTCCCACAACGATAGTCGGCCACCTAACCACTGCGGCCATCGACCCGTTAATGTACGAAACGAGAATAAAAAAGGTTAACGCAGGTAAAATTTGAGAAGTGTACGAAAAGGAAAAACACCATTTTGGAAATTGTCAATTTAGGAAATAGAATAGAAAGGAGTTTCATAAGACTGACAATAATTCGCAGTAAAGGGGTTTTAATAGGGTAAATAGGTATTATTAAAGTATCTAGAAGTTTCACAAAAGTATGGTGGTATGTCACGTAAGCTTTAACTTAACAATGGAAATTTGAAAATAGGAGGTCTAATTGATTCCAGATAAGGGTTACTACGGAATAAGCTAAGAAATTAAACAGTATATTTACAATTCTTAATCTAAAACGAAAGAGCTAAAATGAATTAATTTAAATAAAAATAAGCATGAACAACTTATAAGAGAACACTAGCAACAAAAGGTTTAGATGGAGATTTACAGGCTAACAGCGCATTGATATAAATATAACGTTTATTGTTTAGCAGTCAAATCATCGCTTGCAGACTATAGACACACTATATTCAAATTTGTATAGCTATGCCGGAAACTATAACAGATATATATTTTCCAACACAAATTGATGATCATGATGATTATATAATTTAAAGAAGCAAAATTACTTATAAAAAGTGGAGTATTGGAGTATACAGTCCATCCTAATTTTATGACGATTACCTATTTTTGATCAATTTATTGCCATAGCTGCAGACACATCCTTTCTTTCTGTCATTGAATCAAGGGTAACACTCCATTTCCTTTTTGACGTCCGTTAATCAGAAAAATCCCTGCTATTCCTTTTTGAGTTATTTGTACTGTAAGATGATTTTCTTGTTCACATGTTTCTCGTTTTGGGTTACGAGGGAGCGTTTTTATATTCACGGAATGAGCGGGTTGTAGGGGGGTGATTAGGCGCATTGGGGGCGGGCCCTTTGCAGCGACTCATAATTAGTATAAATACAAAGTTTCATTGTTATTAGACAGTAAGTCTTTGAGATATCGTCAACCAAGTAATATAATCAGGAGTGAAAAGTGAAATATGGAAAAAATCGAATATCGTGCCGTTATAAAGTTCCTTACCAGACAAGGAAAATCAGTCGCGACCATAATGAATGAGATGTCATTGGTTTACGGCGACTCTTGTCCAGGAAAAACCATGGTGTACAAGTTATATTATACTCGAAGATGCTCGACTAAAGAAGAAACAACTCGCAGAAATGGTTGGAGTATCCAATACAACAATTTTTAAAATCCTCACGATCATCTCGGAATGTCTAAGGTCAGCGCAAGATGGGTGCCGAGAATGCTCACGCCGCCGCAAAAACAACAGCGCGTAGAGTGTTCCCGTGCATTTTTGGATCTCTGTAATGAAGACAAGGATGGTGTATTGAGTCGAAATGTTACTGGAGACGAAACTTGGGTTCATCATTATGAACCTGAGTCCAACAAAGACTCCATGCAGTGGCATAAAAAGGGCACAGCACCTCCCAAGGAATTTAAAGTGTCAGAATCAGCTGGGAAGCTCATGGCAACGGTATTTTGGCACTCGGAAGGAATATTGTTGATTTATTATAAAGATAAAGGTGTTTCTATAACCGGAGAATATTACGCTTCAATATTAGAGCGACTAAAAGAAGCCATTAAAGAGAAAAGACGGGAAAAATTGACGAAAGGCGTGCTGCTTTTGCACGACAACGCGCCCGTCCACAAGAGCCGCGTTGCGTTAGCTGTCCTGCGAAATTGTGAATCACCCACCCTATAGCCCAGACCTGGCCCCGAGTGATTATTACCTGTTTCCGAATATATATTGCCGATGATGAAGTCAAGGAGGCAGTTTCGGCGTATTTTGCAGATAAAGAGAAATCATTTTTTTATGAAAGTATAAATAAATTAATTGAAAGATGTGAAAAATGTATCCATCTTGCAGGTGAATATATTGAAAAAGAAAAATAATTTCGTTTTTTTATTTCAACCCCTTATCCCCCATTCCGCGAATATAAAAACGCTCCCTCGTATTTCTTATTTTTCTCCATATTGTTCTGGATTAATTCGTCCTATTATTCTCTGGTATGTGATTTCTGTTTCTACTTAATTTCTCCAGTTATCTGTGCTGCTATTGATTCAAGTTACTTAGATGGCGCAGGATATTCTTGTTCCACCCTCCACAAAGCCTTATGAATTAAGAAAAAGCATCACTATTTTGAATCCTAGTGCGGTTTCGCTAAGAAGCAGATGCCAAGGTGCTGTCTAGTGTCATAACAAGATATCAAATATTAGTGATACTATTTTTTTAAACTTGAGATTATTCCATTAAAAAAAGCGAAACAAGTAGGTATTTATTTTTGTATGTGTGATTATCTGTTGCCACCTTTTGATCTGTCGGCGAGTACTGTTTCATTTATTTTATTTTGCCTCACATATCATTTTTGTGTAAGCAGCTTGTTCAAATACTTATTATTTATAACTATATTTTATTGTGGTTTATTCTCTGTAATATGTATTTATTGCTTGATTTACCTTCTTTGACGTCCAACACAACAGGTAAAATAATATTTTAAGGTTTGAAATAAATTGAATGAATAAAATTCAAAGCTGACATAAACCGATTTTTCGTCGGGCATTTAGAATACCTCATCAAAGGATTAAATTGTTATTATTTCCAGTTAGTTGGGGCTTTTGACATTTTAGATCACTTATTTATATAAAACACTGTAACATTTCGCCTCATGGACTCTTTAACCCTGTAAAATACTTTCCTTCCGAAATAGTAAACCAGTGTACTCAGAACTAGAGACTACTAGATAGTGCTCAAGGTAGCTTTAATAACGTTGTATGAAGTCGTATAAAATTTCATATAAAATTAACAACAAAGATCTGTTGTACTGCAAAAATATATATAATACAGTATTATATATATAGACCTTTCTAGTTAAATATTAGATTTTATTGGTTTGGTTGTATTTGTCCACTAAAATATTTTTACAGGTTAATACAGGTTGATATAAGAATAAACAAGTAAATAATTATTCACAATACAATCATTTTTTATTACAGCATATGTAAGAGACTATAGCCCCGCCGGTTCTTATTACACGGAAATACATATGTAAAATATGGATCGAAGTATTAAAGAAAAGAAATGTACCGTTCTAATGTATTCTAAAAGTCTCAAATATATCGTTTTAATGTATTCTAAAAGAGTTACTTAAATATCTAAACTAAATAAAAGATACACGTGAAAACGAAGCAAATAAGGACATTATCAACTACTTATCAAGCACTACTAACTTTTCCTAAGGTACTGCAAGAATAAGGCACGAAAAGTCGGAAGGAAAACAGAGAAATCCCAAACCCAAAGGGAAACTTCCAGTTATATAGCTGGAATGGACTGTACTTAATCCCCATAATAAATTTCTTCGAATCGAACTTATGATAAAGTAACTCTCTAGGTTAAGTCGTTCCTCTGTCGTAGCACAGTAGTCGTTAGATCGCAGCGGGATTTCCCCAAAGTTCGGAAGTTTTTTAAATCCGTCTGTGAAGGGAAAATTGATCGCCGTAGAATGATGATCCGAATTGAAATACTTACTCTTGAGTTTTTACTGGTTTTTCTGAGAGAGGGAATTGATTCTGTTGGTAGTAGTCATTTTACTAGTGGAGAAAATGTGTATATTATGGTTTCTTTCATTATTGAGGGCTCATAAAATATATTAAAGAAGTTTCTAGTAAGAATGTATGTTAGAGTTTATTGTGTGTTCTTGTAACTTGCTATGCCAGACAGCTTAACACGAACATAATGCACAAAATTCACCTATCATGCTGAGCATTTTATGCGTACTGTTGGCGAATACACTAGGAAACAAGTGAGTAAAAAGTAAAAATTTTTTTACCTGAGGGCATACTGAGCGGTGTATCTATAGTATAATATCGCCTCGGGATTTAATCTCGCCACTCGGGCAATAATAGTCAACATCTCAACCTTAGTATGTAATATACTATTATCAAAAATAAAACTCATAAAAATCAATGTTACAGTTCTCTACAATCGCATGAATCCAGATATTCATCTAGAGATGGCGCCACAAGTTAAATTTTAAAATGTTTAATTTAAATAACATTTTGTAAAATGTTCTTATAATTTACGAAATGAAAATAATGAAATCAAAAATTAAAATTAGCTAAATTAATTTACCTTATTTTAGGTAATGTATGAGTGTGTGTATCTACATACATATTCAAAACTTTAGTCTTCGCTATAGCTAATACCGGTTCTGTTGGACGTTCTGCCAGGAAGGTTTTTCTTTTTTCTTATTTTTATCTATGTAGGTGTTTGTAGGCAGATGCTACGATAGTAGATGTTCTCAGTTTGTTGAAGGACTTAACACGAGGCATCGACAGTGCTATTTGAAGTTGAAAGGCTTTTACTTATCATACCCTCTGGACGAATGGCTGTTTAAGAAGACCGTTTTTTCTTATTCGCACGGTTTATACAACTCTAGAATTGCCTGCTAATCTTCCAAAATACGTTAGAGACACTCTTTTCTTAAAAACAGTCCTTATTAATTTATACAGGTTCTTCCAAAATTCACTACATACAGTGATGTTTCAAAGTTGATGTCCATACAAACATCTATGCTTTTTCGACTTAAAACTTCCCTAACTGTAGTTGTGTCTTCGTAGTAGAGGTAACTTAAATACATACATTTACAATAAGTTTACTATCTTTGGAATCTCGAAGTTAATCCTCGGCGGGAAACAATTTTAGACAACTGATGACCAACATTCGCCTTCTGCGTCTCACAAACCACTAACACAAAGATGCACTCGCTTTACGATTACAAATGTGACTGTTACCAACTTTACCCAAATAACCTTTTATAGTTCTAGTTGAAATTACCACAGTATGGAATAAATGAAACAACTTAGTAGCAATCACCTGCGGACGATATCAATCTCTTTGTTTTAAAATAACTACCACCATTATCAGCCAGAATCGTCAGCAAGCACTAAATTTATAATATCACACTAATTTGTTTTCAGTGGAACTGAATCACCTGAAGGTCAAACACTGAATAAATATAGGTTAAGTATTCTGGGATCATTTCAGTTGAATATTCGAAATATAATACCTTCGCAAAATATGTATTCATGTTTACTAAGGATATTCACTATTTATTGATAGTCATATATCGAAAAAAATCTAACATTTCTATTCCTTGTCTGTTAGACATACGAGTAATAATGGAAAGCATAACGCACAATTAATACCGTACAATACTTGCTGGAAAGGTTGTTATAATCTCGATCAAGACAATATCAAGTACAATATTATTATTATTATTTTTCCAATAATAAGTTTAAACATTTTCCTTCTTTAGTTCTACTTTCTCTTGTTTCAGATGGTTTGCTACTTGCAGTCACCACCAGTCCGCAACAAACCGCGGAACAATGTTCATGCACAGTTTCTACTTAATTTTTACAGCATCTAATATGCCTATACTGCAATAGAAGTATTGAACACAGTTTATCTAAAATGCGAGTAAAACAGTAAAGTAGTTGACATTAGAACCGATGCGCCATTGCCCTTTTCTGTAATAGTGCCTGAAAGTAATTGAAAGTGTGCCATTTAAAATTTAACCCAGCTTCTTTGGGATACTTGTTCAAAAGTTGTATTGGATACGTAAAAGGCGCAACCTGCTTGTGTCGAATTAGCTGGCTATCAAAAAGCTGTGCCGGCAGTCGTAAATAATCGCGCTTCATCATAATAATGCTACATTGGAAATATTTCAACAAGTCATGTTATAGAGCATATATGAATAACCTCCGGCCCGCAACCAGGCAAAGGTTGCCTATATCTGTTATAGAGGTTACTAAACTGCAAGTGTCAGAATACTGCAATTTTTTTCAATTTCAAATAAAGTTTGACTACTCCCTATTGTTTTAAGTTGCCAAATTTAAAATTGCAAATATCAATTCAAGCCTATTAATATTTTTTTCGTGCACGTACTGTACGACATAGCTCTTGTAAGTTACATGTGTGGCTATTACATTCTAACATTAGGAAGACAAGTAATCACTTTCACGGAATTAGGAAATATTATAGCTATCTATTGTTATTGAAAATGATCTGTATTATATTTAAGAACTTTTGGAGTGAAATAATGTTACCATGCAATATCGTGTTTTAACATCAACGATCTTCACTAATGCTCCGTCTTTCTTTTACGTATTTCGACTACCTTTCATATTGAGAAAGAGTAGAAATCCCTATCATTCCTAAAGGAAGGGGACTATTTCTCCGACCTCGAAACTTCTGCGACTTCCTCACCCTGCTCTAACTCCTCCTATCGCCCGTTCTTGATCGTTTCCCGTCCCGTGCTTCTGTAGTCCGCCGCTAACACACACCGGTTTGTAGAAATCAATTCGAGACTACTCATCCCACTTCCCTGGACCGCTCAAATTGCTTTTTCTTAGTTTATTTGAGCCGTATTGAACCGGCAACATCGACAGGCACAGGGGACAGGTGGAAAGAACAATTTCGTGGGGATGTTTTTGGGGGACTGCCTCGTGCTGTGCGTACGTAGGTTGACGCATTAGCGCGCTTGTCTCTCGCATTGCTACCGGATGAAGGTATATCTTGTAGGTTTTATATTGAGTAGCAAATATTGAAAAAGTTATTTGAAAATACATTGTTAGATTAAATACAAAATATATTATTTGAACACCTCGATCCATATTAAGTTTTAGAGTGCCTGAGTCAGAAATATGTTATTTTAGATTATTATATACTGCAGGGAACTACAGATTTTCCGTCTTTGTATCTTTCTGCTACTAAGTTATATTTTTTATTTTTGTCCTTATTTATTGGTTGTAGCGGCTATTTTTTGCAATGAAACTAATTATATTTTTAACGTTTCGACAAATTTTTTTTTATTGTTTTCTTCAGAAACACATTCTAGCATTGTTACATAATCTGTAATTAAAATATGTTTTAGTTAAGATCTGTGAATAATAAACGTGAAAAACATTAGTTTCCTACCTTATTATTTATATTTTTTTTATAATTTAATCCATTGAATTTGTTTTCGTTTTTTAATTACAAATTGTCGTTATTGTAAAAATTATTTTAACAAGACTAACAATGACACAATTCAACTGACAATACGTTCACAACAGTTTGAAAACATTTTTTAAGAAAATGTGTTTGGGACGTTTTCATTTGATATGAGAATTGGATCTGATACCTATTTTATTTCCTACATGTATAAGTTTAGTTCTAGTGAGAAAAACATTCTTTTTTATATTGATAAATGTTTTTACTGTGTGTGCACATATCTAAATAATCTGGAGCATTTATTGAATATGTATTATATGTATGTGTATTATGAGGGTTAGACAGATAGTACTATATTAAGGTGTGGTATATGGTGGCAAAATGATCTATATCTGTTCGATCATTGACTGCGTTATTGTTTTTTTATGTGTAACATTTCTAAAATACCTAGTAAAATAGTTTTGTTGTTTTTTTTTCCTATCTATGATTTTAGTTTAAACAAAATCAAAAGTATGATTTGTATTGTTGCTATGTTTTTTTAATGCGGTGATATTGTTGGAATATTTATGTCCATTTATTCTATCTGATAGGTGCTGCATAGTTTTTTCCAATATAAGCTCCTTCACAATCTTTACAAGGTATTTCATATACAACATGAGTCTGTTTATTTTTTGCAATTTGATCCTTTAATTCTGTGTATAGAAATTTTAAATTGTTTGTGTTTTTGTGTGCTATTGTAATGTTGTGAGGTTTTAGTATTTTACTAATTTTTTCAGTGGTATTGAAGGGTATGTAGGGTTTGTATGGTATTGAAACGTATTTTGTAAGATTTTGAGTGTTTGGTTTTGGTGGTTTTGACAGTATATTATTTTCATTGTAAATTTTGCGTAGGCGATTTTTTATTGTAGAATTTATAATGTGTAAGAGGTAATTATTTTTTTCGAAAGTTGTTTTAATACTTTTGATTACTTCTGGTCTATATTCCGGTGAAGTTAATTTTATTGCTCTATCTATTAATGATATGACTACACTTTTTTGACTGATATATGCTGGCATGAATTGTAATTCAAATATCTACGAGAGGCTGTTGGTTTGTGGTATAGTTTTGTTAATATTTTTTTATTGCTTCTTACTAATGTCAAATCTAAAAAATTGATTCTATTATTATTTTCTTCTTCTAAAGTAAATTGAATTTTGCTGTGATATTTGTTAAATTGGTCCATTAGGTAATTCATTTTATCTTCGTGTACGCAAATTATGCAGTCGTCTACATATTTTTTGTAAAATATTGGTTTGAAGTTTAGTTGTGACATTACAATTTGTTCCAAATCTTCCATTACTAATTGTGCAGCTACGTTTGATAAGGGTGCTTCCATAGGGCATCCCTAGGTTTGTTTGTAAAATTTGTTTTGAAATTGAAAATATGTTGTGTTTAGGGTAAATTTAACAGCTCTAACAAATTCTTCTGGTGGTAAGTTTGTGTATTCTGATATTTCGTTTTCTCCATATATTGTAATAGAACCCCGCCATAAATAAAGCTGTATCGTGATACGAAATTCCAACAGGGGGCATAATTAAAAAAATTTTATATATATATAAACCAGCGACGACAGCATGTAGTTTCAACTTAATAGCAATTGCAGTCGTTGTCGTCGCTGGTTTATATATATATAAATTTTTTTTAATTATGCTGCTGCTGTCACTGCTGGGATAAAAAGAAAGATCTTTTCTTTTTACGACAAGCTCCCAGTTCGAGGGTGGTTGGATAAGCTGCCGGAAATATAATTTCTTATATAGTACGTTAAACTTGTTGATGGTCACTGGTCGCGGATATTTTTCACGATGCATCGCGTCGCTGTTTAAACCATCTAAACTTACTTCCATCTTTGTGGGGGTATAAAATAGTCTACTTAGGTGCTATAAAGCCATAGCATTCCGTTACAATGGCGTATTCAAGATTAGCTAGTGAAGCTGCAGCAGGTTTTCCCAGTTTTCAGAATTTGACGGAAGATAAATGTCTCGAAGAGCGTATGCATTGGCATTGCAAAATTGAAGAATACGCAATTATTTACGTAGGGTCATTAAATCATAGTGATTTGCCAACTTCAATACCACCACCGCCTACTTGTCTCAACCCAGCTGAAATAGTAGATTGAGAATATTCGACCACGGTAAAAGTTTGTTTTATCATAATTTACTAATATCTACTTTAAATTTTTTGAGCTATGGTATGGTGACCAACTAATTCTGATTTTTAAAAGAGGAGACACATCAATATCAAAAAGTTATAGACCTATGTATATAATTCTTATAGAATTTTGCCACGATTTATAATCAGGTTATTAGTGTATAAAACCTTTCACCATGTCAAATTATCAACCTCTGTACAGCGGGGATTCTTGCCGGGAGGGACAACAGGTCAACAAGCACTATTCAGGGTCAAATTAATGTTGCATATACAGATTTTTCTAGTGTTTTTGATACTACTAATCATATCGTTCTCCTAAAAAACTAGATGCCTATAGCTTCTTTAACCCTCTTTACAGTGACAACTTCATGCATAGATTGATGTTCAAATTATGTAGACCATATTATAACGATTTGCGATTCTACAAGTTCCTATCAACATAAGGGTACCTCCAGGTATCAAGAATAGGTAACTTACTGTTTGTGGTATACATCAACGATTGTTTAGAGACTTGATTCCTTCGCATTTGCTAACTCACAAAGCAAAACCAAAACAGCGGAATATTGTCAATAATTTAATAAATACGTGTAATGGGTAAATTACAAAGTAACATAAAATTGAAAGGGAACAATGTTGTAGTAAATTCGCTAGAAGACATCGGTAATACCTTTAATCAGTATTTTACAGACCTTCCTTGAATTGGCTATTATCCCACTTATCAAACAGAGTCAACAGAGTAATAAAAGGAAGCATTCACTCTACTCTGCTACCAGTGACAGTCGGGATACCCCAGGGCACTATATTATCACCATTATTATTTAATTGTTTATAAATGATACCCATACTTTTCTCCAAAACTATATGACAATTTCATATGTAGATGATACCAGATCAAACAAATTGTAATTGGTAGCTTTCTATAAATAGCCGCGTATTTTAACTGCGCCTGTAGTGCAGCGGCATGCGTATAGCCCAATACATCATATTATGAAGAAATAAACTACCAAAAATGCGATATAACTACGCAATCACTTTCTGATTGACCAAACAAATTTAAAAAAAACAGCTCTATGCGTTCTTAGAATTTTCAGGTCTTAACTCGATCTTTTACGACAAATGTTTCAGGATGTCTGAACTACTTAATCGTGATTAATCGTGATCTCATTTGTTAGTGCAAGTAGCAGAGTAGAATATTATTTGTATTGTGGTGAGTTTTGATTGCGTCTTTTGTCTGTCGCCTGTTATGTTTTTCCGTGAAGGACTATAATTTTAATACAGTTACTTCGATTAAATTTATTCTCCATTTTAAATTAGCTAAAAGCTTTGCACAGAAGATCAATATCGAGGCAGCAGTTCTGTGTGCATCCCCCAAATTCCGCACCTAAATTAAAAGAATCCGCGTTGCTTCAGTTTAATTTAGTTTCTCATTTACATACCATGTAAATTTTAATAGAGTGTTTCATTATAGCTAAACTCCGTGGCAGGTTCGCTGCTAGGACTATTAAAATTGTTATGATAATGCCATTACCTGTTTTAATTAAATAGGAAGCTGCCTGGCAACGGCGGAAATATGCGGAGGGAGCAAATGTCGGTATAAAACACAAGAATGCATTCACTAAAACATCTCAGTGCTATCACTGGCAATAATTTGTTTTGATGAGATTGCACTTTATATTACCCGAGCGTAATAAGACGATTACCACATGAACAAGATACAATCATAAGAGGGGCAACATACGCTAAGATATTTGCTTATTCCAAGACAAGATTGCACAAACAAAAGTACTTACTAATTGACAACCTGCACATTTAATTAAGAGCAAGTTAATCGAATATTATTACCTGTTGTACCCATAGTCACCATCAGTACTCTCAGTAAGTTTTAAGATGAAAGATTACAACTATCTTATATTACGTTGGTTTCAATAATCCAACACGCAAGAATTATAAGTGGTATTATAATAAAGTAGCAGCAATACAGAGGTACCTACACAACACCTTACTGAGTAGTATAGTATGAGACCATGCTATATTCCAACCATTCATTCAATTTCTTCCTCCGTTCAGCTCGCCTACTTTAAATGGAATCTATGCCTGTGCAACTTAGGTACCTAACACTAAATAATAATAATAAAATGAAATCTTGTACTCTGTTAATACTCATGTTTGTAGTTAAAATTTAATTCGACAATTTCTTTCGGTGAACTCTGTCCTAAATGCAACAAGAGAGGTGTCCTTGTTAGAGAAGTGAAATTTCTTTGCAATACCACTGATATACAGATGAAACAGCTGTCCTATAGTCGGAGCATCGTATATCGGAACTATTCTGGAATAGAGAAGTAGGGATGTATTAGTAGATAGTTAGATGCACGCTTCACTCGAGACCGACTAAACAGAAGTTTGTGATAAAAATATAGATGATGAACTCGTCACAAATAGAAGAAGCAATTACACACGTAACGAAGATAATAATTTCTGTTCATAAGTAAATAAATTAAATTATGCTGTTATGTAATAGGACAGCCCAAACATTTAATTTTGCAGAGTATTGTATTCGAGCGTCATAAGTACAAGATCACTTTTCTTGTGACCAATACCTTGCGACACTTGGGTTGTGTCGACCATGTAAAGCGAACGAAGATTCGTCTGTAAATACAAGTTTTACACGGATTTAAACAGCCAAAGTTATTGATTATATGACGAACTGTTTCAAAACAAATAGTTTGTTGGAACTCATCGTTAAATAGGCGTATAATATCTCTTATTGAGTAACCACGATAATGTTGTTTTGTAACATATTTCTTTTGTTAAAGGGTAAAAATGTCCATAATGAATTAAAAAACAATCAGCATCAGTAATAGTAACAATAATAATCGTATATTTACGATAGCATGAATTACTTTATCTCGCTAATACAATATAACTGTGCGCTGTCGAGCCTACTAATGCATCCCTACTTCTCTACTCCCGAATGCTTCCGACATACGATGCTCCGACTATAGGGCGGCTGTTTGATCTGTATAAGAATTTACATACGAATTAAAAATTTCACAGTCTTGTGTTTTAAATCACATCAATTTGCAAACCAACAATTAATGGGTTATATAAGACAGAAAAATTACTTTTCGGATGTAAAACATTATTGGGGAAGCCTTAGCCAACTGAAACTAGTAATTCTTAGGAGTAATTCCAGTAGAGTTATACATCCGAAACCTAACGCTGTACAGCCACTACTTCTACCTATCGGACAGAGAAATTACTGTTAGTGTTGCATTGATCATCATACTTTTCTACATGTTAGTTATAGAACGTACATACTGTAGAGCTCAGTCTCGATCTCATATTTTGGTTGCTGCATAAAGATTAGGCCGATCATCAAGATCGGGAGATATCGTGGGCTATCTAGCTGGTTTGACGCCACATTTATAAACGGTATGATAAAATACTTTTTTCGTATGATTATATGGTAACACTGCATCCCCTTACATTGTATACAATATGACCGCATGCGTCTGCACTATAGCGATAGCTGTAGTGTAAACGAAACACACAGAGGTGTCCGTGTGTGAACGGTAAAGAAGAAGATAGATGTGGATTTTTTGGACAAATGCGAGTGTATTATAGGGATACGAAATATTAGCTGTGTTGTAATCCAATAAAACATTGCGTCTACTTCTTTACCGTTCTAATACACGAACACCTCTGTGTGTTTCGCTTATACTACAAGTATCACTGTAGTGCAGATGAACGCGGTCATATTGTATACAGATTGGTGGCGTTATAGGTTTATATGTATGCATCGTGCGTATTACATATACTAGCGCACGCATATTTTACATGTATTGTACGTATTATCTGTAGGCGTAGTTCCGATAGGGGAGGGACATTCGTAAGGTTTTCGAATTTCAATCGTATTAGTGCGGCAGGAATGTCGTAAGGGTCTACATGTTTGCTTTTAGGAATTAGTACGTGTAGCTTGATTATCTAGTTTTCCAAATTAAATAATGTACTTATGCAATAACATTGAACTGAAACAAAACTCTATAAAATTCTTATATTCAAAACGAAACAAAAATGTATAATGAAATTTGCAAAAGCGACCGCGGAATGTGTTTCTCTCTTTCAAATACATATCCTCCTATGACATGCATAACAGCCCCTCCTCTTTGTATCACGTATACGTACATGTCTATGTGTGTGTATTTGAAGTCGAATGGCAACCGTTCACTACGTCAATCTGTATATAATTTATCTATTTTATTTGAAAACGATTTGTAGTTATCAGCAAAGTATATATTTTCGAACGGTTTCATTCGCGAAAATAATCCAAACATAAATCAAGAATAAGTTTATTAAAGCTTAAATGTACAAAAGGGCATATTACTTATCCTTTCTTTTAAATACCAATATTCCTCCAATCAAATATTTCATTTCTTTTCAATGTCTTTATTGTTTACATTTCTGTTGAAGGCGAATTAAAACAAAAATATATTAACGAAAATAAGAACATTATTCTCCATAATTTACAAAGTATAATATTACGTATGTATGTATGTTGTGTATATTGTTAAGCCTACTGGGTGCAATAAGGTAGGATTCTAGTATATAGAGTGTTAGTGACCTATATGCCAGACATTTGTAGTATCTTTTAGTTATTCATATATATGTCTACCTATTTAAGATTGCAGGGCTTACATCAGCTACAACAATGAGGAGTTATAGCTTTATGTCTTAGATAAATAGACAAATTTTATAATGGCTAGAAGAAACTATTGTGAGGTAAAATAAATGTCCTAGGTACTACTGCTAGGAAGATCTTCAGTGAAACTTAATATCATTTCAGGTTTCGCAAAAACTCAGTAAGTTTTTATTCAAAAATGGTACTATTTCGAATCATGATTGCTGTATTTTTTACTACAATCGGATTAATTTTCCAATAAACGACTTGCTTTTACTTTATTGGGAAATAAATTGTTGCCGATAAATAAAACAAAAAGCGTTTATAGTAATGTAAACAACGAACATTTTTGATGTGCAAATATAAAGAAATACGAGGAGAAAAACAATTATGAATAAATAACTTTTTTCACGTATAATATAACAATATTATTCATTATTTTAAACTATATCAAATTGTTTTAGAATGTAAACACAAATAAACTGCGTTTTGGATTTTTTATTTTTAACAATGTAATGCAACTAGACTCCATTACAAGCCGCAGTAATGTTTTACCTCTATTATAGCCAAGAAAGAGGTGCATTAGTTTCATATGCCAAATATTAGCATTTCTTTGAAAAAAATCTTTTACTGAGCAACCCTTTCCGCCTATTTTCTTAAATGCTCACTCTGTACTAAGAAAAGATACGTAAAAGGAAAAATACCATCCGAAAGGAATATATTTTTTCAAACAGAAGATTATCCCTTACATGGGGAGGTACCAACGGAAACGATATGGAGCGGAGGAACTTTCGGTACTCCGTATTGGGCGAAATTATAAGCAAAGAATTTCTTATATATACTATTCTTCTATTTCTATTACTGTGGAAAATGGATTATAGGAACTCTGAGATTAAACAGAGAAAACAACATTTAAAAACCATATATGTCATATACAAATGTCTATTCAAAAACTTGAACCTTTGGACAGATTTTTAATTGGATTGCACTCTACGTTGCTCGGAGATGTAATGAGATGGGTTTAATACAACACACCCCTTTTAGACTCCAGAGACTGGTGAAAAAAACTCCCATGCTACGGAGATATACCTATGTGGAATTATTGATTTGTCGTATCAAACTAAATAAGTAAATTTTCTCTGTCGTGACCCGTTGCTAAAACAGACTGTTGAATAAATTGTTTTAAGGTAGTAGTTTATCCAATTTTGAAGAAGCAGTTCTTAATCTGCCAACATACTCTCATCGTGGGTAATCCGAGTGTAAAGAGATACAAAATAAGTATTCTACATTGAAAACTACCCATACCGTTACAAAATATTTATATATGTACTCAAATAACAGACCAAAGAGTAAAAATTGGCAAATGGGAATTTTTAGTTCTGGCGGTAAACCGCAAGCATTAGTAAATAATATCAAACAGTAGTATGGCAAATAATGTACATCCAATGATAAGCGGAAAATTTCGACATATTCAACATTAGCGAATGCTTTATTAAATTATAACAGCATCAAGTGTGCTGTAGTTAGATAACGTACGTTTCTTTACAACAGTATAGCGAATGCAAAATAACACCAAACTCTAATAGATACTAGCATAAGTACCAATTCTAAATAAAAAGTTAATTTGAATATAAAACTACGAACTAAGGAAACTATTTTGATTTTTAGATCATTACCAAAATTCATGTACGATTTTCAACGTAGGTTGGGTAAATTTCGAAATAAAATCATAGAATTAAAAGCCCAAAGATTGTGACGTCAGCGATATATTATTAGTTATAAAAACTAGTGTAACAGTATTAAACTATTGTAGTATTACTGTGAGGTGGAGTTACTAAATTAGTTTATTAAATGTGTACAGATACATGAATCAGCTATTGCTCTCATATCTCAAAACTTTTCCTCTATTGCTAGTGTTCAAGCAATTAGTATGAAATGCTATGCATCATCGTGCCGCAGGTGAAAGTGATGAGTTATGGCTGCTCATAAATCAAAGTTTAATTAACAGAAATGGAAAGATAATATACGATGTTCGAGAAACGGATGACAGATGGTGATGAAACTACAAACCGTTCCAATAGAAGTGTGAGACGTTTAAGGGTTAAAATTTTCATTCAGTGCATGATGTCAGTATCAAATCCTAATATATTGCCGAATTAATCAAAGTACACTTTCTACCTGTTACATTTCCATGTACACAGAAGAATATTTATGCCTTGTTCAACTATTGCGATGCTTAATGCAATACGTATTACTAGAAGTAATTGTATCGTTTATAATTATTACTATTACTATTATATCTTTCTATTTTTTACACAAATTACATCTCCAGTAATATGTCCAGTTTACGTTTTTATTAATTCTAACTTACGATGGTGACACAGACATACATTTTTTTTAGTTATCTTGGACAAAAGTAATGTATTTAATTTAATTTAATTTCCTGTAATATATATGCAGGTGTAGTAGTTTTTTCTATTATTATGCGAATATTGAAGCTCGAAGATCCAGTAGCAAGGTGTGGTATCTGTTGACTTTAATACATGCATTATCTGAGGTATCACTGGTAAGATTGGCACTACTTACAATCCGTGGGCGTTAATCACAGTTTTAGGGTTAATCAACTTCAAAGAATCATTAGAAATGACAGGCATGCCAGCAGCGTGCATCCATTGTATTTTAGATCCAGGAAATTGTCAAGTTCGCCGATTGTGATATATTTATACTGCGTTCAGGATTCAGACATGCACGACCTTAACAGAATTTTCGTGGTCACCAACACAAAAACAATAAAATACCTATCCAAGGTTAAACTTTATATTTAGCGAATGTATTTTTATGTTTGTGCGGATCTGCAGTGTTGACACATATTGCTGTGTTATGTCTCCTGTACTTGTTTACTGTTCGTTTGCTCTTAATTTCGCTGTAATTTTGTGTGTTCCCAAAAAAATTATTCGTAAGCTGCGTATCGATTGTGCGAGGCATCCTCGCGAGGCCGCCTCGTAAAGCACGCCTCGTTATATTTCTGGCTCAAGTCGAACAAAAAACTCGTGCAGGTCAATATGAACTGCCATGTCAATGTAATTGCGATATATAAACATGTCATTGTGCATACGTACAGCCGCGGTAGCAGTTATTATTATTAGCGATGCTATAAAAAAAAACAGCGAGAACAACAAAATCCTTCTTAGTGGATGAAGACTACGCAAAGCCGCCTGCAGTATGGTAACAAGCTAAAGGAGGAGCTGCAAATCGAATCGCAAAACGAGACGATACAGAAATTTATTCGTCTGCCGTGGAACACTTGTTGTTAATTACATAAAAAAATAACCAAAATAAATACACAGGGTAGGGATTGTTGGTATGGCAGCCAAAGATTCCAACAATAGACTCAAATTTTCAAATTCTGAGCTTTCGTAATTTATTTATTGTTTCGTGAAAGAATTAAGAATAGAGTGTACATTGACGATGCAACTTCAAGAACATTCTCTAAAGGCGTTACAACATATTAAAATTAATAAGAACTAATGACTCACATATTAAAATCTACTATTTCAATCAATAATCAACAGTTCCATGTGGTTTTCACCAACTGTCTCATCCTAACCTCTCACAGATTTTCGCGCCAATCACCGCATGGCGTTATCGTTTGTTTGGCGTGGTCTCTCCCGCTATTTACCTAGTTAATAGTTGATTTTAAAATGTGACATTCATTTTTATTAATTTAATTAATATGTGACTCATTAGTTTTTATTAATTTTAATGTGTTGTAACGCCTCTAGACAATGTTTTTGAAGTTGCATCAACAATGTACACTCTATTCTTAATTTTCTGATGAAGCAATAAATAAATTGCGAAAGCTCAGAATTTGAAAATTTGAGTCTATTGTTGGAATCTTTGGCTGCCATGCCCACAATCCCTACCCGGTGAACTTAACGATTACAGCCAGTACTTCTTTCCAAAATGAATACATATGTACATGCGAGAATAAATTAGCGGCAAAGAATGACTAGCCATAACTTTGAAATTTGTAGCGACAAATGATTCTTATACAAGTCTACAGTATCTTTTTTAGACACTGCTCTTTGTTCATTTTTAACATTTTTAGACACTTGTATTTACAAATAAACATGAATCACAATTGAAGTTAACGCCAAAGTCAAAATGAAGTAGCTCGCTATGACATTTTCAAACATCGGCAAAAACCAAGAGCACATGGATCACATCGAGCTAGCTTCGGTTCAAAACGGTTCAAAACACAAGTATTGACTGTGCGACACGTGCCTCGCGAGACTGTCGCGTGAGTATGCCTGTCAAAATCCACGCGTATGTTTATCTTAAACGCCATCTAGTGACTGTACGATGTGCTAATCGATAGGCATCTTTATAACTACAAAACAGTTATTTTAAAATATGCAAAACAGTCATTTGTATAACTCAAAATGAGTTATTATTATAATTAGCACTGCCGAAAGCATTTGCAACCAATGTAAGTGGCTTGTTTCATCCGTGATTGCAAACTGTGAAATAGAACGTTATAATAGTGGCCCTCTGATGTTTTTGTCTGCTGCGAGTAGCGAGTAAAATCGTATTCCCATTTTGCTATAGTCTCATGCTACATACTGTACTTTTTTTGTAGAGTGTAGTAGGAATCTTAGGAGTAAGTGTGGCATCTGCCAGCAGAATTTCCGCGAGGATACAAAAAATGGGCACTTTGCAGGCCTAAAGAGAAACATGACATAAAGAAACCTATTCTCGAAATCGAGAACTTCGCTGAATGCGCCATAAGACATGTTGTTTACGAGATCTACAACAATAGTAAGACATTTGGGAAAATGAAATGAATTATGGTATAATTGTGGTATAATTACATAGAACGGGTCGATGGCCGCAGTAGTTAGGCGGCTGACTATTGTTGTGAGAGGACGATAGGCGCCAGGGTTCAATTCTCTGGAGGGACGGTGACTTTTTTTTCAGAGAGTTTAATCTCGGATCGACTTGCCATTCGCTGTTGGGAGCAAAGTGATTAACAGCGCGGCATCATAAAAGGCGATATGATGCTGTCACAAAGCCAATTGAACACAACATACACACACACAAAACTACACCGCGAGAGTTGCAGTGATAGCCAGACAAGCGATACAGTTTACGGAGTCACTGCAACTAAGCACCCACCACATTAAAAAAAAAACAACAAATTTTCTTTTTTTTTTGTTTTTCCTTATAAATTATATACAAACTTATTTTGTTTTATATTCCTTATAATTATTATAAAAACAAATATCTTCTATCACGTCTGGTATCATAAACAAATGAAATTCATATTGATCATACAATATACTAATACTAATTAGGTATATGCTATTCTGGGATGTATTTAGAAAGTCTTTCTTGTCACTTTTCTTTTATATTGCGATTAAGAACATTCCGAAATTAAAGTCCAACAGTAGTCAGCATGTATATCGCTATTCCACTTGCCCAGATAGCGTTTTTCAATAGTGGAAATATCCTGATGAAATCTTTCCCCATGCTCGTCACTAACATCGCCGAGATTCGGAGGAAAGAAGTCCATATGCGAATACAAGAAATGTATTTTAAGACTCATATTACAGCCTAATGCATGGTAACTTCTAACAAGTTCACTACTATTAAATGGAAATTTGTTAAATCATCGTTTGATTTTTAGCTGCCTATCCCAATATTTCCTTCCTTTTGAAGTTCACTAACAATTTCCTTGTAATCTTCAGATTTTTTTATTTCCTAAGAAATTCTTTGTCACACTTTTAAATGCATCCCAAGCAGTCCGTTCTAAATCGCTCAAGAATACGTCAAGTTCTCGATCCTGTTGTAACAGATTAATCTCGGGTCCTATAAAAATCCCCTCTTTAAGTTTTGCCTCAGATATATTAGGAAATTTTTGTTTAAGGTATCGAAATCCTGGTTCCTCTTTGTCCAAATGCTTTGACGAAATTCTTCACCAGACCTAATTTTATGTGTAATGGCGGTAAAAGTATTTTATGGGGCTCCACCAATGAATTATGGACTACGTTCTTTTCTCCAGGAGTATATTGTATTCTGGTTGGCCATTGCTTAACAGTACAGTGCTAAATTTTCGCTCGACCATCCCATTCACAGATGAAACAGCAATACTTTGTGAATCCAATTTGTAGACCAAGTAGAATTGCAACTACTTTGAGATCAGCACTGATTCATTTAATTCCAATTGATTTATTAAATGAGGCGTTTCCTCTTGAGATGGCAAAATATTCTTCATCTGTGTCCGACAACTCTGATATGTATTCTTATATCTCGGTTTCAACATGTTCTTGGTTCGAATCAACTATTTATGTTCTTATCATAACTTGAAATCGATCTCATTCTTTTTACAACATGTAAACATAAAGCTTTTACAGGATTTGCTAGATATTTCAAGTTTTCCTCGATAGCACGAGTGTATCTATTGCTAAATGGTATCGTACATTGCTGATATGTCAAATAGATTACGGCTGCAACGATTTGGCACTTATCATGTGCATACTCGTAGCGCAGGATAAAATTATTACCTTGAACCAGCTGCCTGTGTTTTTTGATAGTGTTTTCGCCTCTGTTTTCCCGTTTCCACTACCGTATACGGAAGTGGTGTCCGTCGCCGCCAACGGGCGTCTCTCTTTGGCGGCAGTCAACACAAGTTAGGTTCGTATCCGTCTCCGGTTCTTCGCGCCATTACATTACAGGAATAGCGACTATAAATCGTATGTTGAGCGCCGCTAGGTCTGATAAACATGTAAATACGGTGCTAGTCGACACAACGCAACTAGGGTGTTAGTAACCGTGACAATGTCTTCCCCTTTACACACTACACTCAGAGTATATAAGTGTTTAGAGGTATATAAAGGTAAATGTGGTTTGACTAAACAAACTGTTTTGGATTCGCAAAAAATTGCTGGAGTTGTATATACATGAAATTCACAAGTTTCATCGAATGTGCGTGATTCGCGGCTGTTGCGCGAATTGAGCTTACGTATTGTACTTATTAAGTGAAGGCAAATATTTGTAATAAATTAAAATTAATCTTATATAGGAAATGAGGCACTATAAATTGTTGAAATAACAAGACCCCCTTTAGATAATCTTTTTGATTTAATTCTGTCGCAACACATCAATCCAAGTGCATATGCAAATATATCCAATAGTTTCAAACTAGCCCAATATGTGGAAAAGTAAGTATAAATGCGTCATTCACCTGTAACTAAGCAAAAACTAGTCATAATCCTTAACCGACAACACAAATTTTTTGTCTTACAACTCCATATTTACATAAGTATAGCATTTTCAGCACATCTTAAAATGTGTTTTACCTTTTTTTTTTATGGAACTGATTATAAAAGTGATCAGTTGAAACATAAAACTTTATTAGAAAACTTTATATGAAACAACTGGATGTAAGACTTAGGCGAAATCAAAAAAATCTTAATTTTAAATTTTTATTTATATTTCTAGCTGTTAGTTACGCCAATAAATTACTTGTAAGTTTTACCCCAAGGATTAATTAACTTCATTACTAAAAGACGGACAATGTTGAGTATCATTTTGTAAACATAAATATAACCTGAAGCTGTTCACTTTGCTTATATTTAGAAGGGTATAAGATAACGCAAATGATCAACGTCTTCTTTACCCCTTTGTACCCCTTTCAAATTTGGTGTTATTATGATGCTAGATAATTGCTGACGATCTTGTATTTGAATTGTTATCTACCTATTGGTGCATGAAAGATACTGAAATTATTAATTTGTTTCATTTCGAAACATACGAAATCAGCATCTTGCTTTCGAAAATACTGGAACCGATCGCTCTGTCTTGGTTTGGCATCGACTCTACTGCTATGTGGCTCTTATTCTTTCTACAGTTCTAATATATCTTAAAGCGGGAATAAATTATACTATACCACTTGCCCCAAATTCTACAACATCGACTGTACAAGGTGTCTCTATAAGTGTTTTCCTAACAATAACTTTGAATCCGAGATTGAGTGACTAAACTATTAAAGGAATAATAATAACGTTAAATATGAATATATGTATCTGTCACTACTAGTGTGCTTTCGCTATCAAAATATGTAGCAATTTAAATACATGATTTGAAAAATGTAGAAAATTTATTAGAGCAATTGAGAATCAAAAATTTAAACAAACAGGTTTTGAAGAATTTATGGATCAATTGATTTGAGCAAATTCTTTATTCGTCTTTCTAAATTGTTAATGCATCGAAAAGACTCACTATAAGCCTTTTCGTTTATATGGCCCAGTAAGTAGAAATGGGCGCGATATTTGGACCACCAACGACGCTAGCAGGGCAAACCTTCTGACTAGTTTTCGCCCCTAGCGTGGTTTACCATACACTCCGAGCTATAGTGTCCTTCTGGAACCCTCTGCCCACTTTTTGCTCCTGAAGAAATCACTTATATTTGAGGCGAAATGTCTAATTATTATATTTTGTGATTTTTTGCTTTTATTTTACTTTATTTGTATTCAGCTTATATATATATCATTACTATGACGCGGTCAAAACCCGAAAGAGCTAATAATAGCAACTTTGAAATGCCTCTAACACTATCATCGGGCGAAAAACTTTTAATTTACCTTTCTCACTAATATTGACACGTTTCCTTGACTTTTTTATAATTTACGTGTATTCATTTTTTTAAATCTTCTCTCGACTTTCTCAAAGCTTCTGAAATGTGGTTGTCTTCCGTCAGAACATCGTTCATTATATGTACGAACAGCTAAATAGGAATTGTAATTACATTCTCTGAACATACAAACCATATCCACTAATTCCTTTTGAGTATAGTTCACAGTTCGTAATTAACAAGAGTAAATCAAACACTATGTTATTTTGTACTTATCAAACACAAAACACTTATCGGTTACACACTATAAACATTAGGGTTGGCACAATACTCTAATCTCAAAAGTAAAGCTACTGTTACGAAAATACTTACTTCGTCTTAAATATTAATTTGCTCAAACATGGTAGACTTTAGCCCATACCGAAGTATTTACAAAAAATGTTCGCTACCATAAAAAAATGGAGCTTTGCTAACTCAATGTTTTGAAAAAGTCATTATCAGGTTCTAGTAATTAGGAAGCTCTACAAAAAGCTTTAGTTAGCCATTCTTAAATATAACTCTTTGTTAGTTCAAGAAAAATGGAACACCTGTATAAATGAAATTAATTTTACATGTGCCATACCAATGTAAATAACTTGTCTGCAATTTTTTTTTCAGTATAACATTCACAACACACACGCATACACACGCGCACACACACGCATAGGAGATATGGTACTTGGACGTATGTAGGTACTAGGGAGACACTTCAACACTTCTTCAATAAGAGTACGTGTTTCATACAGCGATCGCTAGCAAGCATGTTTTCCAAAATTAATCTCTACAGACGGATATTTTATTGTTATTTTGTTTGATATTTTGTGAATAAAATAGCGCATTAAATCCTTGAGCTACAAGACTCGTTAAAAAAAAATGCTTTCTACGATGTCGACAACTTATGTCTGCATAATGAGTAGGTATATAGATTTGGAAAGCTGGATACATCGTGAATTACGAAATGATTGAGTTGTTGAGTTAGTATACTTCCTCTATTCTTTTGTGATTTATATCTCGACACTTGTTAACATACATGTATGTATAAACCAAAAGTAACAGCAGTCCGAATTCAAGTTCAAGGTGTATACGACCAATTTGCATCTGAATAAATTTCAATGTCTTGATAATAAAAGTGTTAATAGTTGAGCGCAAGTTTTCACAACCGTCGCTTACTGCAGTCAACAACGGAGAAAAGTGCTTGTTGTCAAATAGGAACATATCTTTATCACACCCATAACATAATCTTAAAACTAAAAAAAATTGATAGAGAGATCTTTGCAAGTAAGTATTGAAGATTATAGAAGTATTGAAATAAATAAATAGCTACTACATAGCTTATATTTTAATTTTAACCCCGTTTTCTAACCATTCCATAGTTATAAGGTTTTATAGTATTTTCTAGCAACATATTGTATCCTTCGCTGAATTTTATTTTCGGTTTTTTAGTGCGGTAGTGATTCTAAGTCGAGTTATTCATTATACCGTTAACACAGAGTCAAATATTAATTGTTAAACCTTTATTTAAAGATTGTATGAAAGACATATTAGCAAATTAAGAATTTCTTGATACCACGAATGTTGGCGCAAACCTCATCCACGAGAAAATTGAAACGTGTAAAATGATGGGAGAAACTCGACTTTGGTAAACAAGATCGACCACTTAAGCCATACACCAGATATAATTCTATCCATAACTTTTAGGGTCACTGACAATGACAATATTCAAGATATCACTATGAATGTATGTAGTGAGAAATTAAACATCGATATTTCACTGGAGAATATAGTTCGAGCTCATCATATTGGACCACGTCAAGCAAACGTAGTATTATATGACAATGAACAATCCATCGCAGTAAAATGGAGATTCGGAAGAACTGACACAAGCTGAAAGATACTGCAATTTAAATTACCTAAAATCTAGTAAAGACCGAGTGTGATTTGTATAAACTACTCCAGCGCAAATTTGGAGTCAGACAGCTTTATTTCGGATAGTGCAGTATACATTACGGATACCGTAATGGCAATGGCTTGCCACTGGTAATTGGCTGGTTGAATGCACATGCTGATTATGTGTATGCCACTACCCATTCCAAATCTAAATCGTAGTTCTTCAGAAAACAAGAGACGCGACCACTGCCCATTATTGCAGCACTCATTGCGTACGCAGCGCAATAGCTCGAAAGGATAACTTTGGTAAATGTATACTGAAAATTTGATTCCTTTCATACACAATGATGTAGTGTTGTATACATATAATTTATTGAATAGATAGCATGCCCTGTGAAAGTAACACATGCAGATAATCGCTAGCGTATTTGAAAGTCTCAATATCTCTATTACAGCAGCATGTCTACATATGTGTGAAATTCGCTGTCTGAGTGCGTATTTCGTTAAAGCATTTATTTACCAATTACAATCACATTTGTGTTCCCACGTCTTTGAACTATTCAGGGCATGTTTTTGAATATTGTCCAACAGAGTTATAGTAGAAGGGCTGCCGAGGCAGTTCTTTTGTTTCAAGTATTCTAGTTAAGGCAATGAAGAGTTATTCAACACCCTCAGCATACATGTAAGTTTTGAACAGCAAAATTTCATATAAAAGAAGTTTATACAAATTGTAAATTAGTGATAGCTTATTGTACGTCTGCTGAATTAGAAAGAAACCAATGCTATGAGAACAATGGTAGGTTAAGATAAAAACGTAAAATACATTTGATTCGGTAAAAATGACATAGGATAGAATTTCTGAAAGAAAGCAGCTACAAAATACAAAACTTGTCAATGCATGCTACTTCTTATGATTTGTATACCTAATAATATTTGTACACTGTAATCATTTTAGGAATCAAGTACTTGCCTTTACAATAGACAGAAAATTAGAAAGTTTAACTTTGGAACAGTCCCGGTAATATACGTAATATAAGGAGAGTAGCGATTTTGTTGTTTTACGCACGAGCAAATATTAATTATAGAAACACCCAAACCAATTCTGTTTTGATAATTGGTGACGCGTTACAATAACCATCCATCATGTTTGCTCAGTGAAAAAGCTTGTGATTTATTTGTAGTGTACACATATTCGATATGCAGCGTAGTAAAGATACCGTTTCATACTAGTTTCCTGAATGATTTCAAAAATATCCACAGCGAACTACAGACAGATTAAAACTGCCTTCAGCTTTCGAAGTATTTTACGATTTTCATGAGGCTGCTTCGATTCGTTAATAGGGTAAGTTGAGTTTAATTGAAATTACGGGGTTACTGCGTTCGGGTTACGAGCGAAATTGTACCCGACGAGGAGGAGGGAGCGCTGCCGGAAGAGGCGGCGAAGTAGCAGTCCTGTTCGTAGAAATCCCAGTTCGACCTAAGGAAACGAATGGAACGAGTGCGACTAAGACAGTACGGCCCGGATGGGAGACGGAAAATCATGCTACTTGTGTATGTTTGAAAGGAAAACGTTAATCACGGTAATAAATTTTTGCGATTCCAAGTTTATGACAAAATAATATTGGAGAGCATGGAACCTTTTCGGTTGCTAATGAAAGTTATATTAAGAGAGGGAGTCGCTATTACTGCTCCATAAGTGCAAAGACATCTCTTATGCCATGGAAAATTAATTGTTTTCTATTCAGTAAACCTAGATTTGTGAATATTTGTACACTGTAATCATCAGAGGCTATATTTAAGTTCACCTTCAAAGTAGTAGTGGATCTAATGATACAAATTTTAATATTTACAGACAGCAAGGCTTAATATTCTGTCAAACCGTTGCCACTGTGAAATAGTTGAATGCAGGGTTATTCTGTTTTTAAGAGATAAATATAATTACTTTCAAGTAACGTCATTTATTATTTAAAAGCAATTTTGTCTCCGTCCTTATGAATTTAAAAAATCGAGAAATACTAGAAAAAACATACGTCTAATCAACGGTATAGTCTTCGTTTATTTGAATCCATGAATGTTCTTAATGAATCACTGATATCAACGACATGTCTCCACCGCTTGTATTCGATCACATAGAGAACACTCTGGAAAATGGCAGTAGCAATAGATATACAATGAAGTCCTAACACATTTCTAAATAGCCTTAACTGTGAGAATAATGTGTATACTATCTCAGAACATTGCAAAAATTACAGCGTTTGAGCGAGTCTCTAACGTGTGAATAAAAAAATGAGAATTATGATACGTGTAAATGTAGACAATGCAAGGAGTGTCCAAATATGAAACGACGTGCAGTTTAGTTTACAAGATGGCAAAAGCGAATAAACTTAGCTCAGTGAATGATTTTATCATCGAGCCAAATGTTATGTTAACTTGATTTCCCTATCTAGGTCAAAATCTTAAACTTTCATGGGGTTTAGCCAATAAAAATACAGATATTGATGGCTATATGGATATCTACTGCGAACCTCTGGAAAGGAACAAACCAGTATACCGGAGTAAGTAAATATAGCAAGCCGAAGCATACATTGCGAAGTTTTTTTTTGTCTGTGGGGCGGATGCAGTTTCAGTGGCTTCCAAGCAATGTTGATTATAGCACTACCACTACAGCTCTGAATGTGTATTTTTATGTGCGTAGATATGCTTTTTAGGCTTTGTTACAATATTACCTAGCAGCAAATAATGCTGCATTGTTAATTATGCATCAACATTGAGTGGTACTCGATCTGAGAACCGATACTAGCGAGACATGCCACGACGCCCCGGCCAAGGTTTGATAGCTAGAATTCTGATCTACCACTATCAGAGAACGGTCGCCTTGTTACCGTGACCTTTGAGGTTGTCATTATTTTTGTCTGTGGTGAGTGCTAGTTGAGGCGACTTTATAAGCTTTATTGCTAACCCTTAGAAAAATTTTCCATTTGAAGATGTAAACAACATTGCCATAGCCTGAGTGATAGGAGGAGGTTGAGAAAAGCTGTTAGTATTTTATCTTTATCCTTGATCAGAATGAAAATGGAAAGCGACAATATGCACAGCCAAGAATCACCTAATTAGTTGTATGGCTAGTACTTTTAGTGTTTCGTCAATGTAACATTAATCTAAATCTTGAATGTAAGTGCTAATTTAAGATTTTCTTTGGTCACAGCTTTGAACTAACCGAAATTATTCATGGAGGTGAGAACTCCTGAAGTTGATATGCTTCTTGTATCCTCCTTCGTCTCTCTAAAAACAAAATAGGTATAAGTTACAAATCCACATACCATTCGTTACTTTGAGCACGGCTTTCTAATTTCGCCCGTATGAGAAGATGGAAAGAAACGCGTTATTATATTACTATTTTATTTGGAATAATCCATATGTTTCCATATTCATAAAAATCGCTAACAGAAACACAATATCATTAACTATGGTAGACTTTTCAACTTCCCTATTTAATCTAAACGTTTGTCTGTCGAAATTCTGCTAATAAAATGTCGCCAATACATTTACCATGTTTATGACATCTAATTTGTCGACGCAAACTGGCTAGAATAAACTGAAACCGATAAAATACGCTTCAGTAATAAAGACAATACTTTAGACCAAGTTTCTTCTCGGGAAGGCTCCGAAGGCCACATAATATTGCCCTTCGGAGTTCTAATGTTGCAATGAAATAATCCGGCGCGCAGTACGTAGGAGCAGGCGGATAACTGGTAAGAGATGGGCGGCGATGGTAGTAGGGGAAAATATAAGTGCAATTTGGCAGAATCCGGGAAACTTTTTTATTACGGCAACGACAAAACATGCGAGACGGGAATTTTAAGTCAGAGTCGGTCGAATTTCCGGGCGAAATCCAGCGTGCAATCAGTACGAAACCGGGTGGCAGATGTGTTCTAGAAGCTCGCAGAGTCTCAGAGTTGGCCTTTATGTCTTTGGTTTCATTAAAGGAAGTTTTTGAAATGAGTTTGGATGTTTTGTGGGGGAAAAGTTGTTCCTGTTTCTTGTATCCTTCTCAGAATTGCCTTGTCAAAATATGATGTACAGTGCACTGCAGATGATATACAGATTTTATGGTTATCTTACTCCTAATTCAAGTTAATGTCGTTAATTTAAATAAACGAATTACATTTTCAAAACTATAGTAGTTAGTTATCTCCAGTGTCAGTTAAGAAAACAGAAATATTTTATTGCAGATACGAGCGTGCTGGAAAGTATTGGAGAATGTCTTACCAGACAAATTCATTTTATTTTTGAGTGGAGCTGTATTTAGTTTCTAGAAACAAGTAATTTTGCGTAACGACGATTTAATTTTACATCTTAAACAGTTTACATACGGTCATTTTGCTGAATAAGCTTTAACTGCTGCTTTAACTGTTTGTTGTCTATTTTGTACAACTGTGCTTCATTTTAGACGTAGCCCCATTACTACGCACCTGATAATCCATTGTTTGTTAAATTACTTAATTCGATATATCGATTGTATCACTATAATATTGGTTATGTTGGAAATTCATCACTATAATATTGGTTATGTTCAAATTTTCGTTTCCAGTTCTACCTTAAATTTCTTTGTCTTCATATAAAAAGAATATAATTTATATTGATTAAAGTAGAGCAAGTTTGATACTCACACTTGCTTGTCCTTTGTGCAATTATTTTGCTGTACAATAACTTCCCTTAGCTATTAGAACATATGTATATCTATTTAGCTAGAACAGAACAGTTCTTCATTGTGGTTGCGACGATTTCACTTTTGTATGTAGGGAATGTGGAAATGTTTATACCAAAATTATCCTGTAGAATGTAATTTGACATTTATAGCTTAGGATTTATAGCTGTAATTTCATCTTTAACTAATCATATGATATGTATAGATATATAAATTATAGACTGCCAAATTTATTAAAAAAAAATATCTACTGGATCTACTGGATCTACTGGAATTATATCTTCGGTACATATCGAGTGCGTATCCAACATTTTCACATGCCTCACAGATTGTTATTTAATTTATTTTTTTTTAAGTTACAAAATGTAACAGAAATACTAATAATTAATAACTTACTTTATTTAGAAGTGGTATCCTCAAAAAGTCATACAACACGCAGATGCCCAGTACTGTCACACCTGTTTCCTTACTTAACATGGCACCCAAACTTAACAACAAGCATCCTCCTAAAGAACACCACTCTCTACATCTATTCCACCAACAACATATTCCCGAAAAATCTATTGTCTGTCTAGAGGAAGACGCGATTGGTGAATCTCCCGGTAGCACTTTTTTTGGCCAATTACAGTTCGTCACTTGATTTCGCAAGTTTGCCATAAAACGGTGATATTTGAGACTTCTCAGCTGCTTTATGCGATCCTCGTCCCTGCACAGCTTACTAGCTCTACACTCACAGCATAATAAGTCTCTGTATTTCACGTGAGTTGTATACGCTAAGAACGATAGCAAGTAGAGGATGCACGCGGCCAGATCAGCTCTACCTACGATTCCAGCTACTGCTTCTGTATGGAGAGGATGGCTGGCGAAAAGCAATCCTGTTACGGCGGGTCCCACTGACGTGCGAGATTTTGGAAGAACATGACGCGCTACTCTAACTATTAATGTTGTAGCAAGACAATGCAGCAAGACGTTTACCAGATGATATCCCCATGGTTGAAAACCACCAAGCAGATAGTTTAAACGAAATGTTAGGACGCAGAGTGGTCTGTACGATCCGTGTGACCCACTATCACTTAGAGGTGTTCCCCAAAAGTCATTCTCGAGTAGTCTGTGTAAGGGTGTCGTTGGAAGCAAATCTGGATTACTCAGGATGGCTCTCCTGTAACAAAAAGAAACTATGACAATCACATCAGCTGTCGCCACGTAGTAAGGAATTGAGCAATATTCATTTCAAAACATGCACGTTACCAAAGGATAATGTGACATTAAAGTAACGTTACTGGATAATTAAAATATTAACGTCTTTCTGTGGATCTATCAATTTTTCGCAAAATAAAAAAGTTCTATTAAGTACGTCAACAACCCAATTTTATTCTAACTTTCCTGAGGGTAAATTTAGTTATTCAACCGAAAATATGTCATAATACATATTTCTGCATCTTCTAGCTACCAACTTCTAGAAATAGTACTTTGCTACTACGTTGCTAATGAAGGAATGCATTTAACACCCATACTGTCATAAAATATTGGCGTGGGAATTAATTTACTGCAACCGTTCATTCTAGGTCTGTATCTACTGCATATAATCTCACAGTTAATCCATACCAATAAGAGGCTTCGTCCTGATTGATTCACGATCCCGCTACCAGGTAACCGGCTTATTTTATTGCGATATTTGACATAAAATACATCTCATCCCGAATGCGTTGTTTAAGAAGCTATGTTCTTCTAATTTTTTTACTTTTACATTTGGTTTGGGCTTTTGCGCAGTGTAAAAGTGAATGGTTATCGCTTTGAATACTATAATACTTGTGAAGATATTGGCAGTATGTCAGCAAACCGAATTTATACTACTTTGAACGAGACTTTTAATGAACGGATTGTATGATAATTATCGAATCGTAACAAAGTTGTAATATCTGTAACAATTTTGCTATTATTTATTGTTCCTTAAATAATAAGAATGTGAACGACGCCCATATAGCACATTCTCGCAGTATAAAAATGGTGGCTATTATTCACTTCAACTATACAACATACAACTCTAGCTAACCCTAAATGATCAATGAAGGAACGAGTTTCTAATGTAATAGACATTTATCTAGCATCGCCTTCAATGGTAAAAGATTTGTGTGTATAGTCAAGTTAATTTATATGTAGAATTAGGTTACCGAAGCTAGGTCAGCAAAATACCCGTTTCTTAAAATGCAGTTGAAATAAAAATACGCCTGGAAAGCATGATACGTTTCTGTGTATAATACGAACAGTTCGCGGAGTGGAGATGCAGGCAAGCGACATGATATAAATTGTATGATGTATTTTTTAGTTTATATTTTACACATATTAGTAGTATTTTCAGTGGTGTGTTGAATGTTTGAAAACTAACGCTATACTTACTAGCACTTTAATTTATAATGTAATAGCTTTAGTATCCCGATTTCCACGACACTTACTTAACATAGAAAATCATAGATGTTTCAATTTTAATTTAATTTAATATCAATAGAGGAAAGCTGTACTTGTCAAGATTCGTTAGTAAATAGAAGCATCTAAACACAAATTTAAACATATCAAATCAAATTTTTTAAATAACACAAAAACATAGGAAAACAACCGTTTAAACACAAAAATACAATAATGAATAAAAAGTTATAAATGCTGGATATGACTGACAAAAATTCAATTCGATGCGTTTAAATTTCTGTTTGCCTAATGCCGTCAAATATCTCTCACTGAACACACGGTAAGTTCTTTAAACAATCTTGTTAGATATCCCATAAATATAATATAATTTTAAAATATTCATGTTCGAATAACTTTCATTTTCCATTTCGATCGACATAACGAAACCAGACTTCACAGGTTAGTTTCTAGTAAAGGCATTTGTTGTTATTTCCATGGCTTGATACTTAGAAAATGTTAGAGCATATATAAAGTCTATAAAAAACCTCAATAACTCGAAAATCATTAGAGATAGGTATAGCAAATGCTAATAGAGACCGATGCAGAATTTAATTCTCCTTCAAACAAATGAAAACAAAATGGGTCACTATATTTGAGAAAATCGACTTTTAATGGTGTGAAATTATACCAAAAGACAATTAAATTTTGAACACGCTGTAAACAGAATGGTCCATTTAAAGTGTAACACTGTAATATCTTCGAAAGAATGAGTGTAATGAGGAAAAGTATTAGACAAAAGTTTAACTATATGAAGGGGCTCGTTTGATGGCGTTACTGTTGTCACTATAAAGAATGACACAAAGGCCATAGCAAAGTCAACTCTTTTTTTTCAAATAGTATATGGTATTTTTTATCAAATTCTAAAAGAGCAATAAATTGTGAATACAAAAATAGTAAACCACATATAACCTCAAATTAATATTAATCGAGATATTTCGAAAAAATGAGGTCATAATAAAAGTCAGTGCAGCAAATGTTTTTTATTTGTTAATGTAAAAGTCGAAAATAAATGTTTAATAGTAGCTACAAATTGTTTACATAAGTGGAAGAAAGCAGACGGCTATCGAATTAGATGTTCGAATTGGCCTCAGTAACCTCAATTAAAGAATCTTCACTTCACACAACGGTATAATGTTAACCCTAGGATGCACGCCTAAAGATTTTTACACTAGCACACGGCTTGGGCATGTACGGCCCAGAGGAATGTCATTATAGAAAAAGAAATGTTTAATTGCATTTTATTGTTACTTAATTTATTACCTGACCAAATATACAGTTCTTATTGACAAACAAGCTGAAATAATATTTCTAAACAATTTTTACTGTTATATTTTTAAAAGTATTTTCTCATTGTTACATGCAGTACAAACTCCCCTTTTTTTTCCTCCATACCAGACCCGTCCGACCTATGGGCACCGGTAAGACACCGCAGCCTTCAGGCATATTGTGCCACGTCTGTATATTCAACTCCCCTACTCTAACATTGTAGTCCCCTCCACTAATCTGTACAGGTCCCTAATCGAGTGGGTCAAGTACGTCTTTGGGTCTCCTTTCGTTCTCCCAAATAGCTTTTGCCTTCTGCGATCTAGTGCCTCGAAGTCGCGCAGTATATGATTATGATGAAAAGTAAATTGCTTCACTTTAAATATTCACATTAATTAACAATATATTTACAATAATCTAAAAAAAATAGAATGAAATATCACTCTATTTTTTTATTACATATAAACGATAAACATAACTAAATAATAATAAAACGATCCTGAACATTTTAAGTAAATCAAGAAATAATATATCGAAAAGGAGCATATAATCATGTTGGATGACTCATAGCGCAGTTCTTTATTTGAGCAGTACGTGCTATCTACAAAAAGAATCGGAAATGCTGTCTTGGACTGTACAGAAAGGAACTGATGCTAGAGATCTTCAGTTAAAGGAACATATCATTTTGTAAATATAACAATGATCGGCTGTCTCCGGTGCTGTCTGCTGTCTGTGTGAAATACTTCGATTTTGTGTAGATGTTTTCTCAACGCAGAATGTTTGGTCATTAGGTCCGTAATAATGCAGAGCTGTTTCCTACTAAGCTGTAGTAGTTCTCTAGCTCTCTTGCTACATGGTTTCCCTATAAACGTCTCACCAGCTGTTATACCGGGTATAGCTCCCCGGTATTCTTGCTGTTTCCCCAGTCGCCTATGCATCTCCGGGCCGTTTGCCTCGTAGCTGCGGAGAAAGGTTCTGGGCCGTACATCTCTATCTCTGACCCTCTCTTTGCAAGTTCGTCAGCCCTTGCGTTGCCATCGATCCCTTGGTGGTCCGGTATCCAAGTCAAGCAGACCTTGTGCCGGTTCGAAAGTTCCACCAATTCGTCGAGGCACTCCGTTACCAGCCCAGATGCCACTTTCCGGCTTAGTAATGCCTTCAGTGCGGCTTGGCTATCGGACATGATGTGAATTCGTCTGCTGGTCACCGTTTTCACATTCATTGTGTGTGCGCATTGGAGGATGATGAGACCTGAAACACAGAGGCATATTCCCCCAGTGCGTAGCTGTGCCCTTTGTTCTGAGTTTATATCTCTGCACCAGTACCATTAGCTGTCTAAGATCTGTCCGTGTACTAGACTAAGTCTTGCTGTTTGATTCTAAGTGCATAGAGGGTCCATTACAAATACTAATTTTGTATTTTACAAACATTAGCATACTTTTGCGACTAATATTTGAAGGACATATAAACCACCTTGTACGCTGTGGAATATCGTATTGATTTTGAAAATTACAGAGAATGGAATTGGTCGCTGAGTCTCGGAGGCCCGTGATGTGCATCTTAGGGCTAAGCATTATGACGTAAATTAAATTTTTGAGAAAGTCGAAAAATCTCAACAACGACTACACCTAGGTATAGGAAATACTATTAAAAGTCCCTCTAATAAAAACGCTTAGATTTCCAGATATGCAAAGGAAACTATATCATTCCATTTGAAATAACAAAGATGATGTCAATTCTCGGTACCTACTACCGGAAGTGCCGCGATCTTAAAAATATTTTTGTGAATAGATTTAATATACGGACACACAACAAATTTATTCTCATTAGGAGACTCAATCCTTTTGATGGGCCGGTCTCAATCATTCGCCCTGTACATATGTGTGTGTGTTATGAATTCAGCGATTTCCTATATATTGTGTTGCTCGTCATTTTACCGGTACAACGCTGACTATATTATATTTTAGTGTGTATAATGTGTGTCAGGGCTTTGTTACAGCATTCTGTCTCCGTAAGTAATGCTGCACTGTTAATTAACTCTCAACAGAGAATAGTTGATAACTTGTTGGTAGGTGCAGATACTACAAGCGAGAGATATGTTTTAATAAGAATAATCAACGCAAGGAGATTGTGAAATTATGAAACATACTCCAACTTAGAGGACATAGATTTTTCAATTGAGACAATTTAATTATTTAACAAAATGTATTTTACTGATGATTTTCTCCACCATCTCCACCAAATTGCATTTCTGGCTTTTATCACTGTCATCTTTAAAAGTTACTAATTATTGTAGCCAGTGATACGTACAACGTGTATTTTATGGTTGTAGATGGTAGAGTTAGGTGAAAATTTGTGTTTATTCAAGATGCGGTTGTATGTATATACTTAAAATTGCAAGGGGCGGGACCTATGCTTATATTAGACTTTATTGAAAAATGTAACATTCATCTTCATTTATTCAATATTTAAATTCCGAATTATTAAATAACTTTAAAATTTAGATATTAGTTCTATAAGCAGGTTGCAAGTTGAAATTTTATAAAATGTTTTTAGGTTATGATGTGTGATTGTGTGGTGATGGAATTGTATGACAGGTTTGGCGGTGACGGTTTTTTTATGGTATAGGAGATCTAATTTACGGAAATTGATATAGAGGACTCTGTTAATGTTCTTGATATTAAAAGTCAGTTAGTTGATTTTGGAATAGTACTTTATACTTAGTTGAAATGAACTTTAAACTGACGATGAACTAGCTGAACTGCAAACTGCCTAACATTGCTCTGTCATTTGAATGCACTTTTTTGACTTTTCAAATGAATTGAAGGCATAGCATGATTTGATGATTAATATAATTAATTAACTTTAGGAATCAAATTGGCCCGTTAGTTTATATAATTTTATATAAAGCTTATCCGAGCCATATCCGGAGTTCATAGTAGAGGTATTTTTGTCTATAACACTTGAAATTTCTACATATTCGTATTTATAAATATCACAGAGTTTAATACACATATATTTTCAATTCATATATAAATGTGTAAAAGTATGAACTAAATTTACATCATTTACATAAAGTATAATTTTATACCTATTATATCATTTATCTTGACGTAATCTGATCTGGAATTTCCGTTCAGCTCAGTCTTCCTCATTCATTTATAGCGGTATATACGCCCATTGTTGTACAGCTCAGCTTATCTATGTGTAAATGTTACAATACCCCGCAGACATTGTTCCTGCAGCTTTGCAAACTTCGTTAATAGAATCTAGCCGGGGAAGTGAAACCTGTCCTTTCTCTATTTTCACTACAGAATACTCCAGGGGTGCCTTTGACACTTGTCCTATGCTTTTGCGAACGTAAAGAAACAGACACGAACTAGTTTTTTTATCTGCTGTAACCATCATTATGTAATAGAGAACATAATGGACAGTAGATAATGGAAAGTTACTGTGTGTTATCAGAGGTTACAAACTGTGACGATAAATGCTTCTCCTTTATTGAATTATGCTTTATAATGTACGCGTTTGTGCAACTGTAGGATAGGATATGCTACATACGCGTTATTAAAATATTGATACTATCGATATCATTCAACAAATTCCTAAGCAAGAATTTGATGAATGCAAACATTTTTATCGGCTAGGCAATGCTGTAAGGGACATGGTGGTGAGAACACATATTTCCATATTGAAATGTCAGCGAATGTAATACATAAATCTAACAGTATGTTCTTATGTATTACTTCAAGTTAATCCGAAGGTGTCAATCATAGCCGCAATGAAATCTAATAAAGGAGTTTCTGACGAGTTTTAAACGGTTTCCTCGATATATTATTATTTTAGATATTTATATTTATTTTATTTATTACTACTTGCTTCTTTTTTATTTCTAATCTATTCCTTTTAGAGCCACTGTTTATCAATATCATTGTCCAGGTACGTTCTCATGAATTTATATCGAATTAAATCAATTTACTTTTTATTGTTTTTAAGATGTTTTTTTATGGCTTGCGCTTTTATTTTAGAGACCCATTATCGCAGTGGTGTTTATCATGAAGATGGATCACGGATTTACTCGTTGCCATTATATATGCAAAAATTTCATGAAAATTATTCATGCTAAGTACAGAGATAGAATTTTTGAATGATTCGAAAGCAAACACTGTATTTGTAAGGAAGAATCTACTGGACTACCGACAGTTTTAAAAGCAAGTCCAAAAAAATTAATTCATCCATAAACAGCTGAAACTCATTATGCTTTTTCAATGTGGGTTAAATATCCATAGGTGTATTCGTATAGAGTAACCGCAACACAGCAATTACTGCCTATTGATATAGCACGAAAAAATCAGTATTTTTAATGGTTTAATAAGAGTCTACGCAGTAATTATTGTATTCTATGTTTAACACTTTAGTTAAACTAGGCCATTTGGCAGGCCTTATTAACAAAGAAAATTATAGAACATGTGCTATAGAAAACAAGGAATTGGGGTCTAGGTAGCATTAACATTTTGAAAGTACCAATGCAAAAATATATCATACTCAAATAAATAAATAATAATAAATAGAAGTGTTTATAAATTAGTTATATGATGATGAATTGGAAAAGGACTACTTTTAACAAAATGGAGCACCTGTTCATGTTGTTGATAACACATCACGATATCTAGAACAATATTTTGGCGAGAGACTTATTAGTAAAGGCCGGTGATAACTTCCTTGGATTTTTATCCTTTTGAGATTTTTCAAACATAAAATTCATGAAAATCGACTTCCAACTTGGAAGAACTACAAGTCATAGTAAATGCATAATATCAGTTAACACCAATTACAGCGACAATTTGACAATATTATCAGGCGAGTTTTATGTATGAAAAGTTTTGGTGATTATTTCAACATACATTACAATGCGTAGTTATTTTATTGTGCTAAAATTTACAAAAGAAAAATAAATTTCTTCACTTTACATATTCACATTAATTAACAATGTATTTACAATAATCTATATTTCATTCTATATTTTTTATTACATATAAATAATAAACATAAATAAGAAATAATAAAACAATCCTGAAAAGTTTAACTAAATCGAGAAATAATAAATCGGAAAGGGGCGTCTAATAATGTTGGATGGCTTATATCGTAGTCCTTAATTTGAGCAGAACAGAGAGAATCCAAAAAGCTATGTTGCACTGTACAGAAAGGAACTCATGCTAGAGATCTTGAGGTAAAAGAACATATCATTTTGTAAATATAACAATGGCGACTACTTTTTAATTCTCTTTAAGTCTGCTCTGAGGGGATACATTTTAATTTGTATTTTAAACGCAACGAAACTAGCACCAATGCTGGTACTGAATTTCTTATCGGATATTTTACCGCTCGAAAAATCATCTTTCAAACCCATTGATTTTAAAAACTACTATCTGACTATATACACTTTTTTTTACTAACAACAAAGCCTATGTAGCTCAACATGTAATATAATATATATAATTGTTATCCCACAAAAATCAATCCAATACGCGCTGTTTCATAGCTTATACATTTCATCATCAATTAATTAAGTTGGAATTTGAGTTGTCGAATGTCCAGTTTTACACCATAGTAAAACAGTTTATTCGTAATATTGTTGGCCAAAAAACTGACCAAATATAGCATTTTTGGCTTTGAGTCCTATGAATCTCAGCACCACTCAGTTAAACTTTTTTATCACAAGCGAATAGTTCCTTTATCGAATAAAATTAGTAGCAAATCCAATCGAAACGTTAGTCATTTGTGCAGTATGCGTTTAATGTATACTGCAGTAGACAAATCGATCAAATCTTAACGTATTGTAATGTAAAGTGATAAGCTGCTCCTTGTTTCAAATTACTTTCACTTACAGAATTAATTTTAAAAGTTTCAGAATGAAGTCAATTTAAAGTAGTCGTTATATGTACTGGGTGGCCAACTAAGAATTGCGCTCAGTTATATTTCACAAACGGTTTACAGTTCAGCTTCGGGAAAAAATATCACTGATTAAAGTGGGCTCGAGAAACATCTAGATATTATTTAGGCAATTGTAGGATTATCGCTATAGATGGCGTAACTGAACACCATAAATTTAAATTCTTAATTTATAAAAAAATCGCCAACTTAAGGTCCATCACAAATACGATACGCATATTTTACATGGGAGAATTTTTTAGTATTTTGTCAAATAAGGGGAGAAGAGAGGAGATTTTGTTTCGTTCTGTTGAACCGAATTTTGCTTAGTTTCGCCGAAAACAGCTTTATCCCCCCGGTCTATTGCTTACAAATTCGAACCAATCTAATAAGTGACGTGCATGCTAGAGAGCGCTGCTTAATTGTTTTTGGATACTTTGTTTTTTACTGGAGATATTAAATGGAACCATACATTTCCGACTACTTACAGATTAAGAAAATAGGCTAAATTGCCAACAAATCAGCGGAAACCGGGTATCCCTATACTTTATCTATCTAAAGATATCTTGAGAAACGTATAAATGCTAAGAATATCTTGCATAAAGTTAAACTATTTTGTATCCTCTGAACACAATTTCGCAAATTTGGTCTCATTAGAAAAAATTTACTTGGCCTATGTTTTTAATATTATTTTGTCCGTTACTGCCTAATGACGCTGAGGAAATTTAAATATGTAAATTTTGTGATTTCTGAAAAAAAACTGTACAATGAATTGTACTAATCTACTGTACTAAGGATTACCGTATCGCTTACTGCCGATCTTGGCTCATATGTGATTTTTCGTGAATGATTTCCCGGATTTGAGGTTGAACACCACGTGGTCGCCTAAGTTAAACTGGGCGTTCATGGTGGTTTGGATGAATACCACCTGAGACCTACTCCCATATGCTATAGCACCCCATACCATAACACCCACTGCTTGATGCACATGCCTTTGGCGTCTTTCCTGACCCTCCCTAGTCCTAGTCCCTTGATAACAGCGCATAATGGTGGATTGGTTCCGGTTAAGGCGATTTGCAATTTCCCTGTATGAAAAACCACCTTTTCGCAAACCAACAATTCGACCTCTGTCGAATTCGCTTAATTGGCGAGAATTTCCACGTTGCCGCAGTCTAGGCATAATAAAACTCTTTAAACACGTTAAACAAAAGTATAATAAGACAAAACCGTTGAAATTAATTTGAAACAAACAATAAATACACCGCACATTAATGTCAGCGAAAACTGAATGAAGTGTCAGATGTGCCATGCCTTGATCTATCGCAACAAAATTTTAATCAATTATTGCGTTTGACTAGTTATACGTTTCTACCAAGTTTGGTCAAAAAATTCGCACCCCTTCATGGTGTTGCAGTTTCCATGTCATGCAGTATATCTACATATATTTATACTAATTCTTTGGTTCTAATTACCGTACCTGGTTTGAGTTTGAGCCCTAAATCACGGCCATATGCACCGAGATAGGTTCCATCGCAAAACCTGGGACACGCCGTTAAAGATCAACTCATTCTTACAACGTATCTATAACCTACGTGAATTTGAGAAACTCACGACGCCGATGCCACCTTAACAGCCTGTGTGGACAAGGTCGTATTTACGTTTGTTAATAATTAAATCGTCGTACGTTTTTTTTTTGGTTCCCACGAGGACATGTGTAAATTTAATTAATTAATTCATATTACGTTTTGAGTGACGTTAATTATTAAACTCATTTCTAATATTTTCATTTTAAATTCTTGCTACATAGGTCTTCAAGTCGTTATTTAGGGTGTGTTACCTAGCTTACTGTTTTTTTAATAATGTAAAGAAATTCATTTAGTTATTTTTGGCAGTTCGGGCTCTGCGGAGCTTAATTTTCATTTTAAATTCTTGCTACATAGGTCTTCAAGTCGTTATTTAGGGTGTGTTACCTAGCTTACTGTTGTTTTAATAACGTAAAGAAATTCATTTAGTTATTTTTGGCAGTTCGGGCTCTGCGGAGCTTAATTTTGTTTAGTTTTCTTAAGGTTCAATTGAATTTAATACTCAATTGTCATTTTGGTCAATACTTGTCTGAAATTTAGTATTCACGGTCATAAGACAGTTTATATATACCGAGCGTTTTAAAGGCAGTTACGGACCTTTAGCCAATTCAGGTTTTATTTAGCGCTATTATTAGTATTAATTAGAATTTAAGCATTTATTGTTATTTATTCGAGGTAAGGTTCCGTATCTGATCAGATAACAACCGTTTATTTTTTGTAACTTATCGGTTATACTGGCCGTATTACTTTTGACGTACATATATTTATTTACCATTCGATGTTAATTTTTTGATTTTTTTTTTTACCATACAATAAATTTTATTGACTAGTTATATGACGTGTTTGCTTTATTTTGGTGAAAACCCCTGTGTCTTACGAACTTCTGATTCCCTAAGTAAGCACCCCCGGTGTTTCCGGAGCTTTTGTGAGAAACCAGTGGCGCTGTATATTTTCGAACAATTGAACGACCCACTCCCAGCTTCACTGAGCGAGCTGCCTCCGGAGTGTCACCCCCGTTACATCAAGGTAGGTCTCCCCAAAAGGTAACCGTTATCTCTCTGTTACTTGCTTTTTTTGATTTTGTCTATTTACCGTTTCCGTTGTTACCGTACCGTGTTACTTACATAGCGCCAAATCGGTAGCCTGTAGCATTAGTTTGCGCACATACACGTTCATATTGGCACATGCCATATGATCAACCTAAAAGTAGAAGTCAACCATTTGTATACGGCTGCGAATACACACTACGTTCTGCAGATGTTTAAATACATAAGTTGATATTAATGGAAAACTGTACGAGATATACTTGCATCCTCAAAGTAAAATATAAATGCCCCCGAAGGATTTTACTGCACAGAAGTTGGATGTCGCCCAATATTACATGGGTGTATGTTACAATAGTGAAAATAATGCCCAATTACTGTTACTGCTACACATAGAACCGTATTTGATATAAATATCACTAATACAGCGAGTACAAACAGCAAAATTACGAAAGTGTATGTTATTGTCGTCACGTGTTTGCCATAACAAAGGTGTGTGATTTCTCATAGAAGGTTGTACGACATTGATGTCGAACTAAACAAAAACAAAGTTTTATGTCAAAACGTACACGTTTGTACTTCGCCAAATTATAATAAATCAAAATATCAAAGTTGTATGTGATTCATAGAATTTTGTTGTATTGAGTTTTTCTATGCACTGGTGTAACAAATTAATTATAAGGAAGTGCCTTTTTCCAAGATAACATGTTTAGACTTCTCAAAAAAAATTTTTGAAATCAAATATAACATTTTCTTTCTTGATTCCGATTTTACATCATGTAACTTAAGACCTAGCCGAAATAATAGAACCCATGTCACTGCCGAGGCTAGTGAAGAAGCCATACCTATTACTCTCAGAAAAAATAATAGTAAAGAAATAACTTTACCTCAATATGCTGCCACTTAATCCAACTAAAAAGAGGAATAATAATAACGAATCAGAATAAGACCAATTTAAACACTACGTTTTTGTAAAAATAGTAATGATTTATTTTCTTTCTTATATGTTATCAAGACTTAAGAGACTGTTCCTTTCTTTTGTTTACTAATGGTTTCTTTTAAGAAATTTAATGTTTTTTTGTTTTGTTAGTTTAGGTTTTACACACAAATTAACTCGTTGGTTACTAATGAGAAATCTTTTAAATAAAAATATAGCTTCTTTCCGTATTTATAGCAGACAATGTCAATGTATTAAAATAGTATACCGCACCGAATGTATTAATTAATTTATCAATATTACGTTATTGCAGAACACATCAAGTGAATTTAAATTCAAACTTTGTTTCTGAATTGATATGCAATGACTATGGACTACGCGTATTTCATACTGTAATGATTAGTATCTCAATACTTTATTTATAAAACTGTATATATAAACTACTTTCAGAGTTAATTATCTAACAACGATATATAGTTTGTGAGGTTTGCTAGCCATATAGTAATACCCTAATCCGCCTTCTACGCCTGCGGAAAACCACTACATCGTGTTGTTTACCTCCTGTAGATTCTGTACAAAGGTGGTTGTCTATTTACGATCGAAACTTAACCTAAATTATGCTTGTTTGTTTCCCGGAACTATTCCCTTAAAGCGTACGATGGTAAGGCGAAAGAAGAAAAACATGCGAATAGGATAAAAATAAGTACGGTGCGCGGAAATAGGTAAATAAATTTATTGTTTTGTTTTGTCTTATAACATTGTATGGCAGAATATATTGTACTAATATGAGAAACACGATCATTTAAAAAGGTATATCCAGGAATTACGTTTTCTATTTACTAGGCAACGAACTCGACATTATGAGTGAAAATATTTAGTTTAGTAATTGTAACGATCTTTAACCTTGATCATCCATACAGTAAGAAGTCCAAAATGTATTAGCATGCACTGTATCATTCAATCAAGAACATGTACAAGAACATGCTCTTTGCGCACCATTCACCATCTCGACTATTATCATCGGAGTTACCTCGGCGCTGATAAACGCTTCTTGGACGTGTTACGACTTCCTAACATCCTAATTCTGAATTCCATTCGTCGAAACGTCGGTTCGAAACCGGAAAGAACTCTAAACGCAAGCGTACGCAGTTTCGTTTACGGCGCCTGTTACGCCAAATATACCGATTCACCCTTATTATTTCTTCTTGGGGTTCTCTTTTCATGGATGAGCCGCTTGTTCTTCCTATTTTACTAGAATATCTACATGTGAAGGCGAGGCGTATAACGGGTAGTCAACGAGATGACGTCACAGCTATTTTGTAGACCTTAAATATAATCTAAGTTGTTTAGTTAAATCTAATCCCGATATGAGAAACGTGATTTATTCTATTCATTCTACTCTATTCATTTATCGCTCTGTATGGAAAAAATGAAGCAATGCATATCGCTAATTATTTAAAAACGGTACGGCATACCGTACCGTTATATAATAAATAAATAAATATATAAATTATTCACTTCAAACACTTACACTTTACAAGCAGTAAGCAACGGCAGAACTCTTTAAATCTTTAAAGGAGTAATACTCCCCTGGTTAAAAATGCCACAACATAAGTAACTTATAGTAGTAACCTATAACTAATGTAATATGTTTGCAAACGTTATACTACACTTATGAAGTCAGTGTCTCATGTAACGTCCCGAACTCATTGTATTCGTATGAAAGTATTACCTACACAATAAATTTATTGTATAGACCATTGTTAACATTTTATTCTTCTTTCACATTTTTTAAGTTTTTGAAATTGGTATAGCTGTTTTATAAAAAAATATGAAACTCTTACTAAGACTAGGGACGTTTCTCATACAAACGTTAGCAATCAATAGTTTAGCTTTGGGTACATGGAAAGAAAAACAGACACATATACTACATACATATTTTGTATGTGTGTACATACATAGTACTACTTTCTTAAACTTTAATAAAAATCATATGAACAGATGTTGCATTTATACAACTATACACAATTTCTAATTTAAATATCAGCAAAAACCCGGTTCCCATACTCAAATTATTTGACAAAATTAATTGTTTAGTGTAATAGTATTTATTGAATAAAATCAAGGATCGTTAGTTTTACGCATACAGTATAAATTGTCACCCATTGAACCTGTATGTAAATCTAATCAGTGCTACAATGGCCAAACGTCTTATACATTTCTATAATGGTAAAATTTGTACATTTAATACAAAAAAAAGTTTATAATTTCGTTACATTTACTTATGACGTATCATTTTCTACACGCACAGCTACCCGCGAAAGTATTCGTCCAGGTAAAAAAATCATTTGTTTTACAAATAGAAGATGAAAAACGATTTCTTTCGCCACAAATCGATCACTAACGACCAGAACGACTTAAATGTGGAACATTTCTCTAATAAGTTAATTATGAACAAAGTTACAAGCATTGAATTAGGTATGGAAAAATGTACCTCTCCTTTGTGGTGAAAGTTGAATTAAATTTGTGTCACTTAAAGAAAGAGTAGTAGGTAAACTATGTGCCTATGAGCACAGTCACTCGACGTGGACACGCTGTATAAGCTGTAGTTTTGATAGCTAAAACCTGTCCAATTGTCATAACTATGACAATTTACTGGTGTTACACAGTTTTTAAATAAATCTAAAATATCGTTTCTTTTCCGTAATGTATTTCGTTTGCCATTTTGCTTGACAGATATCAACTATGTGTATTTATAGTACAAACACAATATCAATTATTTTGACATTCAAGGATTACTGAGATTTAAATGCATTAAAAAGGCGTATTTTCCGGTCTTTCATCAGAAAATCTCTAATAACTCGAAAACCGTAAAAGATAGAAGCTAATATGTCTACTAATCAATGATAGAGAAATATTGTGTCTATGCAAAAAATGCAATAATATATAGGATATTCCATTAAAAAAAAAGTGACTTTTATCGTCGTAAAGTAGGTTGAAATGCGCGTTAATTTTGGACGACCCTGTTTAAATTATGATAAATTTTAGGACGTCAATTTTATGTACGCTACCTCGGCTAATAACATGCCAAATATGAGGTCTTTAGCTGCAATGCCTTCAGAAATACAGAATTTTGAACATAACGTTGCAATTGGCCCTATATTTGATTTCAAATAAATTTCAAATACAGATGTATATACTGTACAATTTACGTTTAGCCTACAGCAAATAATATAACAATGTTTGTACCTAAATTATTCTCCTTTAAATGGAAGTTGGGAGAAAGATAACCTATGGCCAGGTAGTTCAAAATCGACATGGAATAAACTGAAAGGACAAGTTTGTCGAAACCTTTGATGTGTTATTGACGATTCTGGGTGACCTTAAAGCTATTGATGCCATTTTAAAAATATGTCCAAGAAAGTTGGTGGAAAAGTTTGAATTTGATTTTAAGCATCTAGGTTAGATATGTTGAAATGTAAGTACCTGCATAAAGTATTAGATAATCATATATACAAATAGATAATTAAGGTTTTAAACAAGAATCAAACAACAAATTTTGCAGTTACTAGAAATAAATATATTATTTAATTATGCATTACTATAATTAGGATAGAACATACATAAACCAAGTAGGTAAAACGTACACACGTACACATCACAAAATCAGTAAATTCACAACTAAGAACTAACCTCCAAACATATTCAAACAAACAATAAACATGTAAATAACATTCCAGGAATATTTGGACATATTTTAGAAATGGCGTCTGCCAGTCATGCGCACAAAAACCATGACATGAATTTTAAGGCATTTGTCCTTTCTGTTTGTTCTGTGGAATCGACCAGTTCATTATCCTTATAAATTCACTATTATATGTAGGGGTTATATTTACAAGGTTTTATGGCACATTGAGTAAGTTTTAATGCCCATCTACATACACGAAACTTATTTATTATACGTATTTAACCAGCCTATTGCTTAACATTTTGGTAAATGAATTTGTCTCCACGTTAACTATTGCAGAACTCCTGATAATATACTGAACAAAACATATTACGAAATAGAGTTAACAGAACATATACCGTCTGGAAATAATCGTCCGCGCGACGGACGAGCAGTAGGTATACGACTGGGCTACATGATTGGGAGAAGCAGAACGTTGTATTCGTATATTATGTCGCTAACTAGTAAGTGTGGAATGCGAACAAAACCACCGAACTTATTCCACTCATGTGGACTAGAGCAGCTAACACAGCAACTAATAAGATCGTGTAATTTGGAATTTTCTTCACTAAAGGTAAATGTTAGAAGGCACGAGGTACAGCAGCAATTCTTAAAATAAAATAATAAAAACAACCTTTTTACTAAATTTGAGTTATATTCCATTTACTATGCAAAGTAAAAACTTGAGAAGTAAAAACAAACAATTTAGGCAGTATTTTCATTAAATTTAAAAAACGTTTCATAGGAAATAAAGCAAAAATTTCGAATAAAACTGTTTTCATATAGCTACTACGGAAGAAAACAAAATGTGAATTGTGCAGTAATAAATAATCAATTCTATAATCACTAAATAATAATCTTTTTTTTCGAATGAAAAGACATTCAAGTGAGGCGATCTGGGAATAAGTCAGATTTTATGTAAATGGAAAGCAACAGTAAATAATATGTACATAAAAGCATATAAATATAAAAATAGGTCCGAATTATTCACTAATCGTGAAATTCGTCCATCGTGATGATTTCTCGGTATGGTATGTGCATGACTTTTGTTAAAGTGCCGTGTATTGCTGGCAACGTCCGGACGATGGGCATCAAATGCGGTGAAAGGGAATGAAGTACGGATTGCGGTGAGAGCGTGCAGGATATATATTATATATAATATATTATTATATTCCTATACTTGGATGATTGCACATACCTAGATTTGAAATCTCTCCCTCCTTAACATGAAGAACCGTGAAGGGGATGCGAGTATGATTAACAATTTACCGCAGTGGCAATAGTATAAGATATGTATTAAAATTAAGAAAATGTGAGCTATACTCTTTAAATTAAAATTTGGGTTAAAAAAAAATTAATCTCAGGGGTTCGCGAATTCTTAATTCTACAGCCGGTGTAGAGAGCAGAATACCAGAGTTTATCGCACGTAAAAAAACATTTCCAAGTGAAAAAAAATCTAAGTACTAAAAATTACAACTCAGAAAGATGTTTTACAAAAAAAAATAATTTTATTTACTTCAATAAACCTCTTCCTTTTTGGAAGTTTTTGAAAATTTCTCCAACCTTAAGTTGGGACTTGGAAAAACTTTGTATTGAAAAAATTTACTTTGAAAAATATGTTTTTTTGTTATTTTAATTAAATAAAATAATGTTTTACGTTTTAACTTAATATTCTTTTATAAAAAAAAATTTACTTTAAAAAAAAATTACTTAAAAGAAAAATTATTTTTAAATTTTTCAAATATTACTTTCGAAAAATTTACTTAAATTTAATATTTAGTTTTATTTTTCATAAAACAAAATATTGTTCTGATTTTTTTTAGAACTTAAAACTAATTACAATTAAATTACCTTATTTTACATGTGTGCGTGTGTGTGTGAGAGAGATTTCGAAAGCTTCTGTCTTCGCGCGCCTACACAGATGGTGGATGGACGACGTCCTCTTCGTAGGGTTAATTAGAATTCGGTGATAATTTTGATGTTGTAAAGTACTGTTTAATCGAAGATAATCGTTTATTTGGTTCCAACGGTGCACCGTGGCTATTTAATAAATTTTACGTAGAAAATAAACGTTCTGTTCAACAATCTGCGTAAAAAGAGACTGTTTGTTTTGCTATCGCATTGCTTTCGATAGTCATATGTCAATAACTGTAATTAACGGTCGTTGATGGATTAATTTCTACAGGTCCGGTCAAAAATTGTGTTATACAAGGTCACCGAAAAGTTGTCAATTTTAATTACCAGCTACTTTTTCTTCTTAAAATGCCCCTAAGTGGCTGTTTTTTCTTCTTTTGTGGGTGTAGTTTAATGGTGTGCTTTTGTTATAATATTTGTGTACAAAATGAATGATGTAAAATTAATTAAACACCTTGAAACATATGATTGAAATTATCGTGGTGCATAACATCTTTCTGTCCTTGTCGTTAGCTGGACTTATAATAAGACCTCTGCTGACCATCACCCCCCTTCTACGTCAAATGGCTACTGAGCCAAAACATTACATCGATTCGCACATATGCGAAGAAAATACAGATAATGTCAACTTGAAGAGTTGCGCATCCTCTATCATTGGATAGTGTTGAATTAGCTTTAAATGAATGAACTTTAAACAAATACTTCGCATGTGTGCAATCATGTTAATGTTACGTAATTTTATAAAATTGAATTAAATTGAATTAAAAGAAATACACTGATCAGATAGTTGGTTATAGTTTCATGAATATAAAATTAATTTACTGCTTTTTTATTTTTCTAGATTACCTACAGCTGGATGATCATCTGTCAAGTGACAAATGGAGTTATAAGCATTGAATAAATTTGGAATAACATTACAGTATATACAAATAACAATCGTAAAAAGTTTCGAAATTTATGTTATCTATGTATGTAACTGCCTGATGTTTCATTTCTACTCATGGGCCATCATTAATAATAAACGTGAGTAGATTCTTAGTAGGTGTCCTCGAGCTGCCGTGCACGTTTCTTATTACCGACTTAGATCATCCAATCTAAATGTTGTGAAATAATTTTTGACGATGTCAATAAGTACAACGGTAACACTAGCCAACACTAATGCGTGAATAGAATTCTCATTTTCACTCATTTCACTCCAGCTAAGGATTTATATATTTAGAAGTATTGTCTAAGCTATTAAATGCCTGATACTACATTCCATAAAGAAGCAGCACACCATATACTTCATTCAACGAGGTAGAACGCCTTTGCCATTTCCGATAAAGTAAGTAGGTTAGTAAGTGACGGTAGATAACATTATCCTGTGTTAATAAGCAGACTATCATTATTTAGTTTGCTTTAAACATAAAGAGGACCATCACCCCTTAACACAGCTATTAACAGATATACATAGACGTATAGGTATATTATTGCATATGTATATATTATATTTTTGCAAAACAATTGCTGAGATATTAGTAAATCATTATTAATTTAATTATCTAATTCAGAACAAACAGTTTAGATGCCGTGAGGGTTACTCCACGGAATACCAATTGTTTTGACCTACATAAACCAATGCGTTGAAGAGAATGGAAACTTTGGAAGAGGTCCTTTTGCACATTGCAAGGACATTTAGTCACAGTATATCATCATGACTTGATTTGTTAAAATATCATCAAGAGGAATAACTTTCAGGAATAATGATAACTAAACTTGACCAATTCGCTACACATACCAGTGGCTTACGCATGCTATTTTTCATTTAATTTGAATTATAAGAAAACAATTACGCACTGTATTCCCCATTGGACGGTTCAGTGAGCTCACGGCTCCTGGCATATTAATATACGACACGACTGCATACTCATTTGCAATTTAAGGTTGTTATTCTACTGCCGCGCGTAAACCCGATAACGCTCTAAATATGCATGGGATGTGGTAAGTATAGGTCATGTTTAATGATAATCTATATCATAGAATGCACCAGTCGCTCGAGGAGATTCTGAACTCGGCTACAAGGTAGTGCTTGAGAATGACTTAAATAAGTTGAAATCTATGCAATGTCGATTCACCAAAAAACCACATAATACCATTTGAAAATATCATAGTTGGGCATTTTAGGCTCCCTAGGAGCACTTCGGTTATGTACTTAGGAATGAGGTTGGATTAACGACTGACCCGTCGGCAGGACATCCATGAAATCTCTCTGCCATTGAAGATAACAATCCTTGTTTTTATCCCCTTTTATGAACAATCGTTTCCTGGATGTTTAACCTAGTCTAGCGGGGCAAAAACGCGGTGCCATTAGTGAAGAGATGTATTCTAATTAGCCTGTAAGTTCGCGGTATTAGCGTAAGCTGGAAGAAGAAAAAAATATATTTAGGTAATTCAAAGTAGTTACAGTGGAATTTTTGGCTACAAAGCTGTATCGAACATGCTGCATAGGATACCTACTGTATAGTCGTATATTTTGTACTTGCAAATCAATTTCCATTTTGGAGTAATAAACAAGGTAAAGAACGCATTGCATTACATCTCTGTTACTGCAAAGCAATGACAATGGTTAACTTTCCAATCTCAACAACGGTGGCATATTAAGAAATAGACATTTTCATTAGTGATTGGAGATGCTTCTTCAAAAGTTACATTGAAATAGTACAGCAATGTATCGACCTCAGTTGCCTTTATTAACTTTTCGAATGGCTATTTTATGTCACGTAACCTTATAGAACATGTATGATGTTAAACGATATAAATTTTGAAGAAGTTTTTGTCTTATTAGTTTTTAGAAAGAAGAGAAATCCTATGTTTATTTCATATCGATCATTACCATCGGAGTGGCAGCAGAAAAAAACCGCTAATATTTAAAGAGGTTACGTCACCGCAGCGGGTAAGGCAGGAACGAAACACTTTATCCTTTCTCCACATTGTTGGTCGATTTTTATACGTAACATATTTGACACCTTTTGGCGCAACGTCACGTCGGACTACGACGTTAGGACATTAAAGCTGCCCTGCGAAAAGACAGTAATGGCAAAAAAGAATGGGCAAAAAACACGTTTTCTACGCACGCAACAGAGGAGGCGGAAAAAATGAAAAAAAAAACGGCCGACATACAACACAAAACACAAATAAATTACGTCCCCCTTACATTTATGTAAATACAAATTGTTGTCGTGACATCGCGGTGCCATTTCCTGTTTTTTATTATCGTCGTACGAGGGTGGTAACACTGCACACGACCGCGCTTCAAATTACGAAAACCCTTTGCCACCCACATTTCATGTACTCGGAATAATCATCTAAGTTAATTAAGACGGCACAACACGTAAGTTATCAATGGTACACGCGATGTTATTATTTTATTTTCATTGTCATTTCTTGCTATATTTTCTATTTCTGCTTTATTTGTGTTGTAATTAGATCATATTAAGTTCCGCAAGGCATACATATGCAAAAAATAAATAGAAAATATATATAGTATGTATGTAACTTTTAATTTTGGGACTAACACAAACGCTACAAAATATCGTGTTTCACAGCAACATTTGATGCGTTGAAAGGGGGTCGAACAAAGCTTTAAGGTCGATATGATAAAGTACGGAATTGTGCGTGACATTTAGGTGATGTTTTTATGTGTGCTCAACCTTAACGAAGTTTTTTATTACTTTGCTTTTTATTTTCACTTTTTTTGTCGGCGACCACTTTTTTACTATAATACTCAAATCATGTAAAATGTTCGTTTACAACAGTCGTAAAATTTTCGGCACTTTTTACACTGAACTTAATCTGTCTTAAAGAAAGCAAACTAATTATTGGGTTTAATTATTGTAATTAGCGGTATTAACTTTCTTAAGGTAACGACACTATACAGATCAATTACTATCTGCTAATTAGTTTATTATCTCGGTGGACTCACATACTTCAATTTAGTGACCCTGTTTGTTAAGCCTGCCGCAGAATCATTCTAAAGAAAATTTTATCCTATTGTAAAAATACTGGCATCTCTTAATACTTTCTAGAACAAGTACACACTAATCCGTTTTATCCATTAGTGGCAATATTTTTTATGTCTTTGCCAAGAAGAGAATACTGTGTGTTTCAGTGAGTTTATCTGCATATTTGTGACTAAGATTTCAAGCTAAGAATGCAATGATTGTGGTACTGTTTTAGTTTATTCGTCCAATGTTGTGTGTATGAACGTGATTCCACATGCAAATAAGCACGGACTTGGATTAAGAAAGGATTCAATATCAACTTAAGCAACGAAAATTATAACCTGTTTCACTTATGCTTGGGGAAATATTGTAGGACTGTCTGCTATGGTAACTATTAAACCATAATGTGACAATAATTTATATTTTTTTATTTACATTGTTAACCTCCAATTTTATGGACACAGACGAAAGGAAACTTATTTATACTTTACCTGCTAGCTAAGTAACAATTTTCATAACCCTACAGTAAAGCACCATGAGCATACCTAGTAGAGCGTGATCTATTTAAGATTAAGTTCTTCGTCTTAAAATATTAATGAGATTAATTGAGTTAATTAACTGCACTAGCAAGCCATTTGACTATAGATTTCGTTAAAACATGGATGTGAAGTGTTACAGGAAGAAACTAATTATTAGCATTGTGATGTTATTAGCACAAGCGACTATAGAATGCTTACTTTAGCTTGTACATATTATCTTATTATAATCTCTCACCAAACGATGTACGAGTCGATGGTTGATATTTTAAACGACTTCGGCCTATTTTGATCTTCTGCGGTTGTTTCTTTCGCAAGTGCACTGCCATAGGTGTACTAATCTGATGGCAAGCTGATAGTTAGTAGGTAGGAGTATTTACTCATGGGTTCCCATCAGATAGCTTTCTATAGCTTCTTCGAGTTGAAGAACAAACTTAAAAAGATGCATTTTTTATTCGTGTCGTGTACCTACTCACTAAATTCCTGAGAGTTTACGCTTGCTGTCCTAACTGGTGGACATTCATAGAATTTGAAAATGTATGCGCGTTTAAAATACCCAAACCATTCATAATACTTGATACATCTCTACAATTTCTTCCTATAAACATTTAAAACCCCTTTATACGTTTATAACGAAGTTTATGCCAAGTTTGTAACACATTTATTGTAAAATTCGGCAAAATAGCAATGTGTAGCAAATGTTATTGTTTGAACAATCTGGTAAAGCAAATACATTACTATAAAATTTTGTAGTAAGGAAATTCAATTAATCTATATTTCCCAACACATAATTTGATTTTTGCGAATATACTAATAAAAATAAATTATAATAGACAGATTTGACCGTTTACTACTTCCTCTGTAATTAAATCATGCAAATTCCAATATTTCTATGTTACATTGAATTGGCATCTCACTGCTATCCCTTGTCGTTTTTCGTGTAAAAACTGAGTTAAACGGATGTTAAAAACGGACTCGCAGACTCTAGTGGGACCATCGAATATAATCTAAATCTTCATGAAAAATAGATGAGGTAAAATTTATGATGACATCGAAGGTTTATTTTATCCGAAGGTGTATGTGTGCGAGCGTCCGAAGAATGAGATAACTTTAGGTGGGTGAGTTCAGAAAGAGATGAAAGATCATGTTAGTTGAACGAGGCGGAAGCAGAGTGGAAATTCGTTGGTACTGAACGACGGCTTCTGACTGCAGCTACCTCGTTACCGAGTTACCGCCTTACTTTAATCCCTTCATCGCCACTTTCCTCCTATCGGCAACGGCTAATAACGCGAATGCATGAATTTACTATTTGGTTGTACGACGCTAAATTTGAAACTTCTAGAGAAACGTTAGCCGCTGCATTTATGCAGAACGCTTGATTATTACGCTATAAAACCGCTAAAGAAGAGATTTTAATCGTAATAGTATTTAATTTACAGCTCATTTACATAGCAAATGTGTATTTGGAGCAATCTTTTCGGAAATGGAAAGCATTCTACAAAATATGTTGCTCCTTTTCTAATATCATATATCAAATCATTAGGTTTAACTAACCATGATAGCTTTTATAACTTTAAATATAACAACATAAAAGACAAAGCACATGCTTCGTAATACTTATCTACAGATTTTATCAAATTGCTGTAGATTTGCGTTTTATTTACAGTAAAGCTCTTCTTTTAAAAGAGATGTTAGTGTATTAAAATATTTATGCATGCAACATAATAGGTTTGTTCGATTTGGCTTCGGCAGTAAACAATTTAACGCACGCTCATGCGCACTTGCAACGTTGCTGTTCGGTTTGATTCGCGTTAATTTTATGCGGCGAGGAATCTGTTCGATTAGAAATATCAAGTTTTGCAGTTTGACGCTAATTCACTGTAGCGTCAAGAATTTTTAATCCACTCCATGAGCAGATTTTCGCTGTAGGAAAAGAGATAGGTAGCTCGGAAAAAGAGTAGGATAAATAATCCTTTCACTAACCTTACATTTTCAAATAGATGGTCCGTTGTTGTGTACCGTATACCGTACCGTACCGTTTCTATTCAGTTAGGGCTGGTTAGGGCAATTTATCTGTATATGATGAGTCTGACGACTGTTATGAGTTTCATTAATGATGCGAATGAAAAACAAAATGGGAATGGTAATTATATAAATATAATAATAATAATATAAATAATATAAATATTATAATAATAATTATTATAAAGATGACACAAATACCTAATCTAGATGGAAAATTCTATACTGTATATTTATCTACCTGGATATATATTAATTTTTATGTATAAGTCACTCTCCTCCAATCTTGTATTCGAAAATAAACTATAGATGGTTACTGTTCATGCAATAACGCAAATCAAACGGTCTCTAAAACATATGTTGGAGTCCATTGCAGCAGCGTTAAAACGTCACGTTTACTCTGCAACTAGTGTTTAAAAACTAAACGCAGCTTCAAAATATTTGTTACTTGCTGTAAGACGCAAATGTCCAAATCGAACAAACCTAATATATATTAAAGTGGCGTTAGAGTATATTAACGCCTAGAGGTTTTCTTTCTGCTTGTTAGTAGCCTTGTCAGTATGCGACCTGATAGTTCAGCAATACCGTTTCACATGCTTCCCGTCGTGTAGATTCATTTGGTTAGCAATGGTAGTGCGAACAATTGCCAACGCGCAATAGTACATTGATTTCCCATGGACAAATAATTGTAACCAAAGGAAATCTGAGCATTGAGTAACAGATAACCATAAATTCTGAAAGAAAGTGATTCAACTAATAATCATTTACTTTTTATCAGAAGGTCCAAGTTGTCCCAAAAATATTAACGCGCCGTGTAAATCATTTAGTTATCAAATCATAGATCGCCAGATAAAAAACGATATCAATTCAATAAATTTATATAAGCCATATTACTACTGTTGTAGAAGTTTATAACAAGAGATAGAATGGACGCACCTCTCGAAAAACACTAACACAATTATTAACTGATCGAAAATATAAGATCAACTTTATCGCAAGAAGAATGAGATTATTTATGGGATTGAAAACAGAATAACAAGAAGTAAAGCACGTAAATATTCCTAACACATAGAAAATTATTAAAAAAGATCACATAAACTACACTTCCGGTTTAAACTATGATTAGATTCGCTTCTCCTAGAATACTCCACTGAAAAACTCTTCCAATCCTTAGACAAACTTTCTATGTTGATATTTCATCTCCAATTATACCACGAATACCTATTACAGGTATTAATTATTTGTTTACTACGTATGGAAATGCTCGACATTTTCAATTTCCTTAAGTTTCATTCTTTTGATTCTTTTTCTATGGTAGAGATTTAAAATTTGAAAAATATGAACCTTTGCTTAAAAAGTTAAACAATATGCAAAATAATATTGATTTTGTGAGCATCTACTAGTGGCACGTTTATGTTATGTTTATGTTCACATCATCACACTCCCTTTTTCAGGAAAAAGCATAATAATTTTTGTAACTCCGTTTGAAAGAGAAAATGGTCACGTTTCCACACTTTTACCCAGAATTCATTTGAATTTGCTGTCGTGAAATTATTATGTTATAGCGGTTATTAATAAGTTTAGGAATAGACTCAGCATCTTTGTCATTGGTCAAACTGTCCTCTTGGAAGCATATTTGCATGTCGGATTTCGCACAGAAGATGGTATCTGGAAATATATAATGCAAACACTTTGGGATGAGTTTACAGTTTCCGAATGAACATATAGAATTTCGTCAGACGTTGTGAAAGTATATTCGTCGCATTATGCAGAGTTTCAGACAGACATGTACCGTGTATAAAGGAAAATTCCCTGGCAGAAATACAGTTTTAAGTAATGAAACTGTGGACACCTCAGAATTCTGAGGAGCCCAACTAAACCTGTACGGCAGTTACCACAACAACCAGTTATTTCATATGAATCAGCATTAAACATAAGTAACTAAATATGTTTTGCTTTACGAGTGTCATGTGGTTCCTGTTGTAAGGCACTAAAAAATCTAAATATGCTACCATGTAAGGTTTCAGTTATACAAGAACTATTGCCAAGCGATTATGAAAGACGTGTTATTGCCACTGGTTCAATCAATATTTGAATAGAAATCAAACGTTGGACAACACATTTTTCAATGAAGAAGCATGATTCTATCTTAGGGTTTTTGTACATTCACACAATTATCACATATGGTCCACTGCAAACCCCCATGAAGTCAGAGAAAGTAAACTATATCCGATATAGGTTGGAATTTGGGTTGCCATGTCATGTATGTAAAGGAATTATATCAATATTCTTCGATAACAATATAAACACAGACAACAAATTTTAGAGATATTTTTAAATGAATTACATCCTGACGAATATTTTCAGCAATCACTGTACCACAATTTATACAGCAAATGAAAAAATAATGTTTCTTGAAGAATTTTACGATAACCGCTTAATAAACAGGAAAGTGTAGCCTCGCCGTTCACCTGATATTATTCTTCATACAATTGGAGAACTGCGGAAAGCTAGTACATACTTATGTAATTAAAGCAATATCACCTCTCCGACAATATCAAAAGAAGAGTTAATATATGCCTGGAAAGAAATGGTGAACATTTTTAACGCCTTTCGCAATAATTACTTTATTAAAGTTGATAAATTTAATGAACGTATTATTTGTCTAATAATTTGGTTTTTCGATTAATAGTTAGCAAGTTGATTTTATAAATAAAAATGTCCTGTGATACCACAAACTATTATCATGTTTTACAGTTTTTGATTGCTAACCTTAGGTCAATCTTTTTTATCTTCGAACAAAATTTAAATTAAAATCCATTATCCGAATACTTATACACGTTTTTATGTATGTCAATATAATCGGAGGTTCTATCGATTAATGTTCCCACTCCCAGTAGTTCGTATTACCGTCAAATGAACCCTTATTTCACAGGAGCGGGAGCGCTTCAATCTTTGTTACTCGCACTGTAGTTATACTGCAAGTCAAATCCCGTCTCCATGTTATAAATTCAATATTAGTTTTACCACGTACATGGACTGTGTAGATGTTTTAATTTAATTTCTGCAAATGATTCGTATTCGTATGTAATTTCAAATAAAACTCCGGTATGGTGAAGTACTTTAGAGTTAAGAAAAATAATAATTCGAAGTCTGGTAATGTGAAGTTTCGTGTGATAAAATATCGCTATTAGTAATAATCTAAGCGTTGCATCTTTTCATCCATATTTTTTTCGTAATTTAAAAGGTATGTCCAGAAAATATGTGCAAACTATCTTTATCTATTTCTAGTCAGATGTTGTTATGTAACTCAGTTCTACACTTATCGTTTTCAGTTTTTATCCGTTACTTTATACTTTCTAAGTTGTACCTTCTCCCTGTCTTTTACATTTTACCCATATACGTATTTTATCATCCAATATATACAATTTCAATAATTCTGATCAGCTTCAAAGCTGTAATGAGGGTTTCTATATACACGTATACTGAGTTCGACAAGTTTACATATGTACATATGTATATTATTATGTGGTATTTGAAGAGTTCTAATTGAATTAATTATCATTTAATTAATTTTTGAAATGTTTAATGTTTAATGATGGTTATAACTTATTAACTTTACGTTAATTGTTAAAAAAAAAAAAAAAAAACTTAGAACAGCGATAGAGGGAGTGAAAAAATGAAAAACACAAATATAATAATAGTAATTTTTTATTTGAGAGAAAAATTCAAAATTTAATGTAACATACACATACAAACACATACATGACACAACACGACTCGATTAGGCATTAATTTCCAAATTAAAAATACATCGTTAAATAAATTAGAAAATCTAGTGGGGAATGACGTAACGGCAGTTTTGGTAGTTCGGAGCAGCAGCAGGTGGAAGTAAACAGATTATTTTTTGACAGAAAGAAACAGTCACTAAAAATTAAAAATTTAACATAAAACCGCATAAAACGATTTGATATTTATACAAAAACACGCTACAAGTGATAAGTGGGTGTCAGGAAAAAGAAAGAAGAAATAAAAAGAAGAAAGAACAGAGAACAATTCATCAGGACGAGCGAACTTAAAGGGAAATTGAAGAGGATTAACTAAAGAAGAATAACAAAATAAACACGCACACACACACACACATATAATTAGCAAGGTAAGAAAGAGGGTGGGATAATTTTAAGACTTTTTGTACAATTTTATTATTATATTTGTGTTAATAATTTCAATCTTTCATTTCTGTCGTTTGTGACAGAACAATATATTTAGACATTCTATGGTCAAATTAGTTGAGGTTCTCTTTATGACATCACACAACTGGTGACTCTTTGCCGTTCACGTTTTAATACAATTTAACTGGTACTTTTTGAGGATATAAATCAACACAGTCATAAAGAGCTTCTAGACGACGATCTAATACTATAAGTGATCTTCCGAATATAGGGCGGACGCGTTGGTGATGACCGTGCGATCTGACATATTTTTCCTTCTAGAAAATCGACGATCTCCGCGACTGTTCCGGAATGATATTTTTCGGCTGGAAAAATATGACAAAGAATGTGCTGTGACACCCGCAGAGGAATAAAGTGACCGAATATATGATACCCATGGTAAAAGCGAAAAAGAAAGGAACGAAAGAACAATAGAGCGAGATAGGGGAAAACCGATCCCGATAATGTATTAGCTCGTTCTATCGGTACATAAAATTTTATTGAAACATAACTTCTCTTCAAAACGTATAGCATAAGGACTGTATATTTGGCAAATATACCGAAAGTAATACTCCATTATCTTTTCATTGGGAATCGTTTCAGTTTAATGGAATTTCTGAAAACAATACCGAGTTTACACATATGTATATATGTCTTCAACATAGATATGTAGCTGTATATCAGATACAATACAATACCGATACAATCACGACATCAATTTCTGGTAGATTTCAGTGTATGGAGTATAATTATCTATATTAGATATTGCAGTCATTCTAAATTTAACTAGGAGCTTATACTTCGATATCTACCTTTGAAATAAGGACATCAATCAGAAAGACTACATCAGGGTGTAGAAGAAACTGTCATAGCATTCATGTTATAAAGTAGTATAGCTGATCGTTCCGTCAGCATTTTCAAAATTGTAGTGATCATTCTTTCACAATTGCTTAGCGTTGCAAATATTTCAATGTTGTTGATGTTCATTATCACGTAAAGATGTGGTTTACATCTCGAATTAGCGTGGTTTTTGGGCGCCTCCTATCGACATTTCACTCCCAAAGAAACCACCTAGATTAGTCGAGTATACTAGGTCATGTATTTTTGTGCTTTATTTTATTTTATTTTGTTTTGAGTTTATTTTTCTATTGTATATACATATTTACACTACTATAACACTGTCAACACCAGGAAGCCAGGAAGATAATAAGAAACATCTTGCATTAATTTCTGTAATTTATCTGTGTTTTGCGTTTACGTTGCACCGACACATATATGTATTTAACAGCAAAGCAATGAAGTAAAATTTAACTTCCGCCATATAAATTCGGTTACACACTGATTTAAGTAGGTTTAAGATTTAAAATAAATGTTCTCCCTTTATTGTCAGCATCATCATGTGGTATTCTCTAAAGAACTTGGTACAGTTGGTACAGGAAATCAGGACCATGAGCAACAGGACACATTGTGGATGACAGGTTTTGGTACGAAATTTCTTTTTTGTCTTTCGAAATATATCTCCCAACATTGGTCTGATAAAAGTATCAATCGTCAATATGATTTTGACGCAACCTCCGGACTATTGTACATCCAAAACGAACATCAGTTTTCCGTTTACCTTGAGACCAATGTCGAAATTCTTTCATGCAAACGCAGTAGACTGTGTGCGGCGCTCGTATAAATTGAGAGTCCACTAATTGTAAATCGATACTAAACCACAGTAGTACAAAACACCGATTAAATGATAGTTCGTGATGAAGCATTAGTGATGCAGCGCTCATGGTATATTGTTCGAATTGATCCTGCGGGCGAATGCAACGAAAATAGATCAAGATTAGAAGCGGACCACGTGGTTTCGATCTTCCTGGTCTCATCAGTGTAACTCCAAATGCAAGTTTTAATTTCATCGCCTTTCATTTCTCAACTGATTTGTATAATACATCTGACAATGGACTAATTCTAACTCTAGTTTGCAACAATATACCATGAGCGCCTATTACAGGCATTTTTTTTGTTTTTGTATTGTATTTCTCGACGTTTTCATATGGTACGTCATGGTAAGCCGTATATGTAATTCGCCATAGACTGCTAGCAGATCGAGACATCTAGCAGGAATGACAATACACGAATTGTCCGAGCAGGATCGGTGTCTGCTGTACCGATTGGTGTTGTGTAGTGCCTTGCAGTGTGCTACATTCCACCTTGCTCACTAGACGGCATGAGGTTGGAATTAGTCCATTGTCGGAGGTATTATACAAATATGTTAATTTGAGAGGTGACAGGCGATGAAATTAGATCTTGCACTCGGAGTTGCCCTGATGAGACCTGGAAAGTCGAAACCATGTAGTCCGCTTCCAATGTTTGATCTAGTTTCGTTGCATTCGTCCGCAGAGTGAATTCCAACAATATTACCATGAGCACCGGCATATCTTTTGGTGGATACTATAATAGCTTTAGGAGACAGGGCAATAATTGCATTAACCAGTCCTCCATTCAGATTTGAAACTACACAAAACATCAAACAAATTCTTCACAAAAATAATTATTCTAGTACATTGATTAACTCAATTTTTAAAGGAAGACTACATATTTTACAACGAGAGTAACTTCAAAAATAAAAAAATTAACTATAATAGAACTAGATATGTTTCTTTGCCTTATTAGAGGCCTCTATCTCAGATTATTAATAAAATTTAAAGACGCTATCAACTGAATGTTGGTCATATAATCTGTGATAAATGCAATTTTACTTCCACCTGTATAAAAAATAGAACACCGTTACACAAACAAACTCTTGTAATCTATGAAATACTATGCAGTGAATGCAAAGGTGTCTACATCGGACAAACCATGCAACACCTTTATGCTCGACCTAATGGACATAAATATGCAGAGAATAACACTGCTTTAAAAACACCAAAACAATACAAAACATACTTTTAATTTTAACAAACTGAGAATCTTGTATAGAGAATACAACAGTAGGGCCAGGAATATATTAGAATTAATTTACATTAAAAATAATATACATACAGTAAACGATGGTACTGAACTTGAAAATTAACTACGGCCTACCTACCTACAACTACGATATTTTATTAAGCAAAATAACATATCTCTAACAAACAACTGTTTAGGTACGCCACTGGTCTGATATGTATTTTTACATCGTGGTAAATGTTTATAAAATAAATATTTTTTACATTCCATATGATATAAGGTTATATATAAAAAAGAATTCGTTTAAAATAAAAACTTTTAGATTTACAAATATGATACAAAAGAATAGATAACATTTAGCTTTGTACGATAAAAGACATACCTACATTAAAATCAAAATTAAAATTAAAAATGTTTTCAAACGAGTAAAATTTATAATAATGTTTTTCTATGTCTAATTAATATAGCAAGTACAAAATTTAAAAATAGCTATTTATGTAACTAGTTATGAAATAGGTTATTTTGTATAAAGTCTCCTATACACGTTGGCCGAGCATAGGCCAACGCGAGCTCCGGCAAAATAGGTACACGGCGAGTGCGAATGTTCACACGTTCGACAAGTTCGTCGAACGCCAGAGCAAGCGGCCAATGTAAACAAGTGTTCGTAGAGTTGTCCACACGTTGGCCACTGTCAGTGTTCATTGTGCACTGAGAGACTATGGACGTCGACATTGAAGTAGCAGAATACCTACTCCAAAAAATTAAAAATATCTTCATTTGTTGTGAGCGACATTATGAAATTATACACATCTGACAGCAATGATGTCAACCGTGTAATGGCGGGCAGACAAACGTGTGGACGCTATTGGCCGAGCGCAGACGAGTGCCTTTGATTTGTGCATAAAAACCGACACCGGTCCAAAGTGAGGCAAGTGATCACAAGCGACGGCACGCAAACACAAGTGGTGCCAAATGAGCTCTACACTTGTTGGCGCTTGGCTTCATTCGGCCAACTAAGCGGGCGACACCGACCGATGACAAGGCAAGGCAAATAGGCTGTCTACACGTTGGCGTTGGCCATCGCTCAGCAACGCTCGGCCAACATGTATAGCAGCCTTAACGAAATGGAATATTTGCAGGACGAGCGAGCGTAGCGAGCGAGATCCTGCAAAATGACATGATACACAACAACAAATAAGTTTTCATGCGATTGCTCTCAATGAAATATTTAAACTCTTTTAAATGAAAGAAAATTAATACGGTAAATAAATTTGCTGTATTCTACTATTTTTTTTACAAAATTGTTTTATTAACTAACCTGATTATCCCTACGATAGCTACTTATAAATACCTATTTTCTATTGTAGATCGCTTATAAACTATGATGCACACAGAAGATCTTGCTGGATTGCCCGATGAAGCAAAGCATATTAATATTGTAAATGCACTGTATGTTCTTCCAAAAAAGAATATAGATATTGTATGTTCTTGATAACACCTTCAAAGCGCTAGATGCATGTTTATGTAACTAAAATTTCCATATATATGTTGTAGACGATGCCAAAGCTAGAGAAGAAAAATAGAAGAAAAATATATTTAAAAATCATTAAACAAGATTTTTAAATATATTTTTCTTCTATCATTCAATTTTGATGGTTGTACTCTCTTCCAATTATTTCAACAAGTATTTTATATTACATTATTTCCATGAAATTAACCATTTTACTTGCTTGATTAATATGATAGTATTCAATACATAAACCAATCATGTATTTTTGTGTTTACTATAGTTGCCACCATATACATATAAAAATAACTGCACCAGCATAACTTCGTAAATCCATGGATACTGCGTAATTTTCGTTCACTTTACAAAATTGGACCGTATACAATTTGGAATTTCGTTTAACATTGTAATTTACATCAAAAAATCAAATAGGAGAATATTCAAAATACCGTGGTGTATTAACATTTACTCCTCGCTAATCGTTGGTTGGACATAGTATTATTCTATAATATAACCCTGCACCTAACATATATTATACATATGTATATATTGTGAAAAGTTCGCCCTATTTACAAGAATCGAAAATTAAGAAAAAAATAGTACAGTTAACACCGCCATCTATTTACTAAACACGGAACTACAATTAAAGACCCCTGTGCAGTAGCTAATTAATTTCAAAGAATGTTAGGTACATCTTAGCCGTATATATATCAAATTAAGGAAAGAAATTCTTGGTAATGCGGCTAGTACTGAAAATGATAATTAAACTTAATTAATAATCACTGTCATTCATCACCATACAGCGACGCGTTTCGATTTTATAAATCTCATCAGGCTGTCTTTGTGAAAACTCATATATATATCCAACATCGTGTATTAAGTATATATGAGAGATTAATTTTACAAATATTGACTTATGTTCAAATTGACTATTGTCTATCTACTTTTATTTCTACAAAGCCAGTAATTATTTATTACATTGACCTGTAGCTGTAGAATTAGCGACATCACATTAAGCATAAGCCAGAAATAATTGAAAATTTGAAAAGTTTCATATATAATATATCCATCACTTTTCTGTAGAATAAAAAATAAAAAATCGAAACGCGTCGCTGTATGGTGATGAATGACAGTGATTATTAATTAAGTTTAATTATCATTTTCAGTACTAGCCGCATTACCAAGAATTTCTTTCCTTAAGTAGCTAATTAATATCACTACAACACATATTTTTCAGGTCATACAAAAAAGTAATATAAACATTCTATATAAAGTTATCTAAATTAATAGTACAATATTCTCTAACAGAATAATAATTATAATGATGCAGCATTTTCTCCATTTTAAATCACATTACTGTAGCATTTTTGAAGCTGTTTGAATGGTCGAACAAGAGCAACCTGGAACCGAAGCTAACCATTTTATTAGCACAAGGGATTCATGCGTTTTGTTTACATTAATTATTAATTATTATTATTAATAAATTAATCAAAATTAGTCAGAATATTATATTAAGCACTGTAAATTTAGGAATGACATTGTCAAAATTACTCGTACAAGGTACACCATGTTACCGCGATTTGAAAAATAATAATCAAAAATAGATAAGGAGGTCCATAAAAAACAAGAGAGGAGGAGATTTTTCGTTTTTTCTAAAGGTTGATTGAAGAAGAAACGGTTAGGTGAATAAAAAATAAGTTCTTTAGAAAAGAAGAAAAACATCAAAAAGCAAGTGAAAAGTTTGAAAAAAAGATTGAAAATTAGATAGACAGGTGAAAGAAAATCGTTTGAGGATTGAAAAGGTTTGAAGAGATTGAAAAGTGAGAAAGGAAATAAAGTTGCAAAGGAAGGGAAAGGACCTGAAGTCGGGAAGAATGCGTTTTTGGAATAATTTATTATACAAAATGTATATATCACACACATATTAAGGTAAGAGAGGGGGGGATTAAATTGAATTGTAAAGTGTTTAATATATAAATTATTTCTATTACTTGATTGGATTTTTAAGATAACACTATTTATCCACTGCGTAGATTACAGACTTTTATCCCACCTATTCATGAATACGATCTGATATACGTTATTGGTCACAATTATTAAAATTTTCAGTTACCAATTATGAGACAACCCATAAACGTTACTAGTTTTGACTAAACAATTAAAAACTTCTGACCCTTACAATATTTAGTATAAACATACAAGCTAAGATTAAACCCAAGAAAGTTTCAGTAATTAAAATAGACGTAAACTTAGAATCGCAACTTTTTAAATTCATTTTCCGTTTTTTTTTTTTTTTTTCAACCTTGGAAATTAAAATTCGTTACGTAAATCATGCAATTATTAAACACGTGCCTCATTCTTACTAGCTATATACAAAAGTGTATTATAAATTCTTATTGCCGCATTAGAATTTTACTGCTGCATCGCTCCGTTGTAGTACTGTAAGCGAGAGCGTAGGAAAGATACCCGGAACGAATAACCATTTGCAGGCTACAGGATACAATATAGGGGAGTATCGCCTTGTGGGATGAGATTTCCATGAACAATACAGTTTTCATATTAAAGTTTAGAGCGTGCCGCGGTTGTACCGCCGGTATTTTATGTATCTGAGAGAGGCATAAAGTAGGAAATCTCATAAATTTTATTATGAACGAAACTTCCGTTGCAGAATAAATCATCGTTCGTCGGTGTTTTGGTTAGCAAACCGGTAAAAAGCGCTCCTGTTCCGTTAGTACCGTCGATATCGGCAAATTCTATGGATAAATTGAGGCTTCGAAAATATGAACACGTGGTGAAAAGTTAAATTGAAATGAGATCTTTTAGGAAAGGGGAAGTGCTCTAATAGCGCTGGCAGTACAATTAATTAAAATTGGGCTGCGTAAACTGTTATTTTAAACTGTGTTTCGGTACTTGTAGTTATTGAGTCATAATTTATGTACCTGTACCTTATGGAGCTATGGATGACTGAAAACAATTTTTATATTGTGGAAGCTTTAGAGCAAGACATATATGTAGATATTTTTAAAGCTTAGTTTATTCTTACATTGATAATTAAAACTTCTTTGTTGTCTGTACTTCGTCACCAGTAACTAACTACGTTGTTGTACGATGGTAGTGAATACATCAACGTGTTACATTTTTTAATATCGTGAAGATTTATTAAGAATTATATCGTAAAATTCATCCTACTTTTCCAATAAATAATCACTTAGGTCTGTCTTCTTACAACGCCCAATACGTTATAATTGTTGTGACGTATTATAATGGCATAAAAGAGCTGTTGTCTGAAGAAATTGTCCACTGTTTGAATTTGCAAAATCACGTTTCCCATTTATTCTTCCAAACTGAAACGTTTATTTCGATATCAATTACATCAATAATGCAGTATAATACTTCCGTGTAGTGAGATTCTTCTGTTTAAATGGCATCTTGGAATACTTATGTCTGTACTTTTTATCCCGAGCGTTCATAATTGTAGGAATTTTCACGTTCTGGCAAAGTTTTCTCCGTTATAAGAATCTCTCTTTGGCTAAGAGGAATATTTCTGGGTCATGGGACAACAGCCTATAAGGAACGTAATATAATGAAACTTTAGCCTTTCTGTGTGCTTATTTAAATCATTACAAAATTGTTCGCTTGCCAAACGGTCTCAATTAGACCTGAGCAATGTATAATAATTTAAATAAGCAATCTTTAGTAAAAGTTAAGTATACATAGTTTCTGCCTGTTCTCGTAGTATTACTCGTCCGCATGAGACAGACTTCTCCGTCAATATCATATCCGCCTTTCTTATTAGAACTAGTGTTAAGAAAATATTTAGTGATATTTTCTGTGGGTCTTATTAAAATTTAGGACGATGTAAGAGACGTATGGTTCTTAGCCTTGACATTTTCTTCTGAGAACGCCGATGATGGAGGTATTACAATCACAGCAGCTTCTTGTTGCTGGGTTCAACTAGCATCTAATTTTGTCGAGTACAGGCTAGCTTCGTAGTTATGTGAATTCTAACACTTCGTTAGTCTACGACTGTAATAAATTATTGAACTATAACTGGTTTTCATTTACTATTCTAAATATTGGCAAAATATTGTAAGTTATAAACAAAACAGTAATAAATCAGGGTGTTCGTATCGCATGCATGCTAACTGACCTGCGGCTTCCGTACTAGCATCTTATAATCTGCTCAGTAATCAGTTATGCAGTTGCACTGCATCGTCTGAAGGAGAATTTTCCCGCCCCCAAAATTTTATCCTCCCTCTACCCGCGGTAGGTTTTAGTAAATGGTGTACTAATTTATACACAGTATATTATTCTTCTAATTCAAAATATGTATGCACATATGTATATACATACATATATGGAATTAAACATCTTCGTTTGCAGATTGTCATACAGTTTTGCGACATTTATTAAAACACATGTTGGGTGCTTCGAAATGAAAACACGACGAAACATAAGTAAATAATCACAAATTATGTTACAGTTACAAAATTCGTCACTTTTGTATCTAGTTATATCGCAGCTGGAAAATAGTATTTTTTAACATAACCAAATTCTTATAAATGTGAATGGAAATAATGCACTACCCAAATAATAAGTCTGTACGTAAAGATAATTAGGGTTCTAATTTCATTTAAGGAGAATGAGAATATGAAGCGAAAGAGCAAATATAGCAGATCTAGTACAGTTTTCTTTAGGAACGAAGTGATCCTTTTAATTACATTCTTTTACTCGAGCCGATGCTATATCTAATACTTTAACAAACTTAATTAGTCGCTCTCTAGATGGTCTAATTTGCATAAAATGATTTGCATCGTAAAGATGAAAATTAACTCTGGGAAAATTATATTTGAACAAGAAATAAATATCTGCCGCCATACTTGTAAATTTACTTACTTCTAAAGGGTTGCGAAACGTTGAGAGTAAAAGAAGAAAAGGAAGAACGTCTTCTTCTGCGTCACTCGCTTCTATGTGAAACGTTATTTACCGGGTTCGTGGCAAAGCCGCTAAAAGTATATAAGAAGTTCAAATTACTAATCGATACTTTAGAAATATTTTAGGTATTCGATGCTGGCCAAGCGCTCGTAAGCGAAGAGATATTCTTTATGCTTTCATAAATTCTTTAAAGCTTTATTCTTCATCCTGCAAGTAAAATTGTAAAGATATTTTACAGCAGGGTACATTTCAAATTTATGTAAGTGTATGTACTATCCTGATTTTGTTTATAAGTCTATCTTGTATTATCAGAACTTTATAAATAACTATAGAATACACATTAGAGGAAGTCGCTTTTCAAAGTAGTTATCAAAATATAGCTCTCTGTATAGTTGTATGAAGCTTTCGCTTATTACATTTAAGCTGATGTCTAATTATGTATGCAAAACAATTTATTTATTTAAATGTAAAACAAAATTGCATACAATGATATTGATATATAAGAGGTTACTTATTTGTTACGTGATGGTTAACGCATATAATCAAAATATTGCACATCGATATCTTGACAATGTCCAAGATGATTAATAGAACTTGCTATACACCGCAAATAAGAGCGGATATAGCTAATCAGAATTTGAAATGAATTCGATCGTTTTCTATGGTTTATTCTATGGTATGTATAATTGGATAATTTGTCAATTTGTTTCGCTGAAATTTTCAAACAAAAATACATTTTCCATATTCTTGAATAAAGTGCTGCTTAGTAGGTTGTTCTGCTACTGAAGCTGATGAAAATGTCGAAGGAATCTTATTGCACTAGCTTAAAAAATTATTCCAACTTTATTTTTATTAATTTCGGCATGAGATGTGCAATTCATTTAATTTGAAGTATTTTGTCAGATCTATCAGCCGATCTAAACTTGAAAAAGCAGTGAAACATTGCAAACGCTGATACCTTAGAATTAGCGACAACATAAAAGCTAAGATTTGCTAAGAAGTGAAGGTAAATTCCTGTTTTTGCCTGGCAAATTAATCAGCCTATGGATCGTAAAAATATAAAAGTACGATTCTTACATAGTTCAATGTTGCTGGCACTGAGGAGAGATGGTTCCATTCACGACATACACTTTTCTATGAGAAATACGTAATTAATAATAATAATAATAATAGTTATTTATTGAACCAGTCAATGCGTTACATACATTTATTGCAAACAGAAGATAATTTCTAATTAGTGAAATACATAATTAGCTGTGTACATATTTGTATCCTGTTGCAAACTTCACATATAATGATTATAATGCCCCTGGTTCAAGTAGGCCCAGGTTCAGAATTGCCCTATAGCAGCATTCTGATCTTCCACCTGTACCTCCTCTAAATAATATGTATATATATCGAGTGCACGAATATTAATAAGTGATAATGTAAAAATCATCACCCACGCCTGCTCGCCCACTAATCGCCCATCAACCGCTCACGGCAAGAACGTTTAAAGGTTGAAAAATATGATGTCCTGATCTGTTCGGGGATGCTATTCCAGATAAATGCCGCGCAGTAAGAAAAAGACCGTTGAAAAAATGCAGATCTGTGACGAGGAATAGTTATAACGTTTTTGTACCTTATATTGATATTATAAATATCTGTGCGGAATCTAATTTTGTTGTAAAGGTATGGAGGCTTAAAGTTGTTAATTATTTTATATAATAAACAAGAAAAGTGGAGCACCCTGCGATTAAGCATACCCAACCAATTCACTTCTTCCAATTTGTGCGATATTCTTTCTCTGCGTCTAATACCATATATGAATCTTAAGCAAGAGTTTTTAACAACTTGAATTCTTCTTTTACTAATTGAATCTAAACAACGGCCATACACACAGTCACAATAATTAAAGCGAGAAAGTACCAAAGATTCACATAAAAGAATCCTATGTTTTTCACTTAGTAATCTTCGATGGCTGTAGATAAGCTTCAGTACAGCATATGATTTCCGAATAAGACTATTAATATAATCTGTAAAACGCAATCTGTCATCGATTATTAAACCTAAACTGTGTATGCTATTCGTATAGTTCAAAGTACAACCGTCCATAACTACTGAGAAAGCTGGTAATCCAGGATTCCATTGCCACGTTTTTTTTCGCATAAACTTACGTTCTGTGTAAATTTTACAGTAAATCTACAAATAATAATAATAATAATTCATGTCTTAGCATCCCCCAACAGCTTGCGCCAATTACAGGGGGCATCGGCTGGCCATGAGTTATTATTACGCCTGCGGCTGTAGACCGACTTAAGCTGTCCGCATTTGCCGTGGAATTTGGAAAAGTACAGAAAACCAAACTCAGAAAGGAAGCACCGGGGTTCGTAGCCTGTAGTGCCGGACTACAAGGCAAGTGTGCAAGCCACTAAGCCACTAGCCGAATATGCAGGTATTAGAGAGGAACACATAGTCAGTACTCTTAGAGAATGAAGATATGGACAGGGATAGTTGACAATACAATCATCGGTCATGGTTGCCTTTAATTTGGATCAGTCAGTGAGTCTCAGCGATTGTGTGAAAATTTAATCAATATAGTTTAAATGAATTTTTTTCCATAATTTAGTCGACCACTGTATAATACTAATGCTGTTCATGGAATGTAAATGTACGTGTCACATTGTGCTATTCTTAGTTTTATTTCAAAAAGTATTATCTAATCAATGAATGTGTTTTAGACGTTAAATAATTTCCTAAACGTAACACTGAAATAAATATCTACGTATTCTTCTTCTTTGATTGGCTTCAAACGCACATTTTCGGCAATTAAGCAATAATTGACTCAGTTCTTTAAGTAAGTATATTATCGGAGTTAAGTACAGTATATCATATTCATGTCTCTTGAGCTAATTAAATTAGGAACATATTACTGCAATATTATAGACATGTTTAATCTGATACATTCGGATCCCATCTGAATGCCGTCGACATTAGAGTTACCAAATTATAGGTACATTTAGTAAATAACGGCGTTGATTTAAGCGAATTAGTTACTATGAAGGGATTCATCGAAGTCATACTTTTTTTAGAGATATATATTACGAATGACATGTGATTACTGGTGAAAGATGACCGAATAGGATATAACTAGGATAATAACTGGACACTGCTTCTGAAAAGAAAACAACTTGTAAACTGGCACCATATGCGATCTCGCTAGCCATGCATGTGATTTGCGAAGAACTGAATTGCATTAGAAGCTAAGACTTTCACCGGTAAAGGAGATTATCAATCAAAGAAGTACTATGATTCTTGCTGAAGACAGAACTTTTTGATGAATCACAGTATTTAGGGAGCACAATACATCAATAACCGCAATACAGGTACCAGCCACTAGTACTAACTCCTGCAGCAACAGACACAGACCAACAGACATATTTTTTACAGTGCATTTCTATTATTATCAAATAAATCAATAACAACGGGCCTTTTTAAAAATGTTACATGTTTGTATATTATTTTATTGCTATAATCCCAACAATATTCGTATTCGTTAAACACTGAAACAGGGGATGCATAGATAGAAATATCAATAATATGAATTATACATCCTTTTTTTCTTCACAAAATTGATCCCAATACTGATGACTTAACAATATCAGTCTATTCAATGTTTTTCTAACAGAACCGTCGACTAAGTTGCGCTGGCAATAAACTACATTTGCAACATTGGTCACAAGATTTGTTACCAGTTAATTTGTTGATGTTTAGTTATTTAAAAAATTACGTAGGCTCTAAGAGTGTCCAGATTTTATAAGAATCTAGATGACTCAAATTTTGAAGATAAAAGGTTAATTACATTGTTACATTATAACGCAATAGAAAGTAATATTAGCAAATCAAGTTTTTGCGCATGACTAATAGAAACAAGGTGTATCATTCCACCTGTTGATTATATAGTTTTGTCATATGATGGCAATAATACGTAGCTTTTCATATCCTAGAGACTTTTGGTACAATATAGGTAGTGTCCACTTTCAAATAAACTAATATATGATAACTTCAAACACTGTTGCATCATTTATCCAGGCATAGTACCTATCTCAAGTACTTTTAAATCAAAAAAATGCATATAGGTATAGTAACCAATAAAGATTATTTTTTATTTTATTTTATTTATTTACATGTGTTGTGGGTGCTTAGTTGCAGTGACTCCGTAAGCTGTATTACTTGTCTGGCTATCACTGCAACTCTCGCGGTGTAGTTTGGTGTGTGTAAGTTGTGTTCAAATGGCTTTGTGACAGCATCATATCGCCTTTTATGTTGCCGCGCTGTTAATCACTTTGCTCCCAACAGCGAATGGCAAGTCGATCCGGCATTAAACTCTCTGAAAAAATGTCACCGTCCCTCCAGAGAATTGAATCCCGGCACCTATCGTCGTCTCACAACGATAGTCAGCCGCCTAACCACTACGGCCATCGACCCGTTTGCTTAGTTGCAGTGACTCCGTAAGCTGTATTACTTGTCCGGCTATAACTGCAACTCTATTATTATTATTATTAATTGTATCAAAGTAAAATACGTTTGAAACGTATGTACTGTAGTGTTACGTGGGTTCAATTCAAATATATATGCTTATGAATACAAATAACAACTCTACTTTCATGTGATTACTCTCAATGAAATAGTTAAACTCTTTTAAATGAAATAAAATTGATCCGGTAGATAAGTTTGCTGTATTCTACTAGTTTTACAAAATTGTTTTATTCATTAACCTGTTTCTCTACGATAGCTACTTATAAATACCTTTTTTTTAAATTGTAGATCGCTTATAATCTAAGATGCGCACACTAAATCTTCCTACAGGATCCCTCGATGAAATGCCCCCTGGTTAATACGGATCTAGTCCTGGTTGTGGATTTTTCAAGAGTATTTCTTGTATCTCGCTTTTCCAAAGGATATTAATATTGTAAATATAATGTATTCTATCAAACAATTTTCCAAAACGATATAGATTATATATATCTTCTAGTGACACCTTCAAAAGCATTTAATGCATGTTTATATAACTAAAATTTCCATATATATGTTGTAGACGATGCCAAATCGTTGTTAAATGATTTTTAAATATATTTTATCTTCTATAATTCAATTTTGATGGTTGTATTCCGTTCCAATTATTTCAACAAGTATTTTTATTATTACATTATCTCCATGCGGAATTAACCATATTACTTGCTTGATTAATATCATAGTTTTCAATACATGTCCATTTAAAATCCAATCATATATTTTCTTGCGTTTACATAGTAACTCTGACATATGTTCTAGGTACCACTGCACGCAAAATTAACTACACTAAATAAAATAGCGGATGGATACAGCCTGCTTAAAGTTCAGTTTCAATTTACATTAAAGAATGTTAAATAGAAGAATACCTTATGTACCAGTGTTTTCACATCTACCCTTGGTTAGTCGCTGGCTGGACTTAGTATTTATCTAAAATATAACCCTGCCCCTAATATATTATATATCGTGAAAATTTCGCTCTCTTTATAACAATCGAAAATTAAGAAGAATTAGTACAGTTAACAGCGCCATCTGTTGAGTAAACGCGGAACTACAATTAAAGACCCCTGTAAAGTAGCTAATATCATTACAATACCTAGTTTTATAAATTAGCAACTCCATAAAGCATTGTTCATAGGTTTTACAGAGGTGGTGAAAATATTTACTTTATCATTAGTAAACATATGTAAATGATTTATGCAGGTCGTCACCACAATAACGAGACATTGCTACGTAATTTTGAAAATGGGTGCTTGTAAATACAGTCGATTGATTGCGCAACACGCGTCAGTTCATTTTACATGTATATAATGTAATAAATAAATATAGCACATGATAATATATGTATGCCAATACATATCCCAATGATTTATGTAATTTTTATAAATTTGAATATTAACCTGCCTTATTTCTTGTATTTACTACATAAATAACACTTATTAATGATTATTGAAACTAAAATAACTCATTGTGAATCAGGCTTATTGAAATCACACTTAGTTTGATGAAAATTTCTCTCTGGGAGTTAATATTCACACGCATAAAATAAATAATTGGCTTCATCTACTTATATTACATAAAAGTGACAACTGTTTTCTTTTTACGTTCCGGTATATTAATATCGGTTTTCACTGAAGCAATCAACACATTTGAACATATAACAATGCTCTTAAACATAAAGCTAATATTTTTAAACTGTTAGAGATAGGTATACATTCAGAAATTAATAAATTTCATCTTTTCGTATATTTTAGAAACATGAAACATTATTTGGACCTATTTTGTTTTTCTTTTAAATAGCAAAATAGGCTATGTGATCTAACAATTGAAGGGTAATTATTAAAACTGTCGATTGTTTCTGTATACCAAGCGTGGCAGCTGCATAACGGGTGCGTTCGAATAAGCACACAGAGCGCGCAGAGAACGCTTTTGCGTTCGATTATATAGGTAACCGAAGTTGCATTTTTGTTGAAACAGCGACTTAGTGTCTGATATTTAGTTGTCTAATGTTCTTGAACACAATGGAATTAGCAGGAGCAAATAGAAAAATAATGGTCTGTTAAATTAATTAATTAAATATAAAAGGGCAAATATATCACGAGTTGCTTTTATAAGTAGTGTTGAGTCAAATCATAATAATAAACAATAGGTTATACGTCTCAACTTACAGAATACTCCGCTACCGTTCTGTCCAGCATGGTCAGCAGGATTAACTTGGTTAAACATCTGCAGCATCTAATACACTTCTACGTATTGAGGTATAACGGTGTAAGTCTTCTTATATGACAAAAACGAGCGTTCGAGATTTGGTGATGTTATCACTTGTAGAACTAAGTAAGTATCCGATTTTTATAGTTGTTTACTATAGGCATCATTAACTAGCTTCTTGCGATATTCAATTGCTCGCATATATGCACAAAGCACCACTCACAAATGTGTATCAACTACTGGCTAAAGTAGGAAGTAGCCGTTTCTTATTTCTACGTATGCGCTATCTTTCTTACATTATATGCGAATATTTTAGGGGAGAATTTCCATTTAGTAACTAAAGGCTTTACTTTAGACCGAGTTTGATTTCTCTAAAGAAGATGATTGGTTCGGTCAACTTCTAGTACTAGTAATTGTACTCACTTCAAAGCAATGCTAAACATCATTAATAGCATATTACGACAGTCAAACACTTGCATAAACTTGCAGGATGCAACACTTTCAAATATGTATCAACTACTGCTACTACTACAATGAACGACGAGTCTTTTGTGTGTTAGAGTGTTTCAGCTACTCGACGACCGTTCCCACAAGAGCTGTCATATAAGTCGTAATTATTTTCTCGTTTTGACTGTCTTAAACATATATGATTTATAAACATTAATATATATCAGAGTTTAGAAAAATGAAACTATATTACTGTAGGCCTAAACAACTAATGTTATGTAGAGTTTAACTGAATAACTAATAATAAAAATAAAATAACTATTTTTTTCAACTAATTTTTGAAATATATGCTACGTTATGCGCAATCATGGCATTTTAGAAAACTAGGCTACCCATCACTATATTTTTTTTCCGACCACTGGTAAGTGCCAATGTGTTCGTGCCATTATAACTGAAAATAATTTAATTAGTTGATAGGGTAATTAGCAACCAATCAAAGAGAACATTTCTATCATCTCGATTAATGGTCTGTTTCAAGTTATTAACCTCTTTATAAAATAGGGGGGTGAAATGCATACAGGTGCAACCATCGTCATATTCTCATATACCTACCTATGGCAAATCAATGCCGATAGAAATATGTTCGACACTTGCTGTATAAACACATTTTAGAAACTAAACAGGCCTACTCAGCTAATACAAATAATTGCAAAGGCTTATTTCAACTGGTATAATATCTGCAAAAGTGCTAATACACATTGTCTTCCACACTTAGCGTGACTACGCAACGCGGTCATCGGATATTTACGCAATAGCACTCAACATCCTCTTCCCCATATCCATTGACAACTATTTACACAATACTGTGCAAAAAAAATGAAACTCTGTGTGTTGGACATTCTGAAATGTAAGGGTGCAAGTTCAATTTCTGTCCATAAACAAATGGGCCATTCAAAAGACTTTTGAGCGTGTAGCGCCAGACCCCAGTGCGTGTTTATTGCTCAACGCTGCACCATTATGCCTAGTTTTCATTAGTAGAATTAGTGGTAGAGTAACTAGCGCACTTTTTAGTCGAGCTAATTCGACTCTACCTACTTTGGTGGAGTTCTTGTTTTCACGGAAATTGCAAATGGTATGGTATTGGTAGAGTACATAAGATATATGAACACGGAAATATTTCTACCACTTTGAATTTTTCTATGCTTGACTAACACAATACTGTTTTCATTGGTATAGTGCCGGTAGAGTAGAGTAGGAATCGTGGTGGGAGAAGGCAAGTGGTAGAGTTACTCTACCACCGTACTATTCCACTCTACTCTACCCACATCGTGCACTCTACTCTACCATTTCCGTTTATATTGGTAAAGTTATAATGATAGTTAGTACTTGCCCATGATACTCTACTACTAATTATACTAATGAAAACTAGCCATTAAGGTCTAAACGCTGCTAGAAAATTTCTTGTACAAAGTAACACTCTGGACAAATTGTTCTCTTCAGAGAAAACTTTTGTTGCTGTATAATGTATTTCTTCTGTATTCCTTCTATGTATTCCTTCTGAAGTACTCGGTGCAACATTCATTTCTAATAACTTGTATATCAAGGAAAATACATACAAGCTACTTCTAATTAGGCCAATCAAATTAATATATTTCGAGGAATTAATTTCCAGCAAGCTGGATTTTAAAGCATTTTAAAACCTCTATTTGGTGCTACATAAATGCGTGTAATCTGAGTTTGCATCATCCCAGGTGGTGAGCTTAACGTTTAGTAGTCGAAAAAGCGCCAAATTTTTGCACCTTTTTAATTTTTTTGCTTGTAGCTGGAAAACGGTGCGTCGGACGAAAAATGTCATTCTATTTATAAGTAGAGAGGACTAAATTCTGCGTCGACTGACGTCAAAAACAATAAAATTCGGTTTAGTGGTATAGCCAAAATCGAATGTTAAAAACAAAAACAATTTCGTATTTTGGTGCAACCTTACATTAAGCGGCTTTCCAAGACCACATATCTTGAAAACAGATACTACTACTGAAAAAACACGTGGAATAAAAACTGTAGAGAATAAAATTTCACGTTACATAGATACCTTAGCTTTTAAGTACATTCATTTAAAATTCGAAATTTCGCATCAATTCGAAATCGTTTTCTTTTGACGTTTTGAGTCATTTAAAGTAAAAAAATATCTACATTTTGCACCAAAACATCTTCTCGATTTCCAACTTGCTGGAAATTAATTCCTCAACACGGATTTTTTCGATTTAATTTTATTGGCCTAAATCAAAACAACACTAAACGTGATTCATAGCACTCATCGTTCCATATTAATCAATCACTTGTCAAAGTACAAATTCGTATTTTGTTGCGGTTATTTTATTATAGTGTTTTCATTTATTATTCTTTTACGATCAGCAATACCTAACAATTATTTTAAATTTAATCCACATTTATTACATTGTCTACAGCAATAATAGTACAAGCAACTCGTTCATACATCCGACTATTGACTATTGACCGGTCCTGGAAATAAAAATAGAAATAGAACTGACAAATATAGAATGTGAAAATATCATTCAATATTTCCGTATTTTCTTTTAACCTAAGGGCTGAGAAGAGACGGCAGTTGTTCTATCTTGGGCAAATGAGATGCTCGAGTGACAAGGATAAAGAAATTGTGCATTTTTTTATTCCTTTTGCCTTATAGTTCATGGTCCATTGATACCGATAATGCGGTGTCAACACGATTTGGCTTTCAGCCGACACCTCTTCGCGGAATTTAAAACGCGTTTCGAAATTTAAAGACGTGGGAGATATAGTGTATTTCGATGTTATGATTGCACTACCTAGATCTGTAAGATTTGATGATGCGTTGTAGCTCTTGTACAACTTTTGTTTTAGTGAAACGTCGACTGAAGTTTAGAAATGCTACCATTATTTGACATGCTGCAATCGATGTTCATGGTAAATACGACCGGTATTGTCCTAATACTTTTATTGTGCTAAAATTTCAGTTAACAAGCTCTGCTGCGTACGCATGTTAGATAACACAAGCGATAAACTGAATGTAATGTCTTTGACAGGAATTTATTATTGTATGGGTGGTACTACATAATTTATGGGCGAGATTATGAAATACTGTTAACCGAAGATTCCAGTATCGATCGGAAGTTTAGTAAAAAAACCACTATTTATTAATAGTAAACGTACAAGTATATCAGTGTTTAAGTTTAATAAATAACATAACGCAAAGTATGTAATAACACTCTAATGGTAGTTCCATAAGATGAAGTTGAAACAGACGTAAACTGAAAAGCTAACTGTAATAACTATGAATCAATAAATTACTACCTATACACATTTGTAACGTCAAAAACATCTTTAGTATCCACCAAATTGCTAAAAGTGGAAACACTACATCGAAATAACTCCGTAATCAACTATGTTTAAGTTTCCAGTAAATAATTGCTTTAGTACAACATAAATTTGGCGAAATACGTAGTGCTTTACATATTATTTACTTAATATCAAGCTGGAAACTTTTAGACAGATACTTGTATAAAATGTTAGTTTTCGTTTGCCATGCAATTACTGTTACGATTGGCGGCGTTCAGCGCATGCAGGTGCTGAGCTGCTAGCACAGCTGTATCGTTCAAAGCAGACATACTTGTGGTCAACTATTGAGTGAATTCCTCAGCGAAACTGAAATACGTTGAGGTGACTCAATGCTTCATTGCCCGCGTCGGGTGCCATTTTACTACATGTATACGCGATGGATGGGCAACAATAAGTTGTACTTCTTAATAATTTTAATGGATTGGCTGCTATTGATCTTGAGAAACGGTTTTTAAATTATTATAAACATCCATTAGCGTCCCATGCATGTTAAGACTAACGGTCATCATTTAGAAAATAATTTAGAACTACAAAGTTGAAAACCTCCATAGTTCAATAATCATTATTTCGTTCTCATTCAGATGACAATTTGTAAACAGATAGGTATTCAAAATTAAAAGAGAGGTTAAAAATAGCGAGCCGATTACTTGTTAGTACCAGAACTGTTCAGAAAAATAAACAGCACTGGGTTCCATCAGATAGTCACCATGTTCAAGTGCTAATACCTAGCAGTTGAGTTCACTGAACGTAGCTAGGCGAACGGTTTTTTGTAAATTAGTGCTAGTGGTGGAACACGATTGGATTAGAGCAACGGATACTTTTCAATTTACTTTCCCAGGTTTCTGTCTAGATGTAGAAAGTAACACAAAATGTAAATAGATTATTCACTGAGAAACTGTCAAGTAGCACATATGGTTTTTTGATAGGTATGTTAATGTTAGATCTACAAATGCCTTAGCCTTTATTAAATCCTGAACTTACAGTTTGGCTAACCACTAGCTCAACAAGGAGTAAAGCAATAATTAACAATAATTTCGTTCATGGAAATGTCTTCTCTTATTTGTGTACATTTCGTCAATTCAGAGGTCGCAAATTCTTTTTCCATAGTAGGTTAATCTCTAACAAATGTTGCTGACAAAAATACGAAAATAATATTTCTTCCAGTATGCATATTCATGAGGTCAGAACAAAAATAAAAAACGGCTGTTCATCGCAAAGCTTATTAAAATCATTCAGCAAGAACAGAGACAGGCGGTTGCTATCATTAAAAAAATTCTGCGATTACAAAAAAGGGGTGGCGAAGGTACAAATGAATATTCAACGATAGAAGCAAGGATAACAAGGCAGAGGGAATCGGGAACAATTTTCACAAAGAACCTCTCATTAATATGTAACGGCACCCGGTGCTAAATTACAATAGTCTTCTCTGTGATTTGAAATTATAAAAGAAGTCATAGAAAAAGGGTTGTTAATAGTAAAACTTGCTCTTACAACTAATAGTGTAAAAGTGTAGGGTTAGTATAAACTGTTGAAGAGGAATGGAGTAGATTTACGGGAGAATATGGAAAAACTTTCAAATTATGTGCAACGTTTAATAGATGTAATTTGCCTATAAAGTTAGCTGACTGCATGTAGTTTATGTCGAATATATATGGGAAGTTACGTTCTCTGCGTTCCCCGTGGTTGGTAGCAGCGTGGTGATGAACACAGCATTCCAGTAATGCTGCCAACTCATAGTGGCAGAGTATTCATTTATTTCTGCGACACCGAAATTTATAGGGATTAATATTGCAGTCGCGAAAAATGAGCCGGATTTGGAATGGACGCAAATAAATTGCAAAATTTTATTTTATAACGTAAAAATTAATACGTAGCGAAATTCTCGTTTGCGAACTCGTATGTTTTACTGGCTTTTTATTCATTTTGTTTGTGTGTCACATTTTATTGCCGCTCCAAATGTATTGTTACTGCTGCTGTTGTCGATAATTGCATTACAAGCGTAGGTAGCATTACAGCAGGTTTTAAAGGTAAATACTAATAATTTTAACATGTTCTGGATAATATTTCTTAAGTAACTTGTTAATGGCGAATGTAATTGCTGAATCTAACGCTAAAGTTACAGACTACCTAAAATCATTAATTATAATATCCGTGAGACAGTCTAATGTAATATTATTGCTTCTTGTATGTCACTAGCTTTAATGATTTATGTAGTCCCAATGAATAATGAGACTGCAAAATTGATGTCATTGCCGTTGCAATTTCTAGTCTCGCAATATTTTCTATACTCATTTATGTAATTACGTCGATTCTGTTGAAATATCTTGTTGTGATCTATGTGAGAAGATTAATCGAACCATAATAATTGTCTTTGGATAATTTCCGAAACTATACTTATGTTTTTTCATCATTAATCTAAGAATAAACCCACATAACATGGAGAATCAGTGTGGGAGTTATACCGGCGGGTAACAGCTGAAAGATACAATTACAACGTAACTCCTTTATTAAAATATCTAAACTTTTACCAAAATATCTGGTTTCACCAATTTTCTATAAAAATTACTGAAATCTAATTATTAACTTACAAATTTAAGGTATAGAACCAGAACTCCCCGCAAAACAAAAACATGTTAAAGCAAACTGCGCCTACACTACTTGCCCATGTCGTTCCGATTTCTGGAACGAAAGGAGCAGGAACAGGCGGAAGCCGACGAAGAGAAGAGATGGATACCATGGAACCAAGCGGAGACGCAGAAATTAAGTCGGTTGTGGGTTCTCTCCAGTCGACAGGAACTGCGGGCTCCATAAGGGACATCCTGGAGACGCAACTGGTGGACCTCCTGCCTACTCTACTAGGCGAGACCAGTACAGCAGGACAGGAACATCAACATTTCTGAAACTGCTGCAAATTAATCTCCGTCAGTGTACAGCGGCTTTTGCTGCTCTACAAGCTTTTGTTATAAGTAAATATATATTGTTCTTATACAAGAACCCCGTATTGAATTCCCTGATGCTCAGCCAACACTGTTTTAGGGACCTGACTGCAATGAAAATCCAGTGGATGGAGCGAACCGGGGTACGACATCTCTTACCGGGATCTGCCTACCTCCCGCACGACCAAGAGGGTCCACCACAAACTCCGAATGTCACAGCACTGGCGACATAGACAGAAGAGAAAAAACAGTGGTGCTGCTCGGTTGCGATGTGAACCATACCCTGTAGAATAGCACCGGGTGACAAAAGATTAGCTGTTCTAAACCGCGGAAATAAGCGGACTTCTGAAATAGCCAGCCATGCAGAGGTTATAAATATAATGGTATACATCCTGTGCTACACGAAATGAACGGAACAGTGGCACGTGTTGGATCAGCCGCCTCTCTCTGATTACAGGTACGTAAGATTCGATATTGCAATACCACAGGTAAGTGAGATATCATATGGGAACCCTAAAAACTGTAATTAGAACTCTTATCGAAAGCGGTACATACAGTAATGCCTCAGAATAGGAAGCGTGTGCAGGCGGTCATTAAAACTTATAATGAAGCTAGTTGCCCCATTAAAGTTAAAACAACAAATCGAGATGCATCACAGTGCACCAGGGAGTTGTCTGACTTAAGGGCGGCTACCAGAAAGCTACAATAAAGCGAAAAGATCTGGTTTATGGGATGTATCCAAAGCGTCCCTGACCAGATACAATTGCGCCTTAGAAAATGCGAAACAAGAGTCGTGGAAAAACTTGAATACTCCAGTATTCGTAAACTTCTTGGAAGAGAAAGACCCTGCAGGACAAGGACTCTGAGTAAGCTGGACGGTGATAAGACCGAGACAGAAGAGTAGGTTCCTAAGCACTCTAGAGAAAATTATTAGTAGGCACCTGAGGGACTTGATCAAGGACAAGGCTGCCTCTACACAAGAACCAATTTGCCTATCAAACTGGAAAATCTTACGAGTATGCCATGAATTTCCTCGAGGAGCAGAAATTGCCATTGGCTACAAGGAAATTGCGCTAGCCGCCTTTATGAACACTGAGGTCGCCTTTGACAGGATGTCCTTTCTTTCAATGGAAAAATCGTCGTAAAAATGTAGAGTCGAGCCAATGACAAGCTGGAAGGACGCAATGATAAGAAATAGAACGGTTCATGTGTCGCAGAACCTATGCACTATAAAGACTACCGTAACAGCTGGTTGCCCTCAGGATGGAGTGCTGTCATCTTTGCTATAGAGCCTGGTGGTGGACGGTCTGGTCTCTAATCCTTGGGCGGTGGGTTTCCATGCGCAGGCCTACGCTGACGATACCACTACCATTGTCTATGGCAAGTTCGAGAGCGTGGTATCCTAGAGGATGCAAGTCATACTCAGACTCGTGGACAGATGGTGCAAACGAGAAGGGGTAAATGTAAATTCCAGAAAAAAAACAATTTTTGGCTCTAAGATACTTATATCAACGGAGTTCGAATACCTAGGTGTGACCATGAACGCTAAATTGACGTACAAATCTCACCTAGAATGTGTAAGAAATAAAGCCAGCCCTCGTGACTTTATTTTGGGTCGGTAGAAGAATGTTCAGTAAAACGTGGAGGCTGAAACCTTTGACGGTGCATTGGCCGTGCACGAGGGTAACCTATAAATTCAGACTTGCATAGAGGAAGTTTTAAACCACGGAGGAAAACGGATCTGTAGAAATTCTGTCTGATACGCAAGCTTCCTCCAGAGCACTACAGGCTGTCAGGTTTGATTTCGAGGTGGTACCGAAGTACCATAGGAAGCTCAAGAAACTGGCAGAACATCACAGGATCACACTTAAATGGGTGCCAAGTTACTCAGGAAAGAGATGTAGTTAGCAAGAGCTGCCAGCAAATGACCATTCGCAGGTCTAGAACCGACGTGTGGCAGCATCAAAACTTTTGTCAATTTGAACTCCGCTGCTAGGCACTGCTCTTACTGGAGGGGCTTGCTGACGTGAGACATTGCAAAACACTCAGAATTCGTCCAAATAAGAAAATATTCCGAAAAACAGTCTTTATGACCAAGCTGAGGTTACTCACAGAGATATTAATTGGTCACTGCGCACTAAACAAACACGTGCATCGCACGGGCCTAGTAAATTATCTCCTGTGTAGAAACTGCGGGAGTGCGGAGGAAACTGCAGTCCATCATTTTTCCGACTGCTCAGCAGCGGACAGGGAGAGACGGATATAGTTTGGGTTCAATCGATTAGATGATCCCAGAGTAAATAAATTAACTCTCGACCAGCTTGTGAACTTCTTTGCGCGGTTGCAACCTGGCCGACAGGACTAAAGTGACATGCAAACACAATCGTAATGGCAGAACTCTAGGAGCCGGGGTTCAATTCTTCGATAAAACGACAAGATTTTTCTTGGAAGGCTGGATTCCGATCGATCAAATGTGCAAACTGATTAACAGCACGACATTATAAACGACGATATAGTGCTGTTACAAAATCATTCGAACATAATCAGACACACAAACTAATAGTAAGACTTGTTGTGGTAGTCGTACAAGTTACTACAATTAGCACCCACCACACAGAAAAAATAAAAACCGCTAGACAAATATAAATGAAGAATGCTGTATTTATTTTTATCGTGCAAAGGGGTGGTATGGAAGATTATTCAATTGTTTCCTAAATTAATCTCTGTGAATGAATTGCCAGTTGATCTACGAAGAAATAATTTTTGTAGTGTGTGTAGAGTGAAACGAAAGATTTTAGAGATTTTCAAGATGAAAACCACTTGATTTATCTATGCCGGCTTTATTAAGCAAAATACACATCTATCTGTCCAGCATTTATGTGCAATGTCCTGCATTAAATGGTATAATTATGTTATAAAATATACTTTATCCAACCATATCTTGGAAAAGAAATCAAATCCTTTTCTCTGAAAATATTTACCAAACATGGTTGAAACATTTTTTTCGGTATTATGAAGAAGTAATATAAAGATAACTGATTCTAATTCTACGAATAAAGAACAATTGAGAAAACGTGACCTCCGAAATATGTGCGGATGTTTAATGTTGAGAGTCCTATATAGAGAATCTGTGCTTGATTTTGTTATGGAAATATTTGATGATAATATGTACTTTATTATCTCAAACAACATAAAATATGCGGAGTTTTACACTTATGCACTTATGTTTTCGAAAGGAAAGTTGCTTCGTTTCAAATTCAGGATGTGAAGCCTGGCGTCTAGTGATGGATATAATATATATCAGGTTGCACCTTATGTTGTAATAGCTGCTGAAGATACCAACAGAGAATTTGGTTTTATTGAAACAGCCCTTATCCATCTTCAAAAAGTATTAAAAAATATTAGACTCATAAGGTATATTTCTATAACTTCTTTGCGAGCTACAAATTATTAGCTTATTTTTAAAAATCGATGATATTATGCTATCATAATGCTAGCCAGGATTGTCCTGTCTATAATCAGGCGCCCCATCACTGCAAGTATCCAAGTGTTAAGTAAAAAATTTAACAAGACACAAGCTATTGTACGGTTAGACCATATTGCGATCATTTAGAATGGTGGCAAGAAGTTATGGTATTTGTCAACTACCTAGGCAAAACTCAACACCTTAACAAAGTTAAATTTAATAAGTTAGTTTTAATGTAGTTTTAAATCGGTACTTATATTTCTGAATATCGTAAACTATATAAATCTTTCACGCAGTTGTGGTATTTCATTGCATTTGGCGTTTGTAAAAACCTAACTAATTTAACTCCAAATTAGACATATTTGAAATATGTTTGTTATTCGAAACATAACTTGGTATGGTAAAAAAGTATATTTTGAAAACGTTTTTATAATAGACTTTTCAAATGCTTAATCGCTCGAATAGTTTGTTCATACATTTCAATAAATGTTATCTCTATTACTAGTTATCCGTATAAATAACGTTTACAACTACGTCTGCAACTAGCTTGTAGGCAGGAATCGTGGACGCCATAATTCGAACCGAACTGGAAATGGCAGCCAACCGGCTTATGAAACTTATGGTTCTATTAATTGAAATTAAGAGTTCCAAACGTGTAAAAGTATATACGACAAGGTAATCCTAGGACAAGGTACAAGGTAATCCTAGTTGTAGATGCAACCAGTAAAAAGGGGGCTATCGATAATTAACAGCACTCCGAACGTGTAAAAGTATGTACGAAAGGTAATCTTAGGATGTAGTTATAGATGCGACCAGTAAAAAGTTAGTAGTTATGTAGAAGGAACGCAGTTGTAAAGGTTCTCTATATTATCAAAATTTTCCTGAAATTTTCCTGAACATACGAAGAATAGAAGCACATTTAAAAAGAGGCACAATAATTATTCTTAGTAAAGCATCCACCTTCAGATTTTAGAACATTCTAAATCAACAACTTTTATAAGATTGACAGAAACACCGATACTTTACCCGAAATACACACCTAATCAAATTACATCGAAAAAGTTTTCAGCATATCCACTTTCTCAGCGTGATATATAGCACATACGCATCTTTTATAAATTCCTCTCAATTTCGGTAGATCTTGCCATGGAAATGTGTCATAAATTTTCTGGTAACGTTTCAAGAATACGAGGCACTAGAAACCCGGGTAGAGTTCAGTTGCTGAGAGCGCTAATCTTTCTGAGAATCGACATCTGGTCCGAAGTGCTCCGTGTGTTCGATGCCAGCCAGCTGGTCGTGCGCGTTACAGTCATTAAAAGCTTCGATTTTACCAAGAGAATATTATTTAAATGGAAAATGGGTGTTATACTGTAGTATTTGCGTTTGCACTCTCATTATCATTTTGAGCACATAAATTTGCATGATCGTATTTGAGTTTTATAAGAGTTTGCGATAAGGTTTCGATCAGTGTAATGGATTTGGCTTGCAGTTTTAATCTTTTTCTGAATTTTTTTAAAATCTGTAGTACGAGAAGTTTACAACTTGTTTTATTGAATAAATGTGTACCTATCAGCCTTCTTAAACAATAACATTTATAAATATTTTAAAACACACTGATACATAAGAGGTTTACCTGATATTCTATTTATATTTGAAGTAAAATTCTTTACCGTAGGTACAGTAGCAGTCTTTAAACGCGATTTTTTTGTGTATTGCACGGGTTTTAGTGAACCACCTTGACACTAAGCGGTAATGAAAAGGTTTTAAGGGTTCTATTGTAAGTTCTATTGTAGGTTCTATGTAGAATAGTACACACTATTGACAAAAGTAATCTGCATGCCGCAGATTACTGAAAGACGTGTGCAGTATATAGTTCAAGGAAAAAAGGTCTACTTCTGTGCCCCTGATTATGTATGGGTGTGTACGTCACAGTCCACAGACTTAAGACGTACCTATCCCTTTACGCTACAGAGATTTTCTGTGACATCGGGATTGAGTCGGATTTATCCAAACCAGTATTCATATAATACCAGGCGAGGCTCTCCACTAGTAACTCAACTCAGAATGAGGGATGAGGACAGTCCAAAGAAACAACGGAGGAGGTTTTAAGGCTAAACGATTAAAGCGGGCGAAGACAAAGAGCTGAAAACTGTAATAGGAAGATTTTCCTAATGTTGCCGTAATAATGGGTGTGCCACGAGATTAGGTTTATCGTTTCCATGATATCCTAATAAGTGACGGAAGTAATTTAAAATATTCAGTAAGAGTTTACAATTTTATGTACAAATATTATTATATTTGTACGTAATAATAAATAATCATGTTATTACATGATTGAGCATTTAATTTTTAATAAATTACGTTAAAATAGTTTCTGTGTGTCGGATTTCTTTTCTTAGAAATCTCCTGATAATCTGATATGTATATAGTTCGCATGCTTGGCAAACTTATGTTTCATATACATATGAACAACATATGACTTTTTACAGCGCTGTTATTGGTAAAAATTGCCAATAACCCCTGTTAAGTTGGCAATGATCATGTTTTTATACACACGTTAGATTCATTAAGGGTGGGGAGATAGTGGTTCTTTAACGGTTGTAATATGGTTGTAATAGAATATTGAGTGTATAAATAAATGAGTAACTAAAATTGTTTTGTATCTGGAATATATTACAAATTGAATATTTCATCCCCCTCGGAGTTAAGTGCGCTTTCCTACCTATATTATAACAGGGTTATGGGCCCAGACAAAAACAAAAAAAGTGAGGTTAAGAAATCACGCGCGAAATTGCTAAAACAAGAATAATGATGTCGAAAGAAAAATATGTTATTGCTCCTTTCGCTGGAGAAAATTTCACTGGCTGGTCATTTAGAATAAAATCAATATTAAGAGAAGCTGGTGTCATTAAAGCAATAGAGGAATCAAACTTCTCAGAAGAGGAAAATAATGAATCTTCTGAAGCGAAAGCTCAGGCTATCATTATTAGTGCAGTAGCAGATAGTCACTTAGGGTACTTAAAGGATAAGACAGCATACGCAATGTTTAAAAGTTTAGAAGAAAATTTTAAAGCAAAAAGTGTACCTAGACGATTGTATTTGAGAAGAAAATTAACTGAAGAAAAATATAATGAAAAGAAACCGTTAATAGATCATTTAGTTAAAATGGAAGAGATATTTTCTCAATTGAAAGATGCACGAAGTGAGTTACAAGAGGAAGAAAAAATAAATTATGTTTTGCTGTCAATGCCTAAAAGCTATGAAAATGTAATTACTGCATTAGAAACAATGGATGGATTGAAACTTGACTTTACGAAAAATAGATTATTAGGAGAAGAAGAGAAAAAGAAAAAACCACAAGTAATGGAAACACCAGACAGTTCATTTTTATGCTACACATGTGGTAAACCAGGGCATAAACAGTACCAATGCAAGAGTGAAAGAAATCGACAAGAATATGGTGGGGAGCGACAAAGTCAAGGAAGAGATTACAACCAACGAGGTAATAGTCAAGGTAGAGGCAACAATCGAGGAAGAAGTAACAGTCGAGGAAGAGTTTACAGTCAAGGAAGAAACTATGGAAATGGTCATGGAACACACTACACACTACAGTCGAGGAAGAGGTCAAACTCCAAAATCATTTGTTGCTGACAAGTCTGAATTGGGTGACATTGAACAAGATGATGAAGCATTTCTCTGTGGTGACGTGTATAAATGTGAAGTAGCAGATTCAAACATAGATACAGAACATAGGTACATGGATTGAGGTAGTTCGGACCATCTGGTAAATACAAAATCTTTTTTTGATGAATATATTGAGTTGTAAACACCAAAGAAAATTTCGGTGGCAAAGAACGGAATAGCTTTAGATGCTGTAGGGATTGGAAATATTAAGGTAAAATATTTAGTAAATAACAGATCTAGTTTTGTAACAATAATGAATGTATACCATGTACCAGATTTAAGAAAGAATTTACTATCAATATCAAAGATGAGTACTAACGGTTACAAAGTAGTTTTTACTGAACAAAATGTTAAAGTTTATAATGTAGTAGGGAAATTAATATTAATAGGTTATAGAAAGGGTTCTTTGTATACAGTAAATTTAATTTTAAGAAATTTAGAAAGTAATCATGTATCTGATAATAATAATGAGGTATTACACTTGTGGCATAGACGTTTTGGTCATTTAGGATATAATAATGTTAAGCAATTAGTAGACAAAAATATGGTAATTGGTTTATCTGACCTTCAGAATTGTAAAATTGAACAAACATTATGTCAACATTGCATATTAGGTAAAATGACAAGACAGCCATTTAACAAAAAGGGATTTAGGGCAACTAAACCTTTATAATTAGTCCATACGGATGTCTCTGGAATGATTGTAATTATTTTGTTTCTTTTATAGATGACTTTACTCACTTTGTCGTTATTTATGTAATAAAAGAAAAATCTGAAGCTTTTGAGAAATTTAAAAAATATTACTATTATGCAACTAAACATTTCAATGTAGATTTACTAAAATTAAGGTCTGATAATGGTAGAGAATATGTTTCGCGAGAATTTCAACAATTTTGTGATGAAAAGGGTATCCAATTACAGTATACTGTAGCATATAATCCGGAGTTGAATGGAGTTGCAGAAGGTAGAAAACCTAATGTAGAAAAGATGAGGGCATTTGACTGTACAGCATATAATTACGTGCCAAAGGAATTACGAAAAAAACTCGATCCAAAAGGGAAGAAAATGATTATGCTAGGATATTGTGTAGGTGGATATAAGTTATGGAATCCGGAAAAATACACGGTAGTTGTTGCCAGAAATGTTATATTTGATGAAAGACCAAAAGAGAAACAAGAATTTGTATACATTGAAAGAATTCAAAATGAAAATGAACAAGAGAAATGTTGTGAAGAAGCACAAAATGATAAAGAAGAGGATTTTAATCAAAGTGTAGAAACAGGCAACCAAGAAGGTGAAAATAGCAAAATAAGAACCAGAAATAAGCCAAAGTGGCACGACGACTATGAGACGAATTTTGATATTGAAGAAGACGAAGCTTTGTTTGCGCTTCAAGTAGGCCAAACTGATAACGTACCTCTGAATTATGAAGATATTAAATTACGAAATGACGAGGATGAATGGATGAACGCCATAAAAGAAGAACTAGAAGTTTTAAAAGAGAGAAATACATGGGAAGTTGTACCACAACCAAATAATGAAAAATTAATTGATACTAAATGGGTATTTACAAAGAAAGAACTTCATGGCAGTACAATGTATAAAGCAAGATTAGTTGCGCTTGGTTTTCAACAACAAGAAGACTTCAGTGATATCTACTCTCCTGTTTTGAGAATGCAAACCTTGAGAATTTTACTATACGTAGCTGTTTATAGGGAGTATCAAATACATCAAATGGACGTCAAGGGAGCATTTTTATACGGTGAAATTAAGGACAATGTATTTTTAAAGCCACCAAAAGGTATTAAAATAGAAAATGCATACGCTTTAAAATTAATGAAGGCGCTATATGGATTAAAGGATTCACCTAAGCACTGGTATGAGCGTTTTACTGAAATAATCACCGGTTTTGTATTTAAAAGATCAGAAAATGATTATTGTTTATACTACAAAGAAGATTTATATATATTACTGTACGTTGATGATTTATTAATTTTAGGAAACGATTCCCAGGAGATAAGGAAAGTAAAAGATTGGTTATCAAGTCAATTTAGAATGAAAGACATGGGAAAGAATAACCTAATATATTTAGGTATTTCAATAAATAAGCAACATGATTGCATTACCATCGACCAATCAAAATATCTGCGGTATATTTTAAAACACTTTGGCATGAGTGAATGTAAGGGCATTGAGACACCTATGGATGCAAATTTTAAATTTGATGAAAACTACATTGTGGACTCTACTTACGAAAATCAATGTAGATCTTCAATCGGATCATTGATATATGCAACTATAGCATCAAGGCCAGATTTGCCAGTGTGCGTTTATTACCTAAGTAGATTTCAAGGTAAACCAAGTGTAGAGTTATGGAAAGCTTTGAAAAGAATTTTAAGATATATTAAGGCCACTATTGATTATCAACTATTATACACAAAAAATGTCTCAAGTTCAGCTTTTGTAGGATATGCTGATGCCGATTGGGCAAGGGATAACGATCGGAAATCAACTTCTGGGTATTTATTCAAAGTTTACGGGAATACTGTTATTTGGAGATCTAAAAAACAAAGTACCGTTGCCTTAAGCACAACTGAGGCGGAATATGTAGCTTTGTGTGAAGCGTCTATCGAAGCATGCTGGATAAGAAAGTTACTATTAGAATTACCTAAGTGTTAATTCGGGTATTATAAACATTTTCGAAGACAATCAAAGTGCTATAAAATCTGTTAAAAATCCTGATCAGAAAGGACTTAAACATATGGAGGTCAAATTAATTTTTATCAAACAAAAGGTTGAACAAGGAATCATTAAAGTAGAGTATATTCCTAGTAAACAACAACTAGCAGATGTTTTCACAAAACCATTGTCTAAGAATTCTTTTAAGTATTGTATTGTAAATTTAGGCTTATATAATAAAAAGACGAACGTTGAGGAAGAGTGTTAAGTTGGCAACCATCATGTTTTTATACACACGTTAGATTCATTAAGGTTGGGGAGATAGTGGTTCTTTAACGGTTGTAATATGGTTGTAATAGAATATTGAGTGTATAAATAAATGAGTAACTAAAATTGTTTTGTGTCTGGAATATATTACAAATTGAATATTTCATCCCCCTCGGAGTTAAGTGCGCTTTCCTACCTATATTATAACAACCCCAATAAATTAGTAGATCATATACCTACAATATATGTACCAGACTATCTGTAAGGAATACCTAAAATTAATTAGGTGAAGACGGATAGTGTCGTACCTCATAATTGTATATTTTTTTCCGAAAATTAACATGAATATGAACGGTTTCCAGGTTATCGCTATGTATAGATATATAAATGCACATTAGAGAAACTTATACTTCCATGTGTGAATTGAAATCGCATCTCATGCTCCCCGGGTAGTAACGCTAATGTATTACACCATTGAAAACTGCGGAATATATACAGGATGCCCACCCAGTACGCGGAAATCCAATGTCTTGGTTGATAAAAAAGATAATTGAATCTCCTTTTATTCCACTTCTCTCGTTTTCTCAAGATCTGCAAACCTAAAATAATGCCGATTATACAGGGTGTTGCATTTTCTCTGCACAGAAAGCAACTTTGTTTTTTTAAATACAAACCTATATTTTTTATCATTTGTTTTAAATGTACATGAAAAATAAAAGGGGGTTTATGTATGGTACTGATATAAAAAAACTGACGGTCTTTGAGATATTTGGCTTACTACGTTTTTCTAGTAAATCTTCGTCAATTATAATATCCCAAATTTTGTGTTTTCATCACAACATCCTGTATATTATTGATCAGTAAAACGCAGAATTAAATTTTCTACAACTATATGCTATAGCATTCCCTATACCTAAATTCGACATTGTAGGTAAAGACGCAGTATTACAGTAAAAAGTGAGTAAATTTATACATTACTTCAAATTTAATCCAATTAAAAAAACCTTCAAAAATTAAATATACAATTAAGAAACTTGTTACTCGATTTGTTGTCAATAATTTTTCTTTTATTTCCGTCTCTCTAGTCCCATAACTAGAAATCGTTATTTTCAAGTATTTAAATTTTTCTACCTGCTAGAATACATATTTCCAGATTTTAATACCTACTTTTATCGCTTATCTGTTTGTTTCCGAGTTTCATTAGTTTAGTTTTCTTTTCATTTATTTCTAGCCCATTTTTTTCTCCTTCTCTTATTAGTTCCTCCACTACATTCGTTAATATTTGTTGTCTTTTGGCTATTACCACAATATCATCTGCGTATGCTATTAGTTACGCTCCTCGTGTCCTTAGCGTGCCTCTATTTACCTTTCTTATTATGTATTCTAGTACCAGGTTGAATAAAGTGGCAGACAGTGAATCTCCTTGTTTAAGTCCTTTGTTTGTTCTGATTTCTTCCGTTTCTCCTTTCGCTGTTGCAATTATTAACTGACTTTTCTTTATCGTCATCAGTGTTCTTCTCAGCTTAGCAGGGATATTGAGTTTTTCCATTGCCGATATTAAGTTATTTCTTTTAATCGAGTCAAATGCCTGCTTAAAGTCTATAGATAGCATATCCATATCGATCATGTGTTCATGTGCTTTTTCCAATATTTGCTTTATACTATGTATTGCATCAGCTGTTGATCTACCTCGAGGAAAACCACATTAATATTTACCTATTTCTCATTGTGCTACTATTGCTATTCTTTCCTGTATTACCTTGAACATTATTTTATATGCTGTTGATAGTAACGTTATTCCTCTATAATTCGAGCATTCCTGCTAATCCCTTTTCTTATGTATTGTCACCATTTTACCGGTTTCCCATTCTGTCGGTATTCTTTCTTCCTTCCACATTTTTTTAATCATTGTATACAGGTAGTCTACTGTTACATCGCCACCATATTTCATTAATTCACTGTTAATGGCATCTTTTCCTGGGGCTTTTCCATTTCTCATTTGTGTTATTATTTGTTTTATTTCCTCCATTGTCGGTTTCTGTACTTCAATTTCGTCTTCCTCTCTTTCTATTGATATTTCGTCAGTTTGTTCATCTGTTACTAATTCCTTGAAATAGTCTGCCCATATTTTCCTATATTCTTGTTCGTCTTCGATTACTTTCCCCTCTTTATTTTTTATGCCACATAGTTTGTGTTTATATATCTTATTTTGTTCATTAACCTTGTTGTAAAATTGTTTTATATTTTTACGGTTGCTTGTAATTTAAACGTCCTTTATTAATGTTTCAGCCCATTCTCTTTTACTTTTTCTTATAACTCTTTTACAGTGTCTTCTTAGTTTTCATATTCTTCTCTATCTTCGTGCCGCATTGATCTTATCCACTTAATTCTTGCTTCTTTCTTACTTAATACAATTTCAGTGCACCTCTCATTGTACCATTCTTTTAATACTTTTTTCGTTCTTCTACCAACGCATTTTCTTGCCGCTTGATCTATACTACTTTTTATATGTATTCAACTTGCATCCACATTGCTCTCATCAATGTTCTGTTTTACCATTGACTTCTCTGTTTCTTCTACGTATTTCTTCCTTTTGTATTCATCACTTAATGCTTCTATTTTCCAGTTTTTGCTTTCTCTTCCTTTTTATGATTTTCTTCACCTTCTGTTTTACTGTAGCAGTTACCATATAGTGATCTGTATCAGCGCAGGCACCTCTGTAAGTTCAGACGTCTAGTATTGATGATTGTCTTCTTTTAGTGACTAGCATGTGATCAATTTGTGTTTGTCTTGTTGTCTGGTGCTGTCCATGTAATTTTATGCAATTTTTGATGTGGAAATTTTGTGCTACTTATTATCATATTTGTTCTTGCTACATAATCTTTGTCTATTGTCATTTGATTTTTCATACATTGTATGTTTCCCAGGTATTTGTTTGATGAAGTCTTCTTTACATATTTGTGCGTTGAAATCACCTATCAGCATAACTATATCTTCATTTGGTATTTTTTCTAATTCTTCCTCTATTTTCTCATATAGTTTTTCTTTAATCTCGTTGTCAGTGTTTTCGGTATGAGCATAGGACATTTAACAAAGATAGTTCAAAGAGTTCTGTTTCTATTCTAAGGTATGCTATTCTCTCGTTAACTGGTCTAAACTTCACTATTTTCTCCCTTATTGCACCCAATAGCATAAATGCAACTCCTTGTTGACCTAGTTTTTTACTACCTGAATATAACATTGTGAAGTCCTTCTTATCTATCCTTCCTTGTCCTTCCCACCTTATCTCCTGCAGCGCTACAATGCCTATTCGATATCGTTGTAGTTCCGAAGCTACCTCCTGCATTTTCCCCACCGCTAACATTGTTCTCACGTTCCAAGTACTTACTTTCATTTTACCATTCCCTTTTTTATTCCATCGCCCTTCCTTCGTTGTATTATTATCTCTATCTCTAGGTTTCTTCTGCATCTTCTGTATTTTTTGCTTATGCAGTAAATCATATCCGTTAACTTGCGATGTCGTTCCATTCAGTGGTTGTAATTTTCCGTTGCCTCTTAGTTTTTTGGCATTCTTTCGTTCAGTCCATTGCCTTTCTCACTCCACATCATTTTCTTTCCATCTATTACCAGTACTATGTGTCAACATTTTTTCTTTCTTATCGCATTTTCTTTGCCTCAAATCTTAGCTTTGTTTGTATATTTATTTCTTGTTGTGTTAGATCACTGTCGATATAAATGCTTTTTCCTTTAAGATTTCTTTTATTCTTTATTACCTCCATCTTTTCGTCAAAATTTTGCATTGTGACGAGGATTGTGTTCGGTGTGATTTTCCTCGTTTCTTTCATTTTACTAGTTGTTCCCAGTTCCTTGTTCATCCATTCCTGTATGTCCTTTTCTATTTCCTTACCTTCTTTTATGTCTATACCCGTGATCACTACTATATTATTCTTTCGTTTCTTTTTATCTAAGTTCTAACTCACTTCAATATTTTTTAACTTCTTCTCAATTTCCTCCTTTTTTGGCCACTTATCATTAAATTTTTTAATATCTTCTCTTAGTGCCTTTATTTCGTTATTATTCATTTCAAAACTCTTTTTCATTTCACCTTGTTCTTTTCTTACTTGCTGCATTTCGGCTAACACTTGTTTGCAAATTGCTACTGTACTTGTTGCATTATCGGCATCTGCCATTTTTGATTTCGTTGGTGTTCTCTGTAGTTTTTTACTCTTCTGAAAGAACTCCTGCTCTCCCTTTCTTTTCTTTGATTCGGGCGAACTACCTTCTGAGTCAGACATTCTTCAAATACTATCCTGCGGAAGAGAATTCGTAAAAATCCGCACTAAAAACTACGTTTTCCTGTGATACATATTGACGTTATGTCAAAAGACGTTTATAGGACGTTTGGAGGTTTCCCTAAAAGGATGGATGAAAATTTAAAACTGTCACATGGTAAGTCGTTGCTCCGCAAGAAAGGACAATTACACATTCAACGTTTCAAAACGTTGCACCTAGTAGAAGACGGACGCGCACCTTATATTACTTATTTGATACCCTGGAATTATTTTTTATTTCTTATATAAATACAAGAAGAATGTTTACTGAATGAATTGATATCATAATAGAAACAGTGAAATCTGCTGCTGATGCAGGCCTATGATTTCCTGACTAGAGTATCCTTTTGAAAGTGTAACCGTCGATTCGATTGTCTTCAATAAAAAATAGATAAGGTTAATGTCCATGAGTAAAACCGATACATTGTTACAGTTGCGCGTAACCTGAAAAATCATATCCCTTTTCGATAATTCACATTAATAATCTTAGATTTTTCTTCTGAACGGAGAGTCTGTATGGGTAGTGTAAAATGTAAAATGTTATAATTGCTAACTTATGTTAATAAAAACAAAATCCTGATATCTGTATTCTAATCTTCGGGAACGATAAGTATGATACCTGAAAGTGAAAGAGAGAGTTTTCCATTAACATTTTAACATCATAACGATTTATGTATAACTTTGCTCTATATCGTGGTATCGAGAATTTCTGCTGCCGTCTACGAAATATCTAATAAAACATTGATGCCGTTTTTATTGCGACACAATTTTAGAATCTGTGAATATGATGGGCAGAAAATCAATGGAATCCCACCTTTCTACCAACGCTGTTAAATGCGAACCCCTGCGTGACGTTGATAGGACCGTGTTGACAAGATTTATAAACAGCGCTTGCAAAAGTACGTGTATTTAAGAGATTGCAATGTACCCAAGTTAATCGAATTAACATCTAACTGTCGAACTTTAATCTTAGGGAGGGTAAGTGGGTAATACACGATCATAAATTACATGTACTTCTACATGTATAATAACCTCACTTGAAGCGTGTATTGGACAAATTTTCTATAAATGAAATTAAGGACAGTCCTTAATTTCAAGGTCGTTCGCGTGTATTTCTTGTGTATTCTAGGGATAATATGTCATAAAGTTTGAATGTAGTTAGTAATTTATCACGTCAAGCTACTAAGTACTCTCAATCTTCTTTATTTACTATGCACCAACACCAAAAATTTATTTCCCTTTATCATCCTTGATATACATATATCATTACAAAATAACGTTAACGTGTATTGTTGTAGTTAGTTTTTCAATATTTACATGTATATATTTTACATATATTTTTCCATGTTTTTTATGATAGTGTATTATGGGCTTTAGGTTTGCTGGTATGGCCTAGTGACGGGTGCAAATCTTGGCAATGTGTCATCGATATAGCAGGTAAGGAGCTTACGTACACAATGATGAGTCTGCGACATTGAGGTCTATAAGAGCAAGCAGCCAGCACAGTATTGTTGAGTTTTTTGCATCACCGTGATCTAATCAAATATAAAACACAGTTGTAAACTTCTACGATTATCTAATAAAGTTACCTGCATGTAATATAGTAAAATACATCCCACAATATATGATAAGATATCAACAGAAGATAGAGTGGGTGTAGTTACAGGTTGGATAATGGATGGTGTCTACGTACTGTAGCGCGTAAATTTGGTGTAAATCCTAATACAATTTTTTGTTTAAAGAGAAAATGGCAAATATACACAGTTGCAAACGAACTTTATAAATTGCAATGTGCAATATGACAGCTTCCCCATCACTGTACGGTTAATGTTGCCCAACATTAAATTACTAACAATAATTTGTAAGTATTCAAATGGCTGCGGTGAGACCCAGACCTTAATCCCATTGAAAACCTATGGGATTATATATAAAACAGAATGAAGAAAAATACAACAAATTGTTTAGGAACGGTAAAGTAGGTAAGTGATGAATATTACAATACAGTAATATAATCTATCGATTCTAATCAAGATTAGAAGTAGTTAAAAAATGGTACATGAACTCGTTACTAATAGACATTAGCGACCACCTCACTAAAAATACAAATAGCAATAACAATTACTCCTATTAAAATATTGTTTAATATTCTTTACTGACGTTTCGACACATGGGTATGCTTATAGTGGTTTTATGCGATCAAGTTTTGTACTTCCATTATTATTTTGAAACGTATCAAATGAGTAAAGGTAAGTAAATCTTTTGATATTGATGTTTATTGTATAATTAACATGCCTTAGGTTTAGCTCTAGTCCTAGTTCAACTACGAAATAACAGAGATACCTTTGAAAACAACAAACAAATTTCCTTCTACACAAATATGACAAATAATAGATGCATTTACCTTTGCACATTCATATATGCAGTGTAAACACTTTTACAATAAATGTAGAGACCACGCATCTGTATTTATATACTTCGACGTGACCAATGAATGTAATAAGCCGTCTACTATCCACGCCCCTCATGTACACTCGTACAATTAGAAAGTGTCGCCAGTGTGCAAATATATTAAGATATAAAACGGAGAATACCGCTATAATCTGCTTTGTGACAGATGAATCGTTATATGTCCACAATCTAAAATCTACACCAATAGGAGATGTCAAAAAAGTTCGAATGTACCACATGTAAAGACGTAAGTTAGTAGAAGCGACTTCCATACTTAAAACAGATTTAATTGATGTAGTTATAGCTAAGTCTTACGACTTCAATACGGATAACGAAATAATATCAGTAAAATACATACTATGTACTACTATAACATATCTACATACTAAGTATATAATTCAAAAATAACTTTACAGTACATATGCATAAGTACTAAAAAAAGTAAATTTCCATTAGAGGGAGCGCCAGCCAAACTTTTTAGTGTATGGACCCACATAACAAGGGTATAAGATCCATGCGCTATATCAAAGGGCACTGCTATTTCATACATACATTAACTTTAGAGTTTATATTAACAACCAATAGTTTTCGCCACAAGATCACAAGGAGGGCTGGTAATTCTAGTTTGTAGACCTCCGCTTACGAATAAGTACAAAACAGTGTCAAGTGTTCATCACCATGCTAGTAATACGTGAAATGAAATTGTAGAACACGCGATTTCAATACATTCGTAATCGGCTAAAAATGAATATGTAATGTACAAGAATATGTATTGCATACCATTTATGGCCGCAATATTTTCTTTCTGTGAGTGAATAAGGCAAATCGTTGTAATATTGCTACATGATCTGCATCATGTACGCAAAACACAGTCCTGCCTGCTTTTAATACGTTTGTAGCTGTACAATCATGCCAATTTTTTAACACTTCCCTCCCATGGTTAACATGTAGCGTCAAGTTCCTGATTCATTTGCGAAATTTAACAAAAGCAAGACCCTAACTCACTGGTAATATTATAAACAACTACGTAATTATACAACTTTGCTATTTGTCAAGAAAAGACCGCATTTATGAAAGCGTTACTTGCAATAACACTGATCACTTCAGGTGTAATTTACGGACCCTTCAGATCATGAGGCTTAAAACCCGGGTTAGATTTATGCACTTATCAGTAGAGATGGTAAATTCGACACACATGCCAGCAGCGTACGCATGCAATTGTCCATTTAGTTTAAACTATACGAAAAAGTTGAGGCACCGTCTTCCACACTGAATGGATCAGCAAGCTCATCGATCGTGGCATATTTATTCACAATATAACTGCATAATAATTTGCAATTCAAGGTTCCCTTTATAACGCTCGAAATATGTACCTAACTCCTGCCATGCATGTCACATCATTATATCAATTCTACTTATCAGATTGTTCTATATTAAATGACTTTTACCTGAATATACATGTTCCTGCTGGTAACAATGGGGTGAGGGAATTACAGACTCATTTTTGTTTAAAGCAACTTTTGAACTTCTCAATATTAATATATGTATTTTTTGACCTTTATGTACTTATCTTTTAATTCCTGATTTATTTCCACTTAGAGGTCAATAAAACAATAAATAATTAAATACCAATTTATTCCATAACATATAATAATATGTTTTCGTTAAATAACTTCTTCAGTGGAAGAAATTGACATTTAATATGTGTCAAATTACTAATAATATAAATATAAATTGCCATGCCTATCAACAAAATTATCTAAAAAACAAAGAATTCATTGATATATCGAATTTTAATTATATTCACAAGTAATAATGAAGGAATAATGATTTAATACAACATTAGAAATTGAAATGATTTGAATTATTCGTATATCAATCTATTTTTTGTCAAGCTCTAACAATTCTGTTCAAGGACTAGGGAAAAACATGGCAAAAAAACCTAGTCATGAGCTTAAAATTAATAAAATTCATGCGTGAATTAAATTATTATAAATAACGCTTAAATTATCAATATCCGTTCTAAAATTTACCGCGTTTTCATCTTTCTTTGTATATCATTTCGTAAATTAATCTTTTTTTATAATTATTTTCCTTTTTTAAAATTTTAGTGTTTTGAAAATCAAAATTATGTCGTCTATCTTTAGAGTGCTTAGATAAAGCAGTTTCAGCGGTGACGTTATGTGTAACAGTGTATTGATGGTTATAAATTCGTTTCTTTAAATATTGTTTGGTTTGTCCGATATAACATTTATTACAATCTTTGCAATCTAATTTATAAACGACATTACTTTGATTACCATGTTTAATGGGTGTTTTTAAATTTGTGAATAAATGTCTATTGTTGGTAGGTATGAAAGTTATGTGAATGTCTGATTTTTTTAATTCGTGTTTTATTGTGTCGCTTAAATTGTTATATGTTTATGTGTTATGTATGTGTTATTATTATTATATATGTTATTATTTGATTTTGTAGCTGTGTTATATATTTTATTTATTCTTTTTGTGATTAATTTATAGTAAAACTCTTTAGGATAACTATTTTTTTCTAGTATTGTTTTTACTTTGCTTAAATTTTCTTTTCTAAAATCAAATGTTCCTACAGATTTGGCATTAAACATTATAAACAAAAAATGGAATTTAATTCAAAATTATACAAATTTACCAAAAAATGAATTCATGTTGGCTGCAAAACTTTGCTTAAATTCAACATATTTTCAGTACAATGACACAAAAGACTTCTCAATATTCTGTGCAGTTGCAGTGAGAGAAAGTAACGGAGTACTACTAACTATTAAATTGTATCGGTTACTAACTCCAATATGCTTAGGCGTGATAGGAAAACCTCTTTAATTTGGTAGTTCTTTACTGATACATTTCTAAATTTTTGTTTTTGATATTAAACTTCACCAGGATATACTGTTAAAAGACAAATATCAATTACGAAAATCAATATATTTATTTTCCAAATAACGCATTCAAATTAAGATATTTGGAAAGGAAATAAGTATTACATAGTGCTGTAATTTGAGATTTAAGATATATTATGACAAGATGTATTATTTAATTATAACAGACTATAGAGAACTGCAAATACAAACGTTGTACCAACATTACGTAAAAGGTGATGGATATATTGAAAACAATTTTTAGTATATATTTTTTTGTATGAGAAAGCGTTGCTTCTGTATGAAGTAAAATCTGATATGAATACCGTCGGATGTAGTCAGAATCTTGACAAACCAAATGCAGTCGGTACTAAAATTTGTATGGTTACAAAGAGAACAGAAAACCTAAAGATCAGAAAATAAGCTCTGAATATATAGTACTAAGATTCTTTACATCCTTCCTCAAGTTAACAGAATCTGACGTTTTCTGTATGGAACACATTTATAGGAAATTATATTTGAATTTCTTCTGTTCAAAACTCAAAATCTTCACTTCGTCAAAGTCAAACGTGTGATCCGTCTCCTCAGCATGTATGCATAGAGTGGAGGATTTACCATTCCATTATTACGAAATTAAAATTTTATTTTTTATGTTGAGACCATCTTGAACTATTACTTCTATCACAGCAACGTATTCGCTAATTTTCGTCAAAATCTGTAAACCTTAATGCCTGTAACTAATGAACAGGTAACGTAATGTAGCTAAAATGAGAACAAGTTCATTTCTATCAAGGTTAAAACATGCACATCATGTTACAAGTGACATCAGCCGAAGCGCATATTTCCGCGTAGATTACCCATTTTTATCTGTTTATTTGCTACAAACATTAAAGTCTACAGATTTTGACGGAGTCCAGAGAATACGTTGCTGTGACAAGACTGGAGGATGTGCGATTGATCTGAGGCTTCTTTTGTGACTTAAAATACGATTACCCAGTTTCTGATTGGTCTGACCGATGTAACAACTACTGCAATTGTCACAGCTAATTTTATAAATAAGATTAGATTGCTGAAAAATATGAATCTTATTCTTAACTCGCAAAAAGAATAAGTTAATATGTTTAATGGGATAATCACAAATCTTAATATTTTTATAGTGACGAAATAATATTATCACATAATCCACGCCTCAACTTATGGACAATGTGATAATATTACATTATTATACATATTGTAATTTTTATTAATTACTACTACTATTGGACTATTAATAAAGCAGGGCTTCGTTCATTTTTTAATGAGGAAACTAGGTTTAGTGTCATGAGATAGTAGGTACCTTTTCAAGTAGGGAATTGAGATAGAAATTAGCCGTAACTATCATTTTCAGGCGGTTGAGATTTTTTAATTGAAGAGCAGGGTGTCAAATATTTTAAAAAGGCTCGTTTAATAACTCTGCAACATTCGCACTAAATGTGAAGCTGATAATGGAATTATTGGTTCACATTATTAGCTTTTGCTTGGATAGCTGTCTTTCCAACTGCCTGAAAAAAAAAAAACAGTATCACTTCTATGCTGAAAGTGGCTGCAACAGCTGATTTTTGAAATATTCGCCTTGTAAATATTCTTCCCATGCTGTTTAGGGGTGGTACTCTTTATGTATTACAAATGATTATTGGATAGAGGTATGGTGGTATTACTGGAGTTTAATAGTGCTTTTGGGAAAGGATTAGTAACAATTTTACTATTGCTTTCTATTTTGGGCTGCGTTGTCAATGTCTGAATTTATGTGTTATTGCTGGTCTGGTCGTCATCAAATACATATCCTTATTTTCGAATTTAAATCGGTCGACGGAGGAGTCTGTCAAGGTTCTATTTTCGGTCCTCTTGTTTTCTAGTTACATTTAGAATTCCGCCTGTGGGAACTGTATAATTGAAAGAAGATCTTAACAGGCTTCCCGAACAATGTTTACAGCATTCTATCTGCTTTCCATTCCTTTGCCCTGTTTCGAAGTGCATGCAACGTATTTATGCGGTCCTAAAAACGATCAACCCCCATAGACACGTTTTAAATCAACGTCCTAAAACACATCTATGCGACTCTTCTTTTGTCCTAAATGAATTATTTCGGCGTGGTTTATGACCATTGCTTGAACAGCACATACTTATTATTAAAATTATGCTGTACAGAATATCAGTCTAGCTTTATAATAAAACTAACAAGCCAATGTGCACCATCCAAATTTAAGACACAAAGAACCACTGATTCCACCTGATCATAGACTAGACAATTTTAGGAGTGCATTCACATATGTTGTCGGTAAAATATATAACTCTATTCCACCTAATTCGAAATCGGTATCACTTCCGTTATTTAATATATATCATGCTGCAGACATTTATTACAATGGAATTTGTGATGACAAGCTGCGAGTACCTCGTTCTCTTTTATTTTTTGTTACAATTACATAATCAGTCGACTTACCATTTGCTGTTGGGAGAAAAGTGATTAACAGCGCGGCATTATGAAATGCGATATGATGCTGTCACAAAACCATTTGAACACAGTTTACATGACTTACACACACAAAACTACACCGCGAGACTTGCATAATAGCCGGACAAGTTGTACAGATTACGCAGTCAATGCAACTAAGCATCCACCACACAAAAAATGTTTATAATTCAAAACCTTTAAGTATATATTATGTATATATTAAGTATATATTATGTATATATTTATCAGGGTTGTTCACTTGGCCTTCTTTCTTAAATAGTACGTTTAATATTGATTTGATCAGAAAATGTTAACTACATATTTTATTCGGACATTTCTCGTTTACAATTTAAAAATATTTTGAGTTTCCTAAGGGCTTTAGTTTCATCTGTACGGTACCGTACTTAGTTTTTTTTTAATAATAATGATAATTTTTGATATCTTCATCGAATTTTAGGTCAACATTGTTAAGACTTTTATCCGCATAAGTCTAGCCCTTTAGGAGAAAAAATGTGTTTTTGTTAAATTTCCACCGAAATTACTGTTTATTTAAAAAATGATATCTACTCAATCCTTGACTGGAGAGTGACGAAATTCGAGATTATCATAAACTAGAATGTTGACAACAATGTTGTCTTAAAATTCGACGAAATGAATGCCCCAAGAAGGTTAATACGCAGTAATCGATATTAAATAAAGTGGTTTAACAAAGTAAAGCATTACTAATTTTATATTACAAAATGTACCACAAAGCATTGGCTAAAACTATCGATTAGTTCCAGAATTATTTATTTTTGTGTATTTATTTTTATGGTCTCTCTATAGTCGTCATCAGTCAACTCTTGGTGCTGTTGCGCATAATGTAGATGCATTTATTCTTCTGTTTAAACGGTATTGGTTCATTTAGATTTTTCAGAATTCATAGTTTCTGTTCTTAGTTGTCGTCTACTAGAGAATTGCTGATGATAAAGTTTTCTTGTGAGTAAAATATTCTTCTTACTTCCTCCCAACACAAAAACCATAGCAATCTATACTTCTAAACCGCAATAAAATTATTCTGTTATATCAAAACTTCAAGCTCGTTAATATCATGAATATCAATATTCTCATGCAATTCTTTCTCAGATAATACTTGAGAATCTTAACTACTAATTGTTTTGCTACTATTTCCATTGTAAACAAACTGCAACCGTAGTACTATAGCTACTTTATTATTTTTTAGCTCAGTATCATGGTGAACCAATTAAAATCAAACCCATTTTTACTTAAAATCATGTTTTCGATTTATGGAAACGCAAATAACTCAAAAACTACAACATTTAGCTATGGGGAATATTTAATAAATAATAAAGCTCATTAAGAGAGGAGTTTACTCCAATGATAAAATACAGGCTGTTCCATTTGAAATAGGCGAGAAAATAAACATTCCGAGTTATGACTCGCCCTGTATATAAATATTGAATAAGCCGATAAATAACTAATTTCTGATGAAAGAAGATCACATTAGAAATGTTTCTAGCGCAAATAAATTATTTTATGCGGAAGTCGTAATACGGTAGGACGCGCCAACTTTGTTATTAAATTTATACAAAACTTCCCATATCTTCTAAAGTAAACTGAATAACATAGCAAAACCCTATATTATAATAAAAATAAGACCTAAAAGAATCGTAAACAGTAAAAATGTACAGGGTGTTACATTTAAAATAAAGTAAATTTAGTTTACCCTGTCTTTATTTGACACCCTGTATAGTTAAAAATATTTTTCGGTTATAGCTCTCCATGCGCTTCAACTTTTATCTTAATAACATTTTCTCATTTCTCTTATAATATAGGAGTAATTGGATTTCCGCACTAGTCCCCTCCCTGTATACAGGCCAACAACTTGAACTACAGTTGACAATACTAAAATGGATGCATTTAATTTTACCCCCCACTACCTTCTCCTATCAATAGGCTTTCGTACTTCAAATTGTTATCCTGTATACATATATAATAATAATATTGAAATTAATGGGAATGTCGGCCTGTCAGTTATTAAATAAAACCAATTTTATATTTTCACAATATTTCGTAATTTGTTAATTACTCCATCAGGAGAATACGACAACAGCAATATAGCTATAAGAGACAAATGAATTGAATCGAAAAGCCATAAAATTTCCTCGGGACTAAATCAAGTAGTGAAATATAAACAGACAAAAAACTTGGTCAGTAAAGTGCCTGCGGCTGTATGCTGTAAAATATTTTAGACATAAGTAGGTATAAAGACATTAGGTAGTAATATGTTCTCCTCAATAGCATGCACTGTAAATACAGCTACATTATCACAGTGTCCGCTGTAACATTTATCAACTAGTAGGCAGAGGCAAATGACTTCATTACATTGACTGAAACAACTTGGACTATACCTATGTGTTAGTTGTCGTATTGTACATAATCTGCGATATAATAATATAATAATGCGATAATACTACTTAAAAAAAATATATTTTTTTACAGAATTAGAGCACTGCGCTCGATCTTTAATTATATGGATGGATATTTACTTCTTGGAAAGAGTTTCTAGTGTAGTTACGGATATGCTAATAGAAATAATTAAATACTTTTATTTTACAATGATTGTATTATTTTATTGTATGCATATATTCGTTTATCTGATCGATTTATAGACTACTAGGGTGATTGCAAATGATTATAGAGATGGCTATAGAAAATGATGATCCTTTCGAAGTATTAATGGCATTCCAGGTAGCATGCAACGTTTGTAAAACGTTTTAAAAGGTTTCCTGAGCATTAGCAAAAACGTTTATATAACGATTAGGAAACGTCTTAATGTCACAAAAATAAAACTTTATAATTTAACGTTCCATAAACGTTCTGTGAACGTTACACAAGAAACATTTTATTATCGTTGGAAAATGCAAAAATATTTTTATAAAGGAATACAATACATTAAATTTTGACGCCACTTACTCCTACTTCCTACTTCTATTCAGCTAGGGTTGGACACCAATAGTCCAGGCACTTGAGCTGGGTGCTCTTTGTACCACGCCACTTAATTTCTATAGCTTAGTTTTTGATAACGATGAAACTTCAAAAATATGTAACATATCCGAAATAAATGAATAGCAGTAAAGTGAACAATATGATGTAAATTCGTATTCCATAAAAAAATAGGAAGGTAAATAAACAGTTATAAGTTAATTTTCTAATTTCTACAACGTAAACTCCACTCATTCATTATCTATTAAAAAGTTAATACGTATGCAACTTGTGTTAGCACGTTATATTTTCACCGTCAAAGTAACCAAATATAACGATATCTTTTAACGTTACATTAACGTAACGTTTAGTGAGTAACATTTAGGCAACGTTATTTTAACGTTTATAAACGTTGAACGGTGCAAGTAATCTTTATTTAACCTTAAAAAAAGTTTTCGTGCTACCTGGGTTATCGCATTATAATCTTCAACATTTTCCTGAAATGTCATGTTAAGTAGGATTTTTTGTGTGTTACTTAACCTTTATTGTTAATTGTTAATTTTGTAAAATTTTATGATTTGACTTTATACTGGGTCTTAGAAATAGAATATTCTAAAAATTATTATAATCTTGAATTGTTTGGTTTAATTTCTACCGTCCGGCAAGTCTGTTATTTTAAAATATACAGGATGACTGGTCAATTTGCCTTATTCAAAAGTCATCCGTTTTCGAGATATTGTTTTTTTTATTTTTTTCGAAGTTCATTAATTACTCTCACTCAAACCTAAAATTTACAAAAATAATGGAACTTTTTCTCAATTTTTCAGTTTGTCTGGCTATAGGACATCTCAACATACATTATTTATCGGTGCCATCACTTAACAGAGGTTGTCTTACAAGCTATTTTGTTGAATCATCCTCCTTCCACAATTTACAGTTTCTTACTCAAGTATCATCGCCTTTACTATTACTTGTTGCATATATACATACATATACTCGTATTTGCAGAATCAGTAAAGATTGACAGTAGCATTACAAAATTATATTTGAAATCAATGGTAGTAGTATATTGTTTTGCAATTACTAACACGGAAGTCGATTGTTCTGACACGATGTACATTAGCGAAATGAAAAATTAATCTAGAGATATTCCATGAGGTCAACTATATATCTCACGCGATATCAACAGCTGTACTTTAAATTATAAGCGAGGATGCCACAAATTACGCGAAGCTTCTCCTGTGCACAAATTGCGTCAATTGTATACATATACTGTAACTGTTTCCATAACTCTTTCTTTGTCGTAGTTATAACGGAACCCTTGCCAACATCCTGCCTGCGTATCTCATCAACGAGCTGCTGGATGTCGTTCCATCTATCACGCTTCGTTATGATGTAAACTTAAATGCCAATAAATGAGACACAGACATATAGGCGAACGAAATGAGGGAGATAGAGGTAATATAGAGGAGTTCGTATTATTAATCTAGGAAAGACAGATGCATGATGCTGTACTATTATATTTGGCAGTCCTTCTGGGCAACTTATGCTACAGACGTTATGTATATCTATATATATTATGTATATATATACATACATACGAGTACATATCATACAAGTTAATATATTTCTATTAAAGTTGATTAAGATTCAGCAATTTTAATATATGAAGTACATTCATGCATTTGTAGCTTTCAGAAAAGTTATATTATACTGATATGGAAGATTTCATTAGAAAAATAAGCGTAGGTATTGGAGAATATCGTAATAGTTTCTCTTAGGATGAAAAATATATTTGAACTTTATTGATATTGTCGCGTAGTTAAGTATCACTTGACGTTTTGATTATGACGTTTTCAGCTGCATCAGAGAGAAAATTATATATCTTATTTCTTCTTCGGTTTACTAATTCATGACCGTTCAAGTTCTATGGGTTGCATCAGCTGCTTCGGTATTATCGTCTCGCCGATGATCTTGCAATGCCTAATTCTCGTGAGTGATTTTCGAATTAATCTATAATGGCTCTGTATAAATGTGGTAGGTCCCCACTGCAACTCCCTGCAGTCTTAGCGAACTTATTTGCACAGCTTGTTGAGCTGGGCTATTAGTAGTTAGTCAGAAATAAAAAAAAACATATTTATGGAAAGAATTCATTTATATTAAAAGAAATATATGTTTTCATAGTATAAATAGAATAGTTGTTTAGTTTGATAGCCCATAAGTATTTCATTCACTTTTCAAACTTCATACTTAACTCAAATATATAATGCCGACAAGCCTGATGTTATCCTTATCAATCTATTGCTATTAACCGAGGAGAGCACATATATATACGTAGTCATCGCATTGTGGGGACTGATACATGCGCTATGCAATCGTTGCGTTTACAGAGATTCTACCGGTATATTGTCTCGTATAAAATATAGCGGAGTTAGTCGAAAATTATAACTAAAAACATAAGCTTTTTGCACCTGCACTATTTTCATATCGACATGAGCGCAATAAAATTAAGAAATACTGTTGTGTATTTGCTATTTTATTTGAGAATAAACAAACAAATATTAAAACGAAAGTAAAAAAAAATATGATTATTACAGGATATATTCATCAATCATTGAATATATCCTATTCATTAAAACGCATTAGAATCGAAGAATAATAGACAATTATTTATTTGTTTATCAATATATTAGCTAATCCTCTTCGAGAGCATTACGAAAATTGTAGTAAGCTTGTTGCAATGTGCCTTGTAATGACTGAAGATGTTGGTATTTCTCTGGCTTAATTTTTAACGTACAACGATATAGTTTCCGCAAGTTTTGCATTGGTATCATTGATGTCTTCTTATTTAATCAAACCGGCAAAACTTGGAATTCATCAGAATGTCTCAGCTTATATTCCCTAAGATCCTGGACAGTTGGATCGCCAGTCTTATACCCAGGCTGTGCCAAATTGTTATTACCTACAAATCTTAGGGTCCAGATTTTCTTCTAAAATTTCTATTGCCCTACAATATTCCTGTTATAAATTTTGTATAGCAAGCCCGTGTTTTTGTTTATTGGCATCACTTTCCTTGTTTTCAAATGTCAGTTTACTAAGGATTTTAAAATCTCTCGAATGTTGATTCATTCTACAAGAGAAAAGTCGATGAAAATACTTTTTTTAGCTGTTTCGCTGCTTTTACTTTCTATTTCTAACAGTCTAAAGCTTATTACTTGAATAATTATTTTTTGGGCGACTGTTTATTTTTATTAGTTTACCGTCTCTGTTTCCACGACAGTAAATTGCTATTACTGGTTGCTATGTGTAAAAAAGGGTAAGTAATTTACTTACCGTTCACTGAACGGTAAGTCAATTAAACCGAACCACAAAACAGAACTAGGAACGACAGCATCAAAAACACAATTTGACTTGTTTGGAGCAAAACCATAGAAACCAACGGTTTGAGTTACTGATTTTCACAAATTTATTTATATAAATTATTATTATTATAGAGATTCCAATCGCGCAAAAAACGTTATAAGCATGTCGAACGTTACGGGTTACCGTTCTGAGACAATAATTGGAGTCATCGCTTCGCTCCTCCTCCAAACAATTGTCTTCGAACGGTAAACATCCCTTACTGTTCTCCATACTTAATATACTATTGTGATGACATCTAACAACCAATTCTCAAACTACAGTATCACTTTGAAGAAAGTATCCTTTTCTATAAGCCTAGTTGTACAAAAATAATGGACTTTTCAGTCTACTTCCATGCTGTCGTCCGAGGTTTCAATATCATGGATGATATCTCGATTTTACGTTTGTCTTCATTATCTGGAGAGTTCCGCAGACAGAAAGCATGCACACACGCACACCGTCGAGCGCAACATTCTTGTCTCATTGTATCATCTTACAAGTAGACAGACTTGCAGCAGATAGCAGATAGTCCATCTAACCTTCAATAATAATAATATTATAATTACTGATTTCATGTATTTACTCGCATCAGTTTGTCAGCCTTTCATTAGCCGTCTGTTTTATTATCTTAGATTTATGTTGACAAATAAAAAAGCTTTAAGATAGTACAGACATGTACAACATATGATAAAAATCACAAAAGGATGTAGGTATATACCTCTACATAGTTTTGATATAGTTTTAATTTCGAGAATTTCCACGTTTCGCGTTTGCTTTGATGTATTTTTCATAAAAGGGAGGACGTTGTACAAATAAGAGAAATGAATAATGATGAAAAAAAAAGGAAAGAGAATAAGGACAGAAAATGTACGTACAAAAGCGAATGCGGCATTCATTCAGCGTTGCGTCTTTTTCAATTTTAAATTACATTTTTCCTTTGCATTTTATCTAGCTAAGCGTAAAAATTTAAAATATATATCTACGAGAAAGAACGACTATATTTTATATAATACTGAAATATTGTGTCGAAATATTAGTATGAAAAGTTATGCATATGTTATACCTACTAGTTTCACGTATGTATTACTTTTGATCAAATATTTTACTTGTCTATAAATTGCTAGATGTATTTCTGACATTTGATGAATACAATTTCATCTAATATGGCATATTCCTTAAAATATTGAGATGCAATCTAATGGCAACAAATTTGGATCAAAGTTATTTATAAAGTATGATAAGATATGTCACTTGGGTTAAACATGTTTGTTCTGTCTTTGTCAAATCAGCAATCAATAAAATTTATAATTTTTGTAGAGTATTTATTTACCTACCCTCATGTTTAAGTAAGCCCTCCTTTTTAATTAGATCATGTTAATCTCGAAATTGTACCATAGTTATTATCTTATTTACGATAAAATTTCGGAGTTATATTGTTATTAAGTTACATTACCTATATATGTAAAAATTATGAGCTGTAACTGAGAATCAGTAAAAAGCATAAGCTAATTGCAATAGAATTTCGGGATTATATATTCAAATTTAGAGGATTGTCTGCTGATATCTATGTAAAGATTTTTATTGCCTTACAATCTTAGTAATAATTCTAAATTGCTTTGGTAAGTTTTTATGTTAGCAGATATGTTGTTTTGACTTAATATGCAATTCATGGTAACTACAGTCTCGATTATACCGACTTAAAACCCAGTTTGAAGTTATAAAGGTCTCAAATATACATATTTTAGGCTCTAATTTAAGCGAAAGAAAACATTGTCTCTTATCTGTTGTTTTCAAAGGAAACATGTCAAAACAAAGGGACCTGACATTTACCAAAATTTAATACAATTTTAAATACCTCGTTGTTCTGCCAATTAGCTGGAACAAAACTCATAGTAGTTGAAGAAATGTTTCCAGAAATAATACAGACTAAAGTTTTAAGTTCTATTGCAATTTACGTCACCAAAAAGCGAGCACTTTACCTTGAGCCAAGAACAGCATTCCGACTACCTTGATCTAGCACAATTGTAAAGGTTACCAAATATTTGCATTTCATACTACAGACATATAATTGCTTTTGATTGTACGCCTAATGTTGCAAGAGGATACTTGCTGCATTTCATCTTCGAGTTCACGAGTTAAAAGCTGATTAATTCAGCATAACTTGACTAAGCGTTGCGAAGGCAGTAAGATCCAACATCTTAGTTTGTAATTAGAGTAAATGGAGTTATTAAGTTTTGTCTTTAACTGTCGGATTACACTTAGTTGGAACTTGAACAGGTGCAATGATTCAGTTATTCCATATTGATGAAGATAAGATACCTGTATATGCTTTCATGCTATATTTCCTGAAATTATTAGATATTAGTCAAAAAGGTTTCTTTAATATTTGTAGCCATATAAATGTCAAATTGCTAAATTCGTTGGACTATAACTAAACAGTCTTTGTGTAGATATATTTATGGATGTAGATGTAACAGATATTAAAGATGTAAACACCTTTCTAGAGTTATTATCGTAGTAGATGATAACAGTTCTTATCAAAATTTGGGAAAAAGTATAACCATAGTTGTTTGAGTTATTAAAGATTTTGAATATTCAGAAACGATTAATTACGTTCACAGTTAGCACAAGATTACGCATGAGTTTTTTTATCATATCGCTCTACCTGCATCCGTTTCAAACTAGCTCTGGATATCTGTCCGATAGTTTCCACATTATTTCACAAAATATCGGTTGTAGAAAAAAAATATGCCACTGAACTGCAACCAATTATAAAAGCTGTATTACTTGTCTGGCTATTACTATCGCAACTCTCGCGGTGTAGTTTTGTGTGTGTAAATTGTGTTGAAATGCAGCGCTGTTAATCACTTTGCTCCCAACAGCAAATGGTAAGTCGATCCGGATTTCAACCCTCTGAAAAAATGTCACCTTCTCTCCAGAGAATCGAAATACGGCTCCTATCGTCTTGCCACAACGATAGTCAGCAGCCTAACCACTGGGGCTATCGATTCGTTAAATAGTAATTTTTTTTATATAAGACTAACAATTGCATTGCTTTATTATATATATTCTTTGACTTTCTCTTATCACAAGGTCCTTGGGTTTGTCTCTTTCCTACATTTATATCATTTTTGGTGACTTCAACATTAACTTTTTAAATAATTCTAATGAACGTACATGTTTGATTGACCTATGTGGTACATTTAACTTAAGGTACTGTGTAGATTTACCAACCCGAATCACATCATCTTCAGCAACCTGCATTGACAATCTATTCACCAATGTTGATGAAGAACTATTTTCTTTAGATGTTAGAGATCCACTGTTAACGGATCATTGTGCAATTTATCTTAAGATGATGACAAGCGAACCAAATGTAGTTTCGAGATCGAAAAGATTGATAACTGAAACAAAAATGAGTAATTTTTATTTGAGTTTAATGGAAGTAGACTGGGAACCAATATTGATAAAATCACCTGCAATCGATGCGTTTAATGCATTCTTTTCTTTATTTGTTTCATTTTTCAACAAGAGCTTTCAAACAATTACATATCGTAGGAAAAATACATTTAATGTACCTAAATGGTTCGATAATAGACAAGACATGAAACAAAAACTTTCTCTTCTAAACATTATCTCTTGTACCATCAAAACAAAAGAATAGGAAGATATTTTTAAAAAGTATAGAAAAGAATACAGAACTGCTCTGAAATTAGCGAAAAAAAATCAAATATTTCTTATATTAATAATCACCCTAATAAAACTAGAGCAGCTTGGAACGTAATAAATGCTAATGTAAAAGTCAAAGAATGTTCTTACTTCAGAAGTTTCTGCTTCCGCTTTTAACACCTATTTTGTAAATGTGCCACAGAATATATTCAAAACTATACCTACCCCCCGCGGTTCACCAGAAGTATATCTCTCCAGTAATTCTAGAAGTACAGCGAATTCTCTGTTTCTTACACCAACGGATGAAATGGAAATTTTAAACATCATCATGAAAATAAACAATAGTGCTACTGAAGATGTATATAGGATGACAGCTATACCTTTGAAACATGTCGCTCCGATAATTACCGAGCCACTGGCTGTGATTTTTAATAGATGTTTAGAACAAGGTTATTTTCCAGATCAACTAAAATTAAGTAAAGTGATTCCACTATTTAAGAAAGGCAACAGAGAAGAACTCAGTAATTACCGTCCTATTGCTATTCTACCTGTAATATCCAAGATTTTTGAGTACATTCTGCATTCTAGATTAGTGAATTATTTTCATAAATTCTCCTTATTTTGTGCAGAACAATATGGCTACTTAGAAAACAGGTCAACTATAAAGGCACTCATAGCACTTGTTGAAAATATAGTTACCGACTTTAGCAATTTTTTTAAACCTTCGGCATTAATGTTAGATTTGTCCAAGGCTTTTGATTGTGTCGATCATAACATATTATTAAATAAATTAGAGTATTACGGAGTACGTAACTGCCAACTGCAACTGTTTCAATCGTACTTAAGCAATAGACGGCAAGTTGTTGAGAATGATAATATGGTATCAAAAGAACTAGCAACTGATTGTGGAGTACCTCAAGGATCGATCCTGGGACCGATTTTGTTTTTGATATATATTAATGATTTGTCGAGTAACATCAACCTCAGTGATACTTTACTTTTTGCGGATGATACAACTATATGTAGCAAACATGGCACAGAAACTGGTTTGATTGACATCGAAACTAGCAGCTTACTGGAGGCTGAAGACTGGTGCGCTGCTAATCGATTAAAGATCAATACCGAGAAAACTCAACGAATTTACTTTACTCCTCGACCAGAATCCTGGCAATCAGCACGACTTTTGGGAGTAACATTTGATTCTGGTTTAAAGTGGAAAGAACACACGAACATTTTATGTGCTAGATTGAATTCTTCCATATATCAAATAAGAAAAATACGAGAACTGGCCGATATAAAAACTACATTGGGTTTATACTATGCATCATTTTACAGTGTAATTAATTACAGTATTATCCTATAGGGAGCTTCTTCTCATATACATAGAGTATTTTTACTGCAGAAGAAAGCAGTAAGGATTATGTCGTGTAGCCACTACAAAGAACATTGCAAACCTTTATTTATTCAACTAAAAATACTTACTGTTTCTTCTCTCTATATATATATATAACTGCTTAATTTACATAAAGAATAACATTAACAGTTTTCCATGTCTTTCTGATAGATGTTTGCTGCAAATATAATCGATTTGCAAAGGGTAATGCTCCCCTGGAACTCTTGCAATGCTCCCTTTGGACCCTTTGCAAATCGATTATATTTGCAGCAAACATCGACCTGGTATCGTGTGGCAGGTGTGCCGCGTCTGTATGTGTTAGCTTGAAAAAGAATATAATTTTTAAATTTTTTAGTAAAGTGATCTTAGCTAATGTCCCGGTGGAACCCTTTGCAAATCGATTATATTTGCAGCAAACATCTATCTGGTAACATCTGGCAGGTGTGCCGCGTCTGTATGTGTTAGCTTGAAAAAGAATATAATTTTTTAATTTTTCAGTAAATTGATCTTAGGTAATGTCCCCCTGGAACCCTTTGCAAATCGATTATATTTGCAGCAAACATCGACCTGCTATCGTGTGGCAGGTGTGCCGCGTCTGTATGTGTTAGCTTGAAAAGAATGTAATTTTTTAATTTTTTAGTAAAGTGATCTTAGGTAATGTTCGCCTGGAACCCTTTGCAAATCGATTATATTTGCAGCAAACATCTATCTGGTAACATGTGACAGGTGTGCCGTGTCTGTATGTGTTAGCTTGAAAAAGAATATAGTTTTTTAATTTTCTATTAAAATGGTCTTAGATAATATATATCAGTACGCCTATGTACGTTCGGGTATCTTCGGAAAAATTGGCTCCTATCTTTGGCTGCTCTTTTCACACCGGTTTGTTCCTTGGCATTTGCATCAAATCTCTCTTACTGAGGAGTAGGTTTGGTCGCTGCAACCTCAATTGATTTTGGACTGTCAGAACTTCATTACAGCTTTTATCCGGACTATTTGGGTAAGTATCATATTTAATATCAATTAAGTTCAAAAAGTTCAAGTGACTTCATACAGGTGAATTATTATAATTATTATGCTTATTCTAAATGGATACATATTTAATGGCATTTGTCATTTGTTCAGGTGACTGTGCTGACAATTGAATATTGTTATTAATAGTCCTAATAAACGTATTAAGTACTGACCGTTCCTTTTCAAATCGCGACATCAAGTTAAAAACACTATTCCATTACGTTTACAAAGACACTCGATATTAACATTTTTAATATTTTCTTTTTCCATTAATTGATTAATAAAATAAAATAGAAGAACAAATTATGTACGCACATAAAATTTATCGATTCATCGCATTTCAGCTTCTGGATTTAATGTTATTAGTGGTAGTCACAATAAATTGCCCTGTATTGAATGTGCTTAATAATAAGATATTGCTATTTATGCTAAAACTACTTATTGTATTTAAGTATGGTTTCGGGACCTCTACTGAAATTATTTTATGTGTTTGAATTTTATGCGTGCACAATAATTTGTTCCTTTATTTTATTTTATTCTGCCTTTAGTGACACTATAATATTTCTTAATTTGCCTATGGTACTTTTGTCAGAATATCTTACACGTCTTGTTATTTACTTTATGCACATTCATATCTCATACATTGGCATTACCATTATTTTATATGTACAAGTATTTAAAGTACTTTTGATATAATTATTACCACAAATTATTATACTGTTTTACTTAATGTTATTACTATTATTTATTAATTTTATTTTTTTTATTTAATTTAATTATTTATTATTTCTTTTTTACCACAATCGTGTATACCACGTTCTTTTCATTCGTTTTTGAGTTGTTACACGCACAAAGGTTTTGTGGTGTTAGTTACGTAGTGCACTATTCTTTTAATTCCTGATTTATTCCCATAATATGTAGGTAATATGTAGTTTACTATTTTTCTATTCGTAACTTATTGCTCTTCTAGAATTTGGTAAAAAAAATACCATATGCTATTTGAAAAAAAAGAGTTGCCTTTGCTATCATCTTTGTGTCTTTCTTTATAGTGACAACAGTAGCGTCATCGGATGAGCCCCTTCATATAGTTAAACTTTTGTCTAACACTTTTCTTCATAACACTAATTGTTTCGAAGATATTACAGTGTTACACTTTAAATGAACCATCCTGTATAGTGCACCACAATTAATATACATATATATTTTCTGACCTTTATGTACTTATCTTTTAATTCCTGATTTATTTCCACTTGTAGGTCAATAAAACAATAATTAACTAAATACCAATTTATCCCATAACTTATAATAATATGTTTCCGTTAAATAACTTCTTCAGTGGAAGAAATTGAGATTTAATATGTGTCAAATTACTAATAATATAAATATAAATTGCCATGCCTATCAACAAAATTATCTAAAAAACAAAGAATTCACTGATATATCGAATTTTAATTATATTCACAAGCAATAATGAAGGATATAATGATTTAATACAACTACTTTTTGTCAAGCTCTAACAATTCTGTGCAAGGACTAGGGAAAAACATTAATAAAAAATCCGTACCGTGTAATCATGAAATTATCAGTCTAGACGTTGTATCTTTATTTACAAATGTCCCTACAGATTTGGCACTAAACATTATAAACAAGAAATGGAATTTAATTCAAAATTATACAAATTTACCAAAAAATGAATTCATGTTGGCTGCAAAACTTTGCTTAAATTCAACATATTTTCAGTACAATGACACAATATATAAACAAATATTCGGTACAGCAATGGGATCTCCATTATCTGCTGTTATAGCAAATTTAGTAATGGAGGACTTAGAGCAGGTATCACTTGACAAATTAAACTGTCAAGTGGAGTTTTATAAACGGTACGTAGATGATTGTATATGTTGCATACCAAATGATAAAATTGAACATGTTCTGCACACATTTAACACATATCATGATAGGTTAAAATTTACTTTTGAAAGAGAAAATCAACATTCTATAAATTTTTTAAATGTAAAAATAATACATGATAACACACAAATAAAAACAAACTGGTACATTAAAGATACTAGTAGTAGTAGGCATTTAAACTATTTTTCAAACACTTCGGTAAATTAAAAAAAAAGCCTAATTAACAGTTTAGTAGATCAGGCTATTAAATCAGCTCACCCTGAATTTAGAAAAGGAAATTTAAACAAAGTTAAAAAAATACTAGAAAAAAATAGTTACCCTAAAGAATTTTATAACAAATTAATCACAAAAAGAATAAATAAAATATATAACAGGTACAAAATCAAATAATAACATATACCACGGTATACCATATATAAACAATTTAAGCGCCACAATAAAACACAAATTAAAAAAATCAGACATTCACATAACTTTCATACCTACCAACAATAGACATGCACTTATTCACAAATTTAAAAACATCCATTAAACATGATAATCTAAGTAATATCGTTTATAAATTAGATTGCAAAGATTGTAACAAATGTTATACCGGACAAACCAAACAATATTTAAAGAAACGAGTTTATAATCATGAATACATTGTTACACATAACGTCACCGCTGAAACTGCTTTATCTAAGCACTCTAAAGATAGACGACATAATTTTGATTTTTAAAACACTAAAATTTTACAAAAGGAAAATAATTATAAAAAAAGATTAATTTACGAAATGATATGCATTAAAAAAGATGAAAACGTGGTAAATTTTAGAACGGATATTGATAATTTAAGCGTTATTTATAATAATTTAATTTATGTTGAAACAGAATGTTGATTTTCTCTTTCAAAAGTAAATTTTAACCTATCATGGTATGTGTTAAATGTGTGCAGAACATGTTCAATTTTATCATTTGGTATGCAGCATATACAATCATCTACATACCGTTTATAAAACTGCACATGACAGTTTAATTTGTCAAGTGATACCTGCTCTAAGTCTTCCATTACTAAATTTGCTATAACAGCAGGTAATGGAGACCCAATTGCTGTACCGAATATTTGTTTATATATTGTGTCATTGTACTGAAAATATGTTGAATTTAAGCAAAGTTTTGCAGCCAACATGAATTCATTTTTTGGTAAATTTGTATAATTTTGAATTAAATTCCATTTTTTGTTTATAATGTTTAGTGCCAAATCTGTAGGGACATTTGTAAATAAAGATACAACATCTAGTCTGATAATTTCATGATTACACGGTACGGATTTTTTGTTAATGTTTTTCCCTAGTCCTTGCACAGAATTGTTAGAGCTTGACAAAAAATAGTTGTATTAAATCATTATATCCTTCATTATTACTTGTGAATATAATTAAAATTCGATATATCAATGAATTCTTTGTTTTTTAGATAATTTTGTTGATAGGCATGGCAATTTATATTTATATTATTAGTAATTTGACACATATTAAATGTCAATTTCTTCTACTGAAGAAGTTATTTAACGAAAACATATTATTATATGTTATGGAATAAATTGGTATTTAATTAATTATTGTTTTATTGACCTACAAGTGGAAATAAATCAGGAATTAAAAGATAAGTACATAAAGGTCAGAAAATATATATATATATATCAATTGTGGTGCGCTATACAGGATGGTTCATTTAAAGTGTAACACTGTAATATCTTCGAAACAATTAGTGTTATGAAGAAAAGTGTTAGACAAAAGTTTAACTATATGAAGGGGCTCATCCGATGACGCTACTGTTGTCACTATAAAGAAAGACACAAAGGTGATAGTAAAGGCAACCCTTTTTTTTCAAATAGCATATGGTATTTTTTTTTACCAGATTCTAGAAGAGCAATAAGTTATGAATAGAAAAATAGTAAACCACATATTACCTCAAATTAATATTAATCGAGATATTTCGAAAAAATGAGGACATAATAAAAGTCATTACAGCAATGTTTTTCCTTCGTCTTTTAAATGTAAAAGTAGAAAATAAATGTTAATAGTAGCTAGAAATTGTTAAGGTAAATAATGCAAGAACGCAGACGGCTATCGAATTAGATGTTCAAGTTAGCGGCCACCAGCCCCAATGCACTTTCGTATTCAGCGCAGAAGAATCGCGAATACATGTGCGCGAATTTTAAGTGTACAATATCGACTTGTTGTATATGACACGGAACCAACAACACCAGAAAACATGCAGCACAAAATAAGACATGCTTGTGCAGACATTTCTGCGTGTACCTAGAGATTTTTCTGCGCGAATGCAAAAGTGCAGCGAGGTTGGCAGCCGCCAATTCGAACATTTAATTCGATAGCCGTGTACTTTCTTCCACAGTTTACCTTATGTAAACAATTTGTAGCTACTATTGACATTTATTTCCTACTTTTACATTGAACAAATAAATAAAAAACATTAGCTGCACTGGCCTTTATTATGTCCTCACTTTTTCGAAATATCTCGATTAATATTAATTTAATGTGATATGTCGTTTACTATTTTTCTATTCACAACTTATTGCTCTTTTAGAATTTGATAAAAATGTACCATATTCTATTTGAAAAAAAAAGAGTTGACCTTGCTGTTGTATCGATGATTGTTCCACCGCTCACGGGTCGTAACTTCCGTATAAGCTTGTTTAGGTTGGTTGGTGGTAGTTCAAATGAAAAAAAGGGTGTGATTTTCGGTAATTTTATTTAAATACATGAAAACACTTAAACCCTAATCAATGCACTTATTTAACAATGAACTTATACTAACACTTACACTAATACTTTATAATTGAATGATTTGATAGTTATAGGAGCATTTTAATTGAGTAACTCGAGGCTGACTGCCTAGCATGCTGAATAATTCGAGACTGACTCTTTTTTTTGTATGACTATTGCTAGGTACTATTCAAAAACCAATTTCTGCATAACAACAACAAGTTTGCAATGGTATCCAATTCTTTAAAATATATCAATATTTTATGACGAGGAAACTTGGGTGACAAACATTAAAACCCTACCAAGTAGGAATGTCACGTTTCGAACATACAATCAAACAACGGTGCAATTATGTTGTTCTTAATTTACGCTGGGAATATCCAGAAATATTATTGTCAGCAGGACGTAACTACCTACTATTGCAACATGAATCAGGCCAGGTTAGACCTTTCCAGAATTTGACAAAGAGATTTAAATTTCGTGATAATTGGTAATACACACGTAAACAGATTAATGAATCTAAAGATATCGATACATATTGATAAATGATATAAAAACATATATATACAAGAATAATGAATGAATGAATTGTTCATACACGTAACACTAGCTATGACCTTTGTGTCTTTCTTTATAGTGACAGCAGTAGCGCCATCGAATGAGCCCCTTCATTTAGTTAAACTTTTGTCTAATACTTTTCTTCGTAACACTAATTGTTTCCCAGATGTTACAGTGTTACACTTTAAACGGACCACCATGTATCTGCCAAACTTTCTTCCTCAACGACACAATACCTTATGTATTGGTAATGATGGATAATCTGGCGAAATGCTTAATTTGAACTTGAATAAAGAGAATTGACATGGGCACACTAATAATTTTTAGGTCTATGAAGTTAGGCGTACCCATCTCACCATATTCAAACAGAGCAGTCTCAGGTATTAGTGCTCAATTTGTGCTAATTTGTGCTGTATATCTTATAATTTGTGCTGATTTCGTTCTCGAGATATTTAAGAAATTAATGGGTACGTCCAACTTCACGCTGGACGGACCCTTGTCCCCAAATCGATCCAAGGTAGTCTCAAAAATTAGTGCTCAATTTGTGCTAATTTGTGCTGTATAATTCAGAATTTGTGCTCATTTCTGGATCGAGATATTCAAAAAATTAATGGGTACGTCCAACTTCACGCTGGAGGGACCCTTATTACCAAATCGATCCAAGATAGTCTCAAAAATTAGTGCTCAATTTGTGCTAATTTGTGCTGTATATCTCAGAATTTGTGCTCATTTTGGTATCGAGATATTCAAAAAATCAATGGGTTCGTCCAACTTCACGCTGGACGGACCCTTATACCAAATCGATCCAAGGTAGTCTCAAAAATTAGTGCTCAATTTGTGCCAATTTGTGCTGTATAGCTAAGAATTTGTGCTCATTTCACTATCGAGATATTCAAAAAATTAATGGAGTTGACATTAATAATGAAAAGGTAAGTGGTCTCAAAAATTAGTGTTCAACTTATACTAATTTGTGCTGTATATTCAAAATTTGGGCTTATTTTATTATCAGAATCTCACGTTTCAATTTGTATGTACAAGCAATAGCAATAGCAAAAATTTTTTATACCATATATAAACAGTTTAAGCCATGCAATAAAACACGAATTTAAAAAATCAGACATTCACATAACTTTCATATCTACCTAGATAAAAACGCGGTAAATGTTAGAACTGATATCGATAATTTAAGTGTTATTTTAAATAATTTAATTCACGCCTGAATTTTATTAATTGTAAGCTCTTGATTAAGCTTCTTTGTCATGTTTTTCCCTAGTCCTTGACCAGAATTGTTAGAGCTTGACAAACAATACATTGATATAACACTATATATACACTTCGGTGTCAAAAATGTTGCCTATCCTAGGTCCTTATAACATCTCGTTCGCACATATTTGTGAAGTTTACTTGTGCAGTCGTAGCCGCCCGGTGGTCGCAACGGTTTGCGGTAGAGCCGCGATAGCCCTACCTAGTGGTGGTTCCACTCCACTTCGGGACGGCATATTTTTATATAAAAATATGTTTAATTAATTGGCGTTTGGGAAAAATTGCATTATATGTAATTGCGTAGTCATTCCCTTAAGCTGCCTTAACATGTTTCACATCCAAATTTAAGTCTTTTATTTGGCAATCAATAATAACTCCATTAAAGTCATCAGTATCATCATAATGGCATATTCCACTAAGTATGGCGTGACAGAAGATACATTTGGCAACTACTTTCAAACGGTTGCTTGTTTTACAAATGTTGTGCTCCTTGTACTTCCAAGCACAAAGCACTTTGGTAACTGAAAATATTGTTGTGGATATTGTAGTTGCCCAATCGCCAACTAATTTTATATTTATGCGGAGTTGGTTTCTATTTTTTTTTCTAAGCTTACAAAATTCTTGTGGATGATGCCGCAACCATTTATCTCTGCTTAAAGAGATCTTAAAGTATCGCGTTCTTTTTAAATCCGCAGATGCATTGGACGATAAAGAATCTGTGGACGATGAAAGCTGTTGTTCTCTTTCAAGTAAAAGAGAATTTGCTTCCGATTGAACACATTTTTTATTAAAAAATCTTAATGCTGCTGTGTACAGCGCTTTGGTAGTAAGTTTACCAATTAAGTCGTTATTATTAACGATATCTTTCCAAATTTTACGGGATGGACTAACAATTTTCTTATTTATGATAATATTGTTTTGATGCTTTTCTAAAATAGAAAACAATATGTCTTTTTGCACGCTTGACCTTCTACCAGCCATTATGCTTCTAGAATTTCGATTTTGCTGAAAGATGAAGCAGATATTAAAAAAATGTAATTGTCTTTCCATTCCTATTTAGTATTTCTACTTGTAGGTCAATGAAACAGAAAATTAATTAAATACCAAATTATTCCAGAACATATAATATTATTTTTTCAATAGACATTTAATATGCGTCACAATACTAATAACATAAATGGCCATGCCTATCAACAAAAATATCTAAAAAACAAAGAAATCATTGATATATCGAATTATAGTTACATTCTCAAATAATATTAGAGGATATATTAGTGTAAGTTTAATATAACTATAAAAATAAAATTGATTTGAATTATTCGTATATCAATGTATTGTTTGTCAAGCTCTAACAATTCTGGTCAAGGACTAGGGAAAAACATGACAAAGAAGCTTAATCAAGAGCTTACAATTAATAAAATTCAGGCGTGAATTAAATTATTTAAAATAACACTTAAATTATCGATATCAGTTCTAACATTTACCGCGTTTTTATCTAGGTAGATATGAAAGTTATGTGAATGTCTGATTTTTTAAATTCGTGTTTTATTGCATGGCTTAAACTGTTTATATATGGTATAAAAAATTTTTGCTATTGCTATTGCTTGTACATACAAATTGAAACGTGAGATTCTGATAATAAAATAAGCCCAAATTTTGAATATACAGCACAAATTAGTATAAGTTGAACACTAATTTTTGAGACCACTTACCTTTTCATTATTAATGTCAACTCCATTAATTTTTTGAATATCTCGATAGTGAAATGAGCACAAATTCTTAGCTATACAGCACAAATTGGCACAAATTGAGCACTAATTTTTTTTGAGACTACCTTGGATCGATTTGGTATAAGGGTCCGTCCAGCGTGAAGTTGGACGAACCCATTGATTTTTTGAATATCTCGATACCAAAATGAGCACAAATTCTGAGATATACAGCACAAATTAGCACAAATTGAGCACTAATTTTTGAGACTATCTTGGATCGATTTGGTAATAAGGGTCCGTCCAGCGTGAAGTTGGACGTACCCATTAATTTTTTGAATATCTCGATCCAGAAATGAGCACAAATTCTGAAATATACAGCACAAATTAGCACAAATTGAGCACTAATTTTTGAGACTACCTTGGATCGATTTGGTAATAAGGGTCCGTCCAGCGTGAAGTTGGACGTACCCATTAATTTCTTAAATATCTCGAGAACGAAATCAGCACAAATTATAAGATATACAGCACAAATTAGCACAAATTGAGCACTAATACCTGAGACCACTCTGGTTGAATATGGTGAGATGGGTCCGCCCAACTTCACAGACCTTAATTTTTTATGTATGTGTACAAGTATTCTTTACTATGGACAGAGTAAAGCTTAAAATAAAGACCTAACTACTTTTATATTTCTATTGGACGATGACAAATCTATTTCGATGGAAATTGGATACAAAGTACGGTATGAGAATAAGTAATCACGGAAAATGGAATGAATTGATGTTTATATAGTATACCCTTCCCACAATCGAAATTAATACAGCTGAAGCGATGGGAGTATGATCTAAATTTTACTCTCATTCTTATAAAAGTTGATTAGTAGTTGACGCCGATGTAGAAATCAACACCCTAATTATAACGTTACACATTTTCGTTTCCTTTTCATTTTCAAAAGATGCCTGTGGCTAATCAAAATTCATTATTTCTCGAGCAGCGCCTGCTTCATTTGTCTGTACTAATTAAGCATCGTTTTGTTTTCAGTACGAATCAATCCTATCTTCCTCTAATTACCTTTTGTTTCCTCTTCCACGCACGTAACGGCTTGATCTTTCGCTAACGATTGTCCAATAAAAACGGAAAACATATACATTTTGTGTAGGGAAAGCGAAGGAGTTCTAATTAAGATTGTTACATTAAACACAATTGTTGAAGAGAAAAACAAAATAACAAGGTTCATGAGAAGCTCTAGTGCTGTATACGCATGCGCTCTAAATCCATCATTATACTAAGATATGTTTGTAGGAAGCAAACCACAATTAAGTACGTACGTGTCAATGAGACATATTAAGTATCTACAGTTACGACTAAATAAAAGTTAATGGAGGACGGCAATCATTATCGGATTATTACCAAAAAATGTTTTTGGTCTCGCCCATAGAAGACTGCAGACATGACCTTTTCCTTATCTTAGTACAAATGTTAGTGCAGCATGAAGACCTGGTTGACCAAATTTATTCGTGGCTGCGAAAGCGTTCGAGGTCATCACACAGGTAACTCTTGAATAAGTCGACAGTACGATTTTAAAGCGTTCGTGTGAAATTTCCAATACTATAAGAATATCAAAACAGCAGATTAATTCTAGATGAGTAAGTTTTGCGCAAGATGGGTAACGTGCGTGCTTACTGCAGTTACAAACGCAAGAGCGTCATACTTACCAAACAATGCTTAGCGTCGATATGTGATAAATGGCTGCACAGTTCTGCAAACGGCGAAGATACGCTATTCGGTTAATGACTTCCCTAAACAAAAGTAACTGAACGCAAAAATTTCTGAAACCAAATCCGGTTTAAAGAAGAAGAAACTCATCTTACATCAGGACAATGCGTTTATCCACAAGGGTGTGTAGTGATGGAAAATTGAAGGATTTACTCTATTAAATGCAAAAGCATGTATTTTACCCCTAAGACCTGGTGTGGCAGTCTCCATTCAGTCATTTCAAACTTTGGGATCTTCCTCGCTAGTCAAGTTATAGTCTAATGAAAAAGAGATCATATTTTTGCTAGAATACTGTGGAGAAGAGATAGTAGTACCAGAATATAGTCCGATAAATGTGTTAATGTGAAGGAGATTAGACTAGATTAGATTAGGAATGGGGTGGCCATGCGAATCTGTTTCACCACGACCTTTGCAGGTCTATTGCGATCCCCTTTTATCCTAGAGGACGTTCTATAATTTTGCCTACCATATTTTGAGGCTCTTTTATGTAGCTGTTAGCTGTGTGGTTCTCTACGCCCATTGCTAGAAACCTTGTCCTCGCTAGGCCATCGCAGTGGCCAAAACATTAACTGCGGCTTGTTCTTCCTCTTGACAGAATCTGCAGAGAGCAACATCTACCAGGCCGATGTTAAACATATGCCTATTCAGTCTGCAATGACCAGTCAACAGACCTACTATCACTTTGACAGTCTTCCTGTCTTTACTCAGTAGGTGTTCAGTAAACTCAAGCCTGTGTTTCATTAGGAACTGTCTTTGTCTTAGTTTTTAGGGCCCAGGCCAAAGTTAATTTCCTTAGGTGACCCACCTCATTTAGAGCTCTTACTCAACTCCAAACCAACTTTAAGTCAGCGCTTGCGGAACTGATCGCTTTAAGTGCTACCTAACTGTTAGAGTAAATAACGACACTTGTACCTGGTGTTAAGGAGATTACGTTGAAAACTAAAACGGTTTCAAAGGTTAGTTGTCATTTTTTATATCAGACCAATAATATTTCAAATCATTGTCGTATAACAAGTTGTATTCCTTTAAAAAGAATCTGCTTTTACATTGTGCATTGTTGGTTTGCAAATGTTACCTGCTGTTAGGTATAAAACAATGCAAATTGATAAAATTTTTGACTGTTAAGTATTCATTTATAAAAGCGATTGGCTATTGATTGCATATACGATATATGCATAACAAAGCTCTTTTACTATTTAATACAACACGTAAAAAAGAGTGCAGTCATTATCGTAATAGAGACATGAAAAGCTATTCAAACTACTAATATCTGCTGTTCTTCTTTTACCGCTTGTAACAGAACAATCCATATGAACGTGGGGAACTGATTCTTAAGATCAACAAAAGGGAATTGAAATTAATCACAGGGGTTATATGTTGTCGCTTCCCTACTATATACTGGAAGATGCTGGAAGAGTAGAAGGAAAAGAATTAAAGGTACCATTGATATAAACCCGTGCGGACCCGTGGTGGCGAGGGCACAGTTCATAACGAACAAGCCCAGCAGCAGGTTAAGCGCAACTCAGTCCTACCAGGCAAAGCCTCTCCCTGCTGTAGATCGCAGTGAGGTTTTACCCTATCCTACCCGAGGTGCCACTGTGATTGCAAAACACTGCGGTCTAGACCAGAAAAGGTCGAAAAACAATCTCCTGATCCGGCTGTCGTGTCGTGGCTTAGGATCTGCGACAGGAACAGACGGCGCCGGACGGAGCATGACATCCGTCCGTCATACCAGGCACCCTCATGCTGTCGTGGACATGTCTCGCGGGCATGGGGTGTTGGGGATCTTGGCTTAGCCGCCCGGATCGAGAGGAGACAACCTCACAAAAAACCTAAATCTTAAGGCAAAGGGGTCCGGCCGACGGGATGCGTGGCTAAATAGAGGATTAGTCTGCGAGGACCCCAACCTTGGGGCACCAGGGGGAACCCCATTGAATTTACCCCTCCATCCTACATGCGGGGCTCTGTAGAGGTGGACTGTTATTTCCCTAGCTACTCGTGGGACTAATCATGGGTAAGTTTAAACAAAATAAAAAACAAGAGCGGGATGCCACCGCACAGACCACCGGGACTGGTGATAGAGAGAAACCCTCTACCAGTAAAACCGGGACTAAGGAAAGGAAGGCTCGTCATATGACATCCCTTCCTGCATTAGGACAACCTGGAGGCCTGGACGATCCGAAGAGGAAGGGCCTCAGCGGAGCAGGCCAAAAATGGTACCTGCGCTTCCTTAAACAGGGCTTGACACCTGAGGAAGCCAGGGCAAAAGTCGACCGACAGAAGCAGGAAAGGCAGAAGGCCTCACCATCAGCAGCCGCTGGGACAAGTCAAGGCAAACGGGGCAGTGAGCATATCTCACCTGCCCAAGCGCCAGGGCAAAAAAGAGGAAAACCAAACCCTCTACCTCCGGTGCAGCAAGCGCAGTTGGGCGAGCCACCAGCTATGCTACTGCTGCAAAAATAACGAAAGTAGGAATAGTACCAGAGGAATACCCTCAAGTATGGATGGATGCTACTCTGCTGACTTCGCTGGAGGAAGCTCTAGTGGAGGCAATGGTGGAGAGCACGGTTCGAGGCCTACAGTTCGCCGGCATACATTTCCGTCAGGGAGTAATGTTGGTAGACTGTGAGACAGACGAGACGGTTAACTGGCTTGACCAGGTAGTAGGCTGCCTCCCCACGTGGAAGGGACCGAAACTCGTGACGAGGAAAGGAGATGACCTCCCGAAACCCCACGTCATGACGGTATTCCTACCAAGAAGCAAGGGTCAGGAAGCAGGGAAGCTGCTCAAACTGATTGGCGTCCAGAACCCGCAACTCCAGGTAGATCTCTGGAAGGTTATAAACGCCAAGGAAGAAGGGCACGGCCAGGTACTCACTATTGGGATTGACCCCAAATCATGCGAGGCGATTCTGGCAAAGGGATGTACCATCCATTATAGGTTTGGTAGAATCCCCGTGTCTGGACTCAAGAAGAACCAGGAGACACCAGAGACAAAAGAGACTACCTCTGACACCTCTGAGCCCGTAGTGGAGCAACGGGGGACTAGCGAGCAAAGCTCTCCAGCCTCTCGAGGTACGCTTGACGACATCAATTTCGATGACGTCAAGATTGAGTCTGACCCGGAAGGAGAAGTCACTCCAACACCGCAGTCACCTGCAGAACTGGAGGCAAGTGACCCTCCAATCGACTAGCCGCCTTCACCAGGTTGATGCAAGTCAACTTGCAGCATGCGAGAGGAGCCTCGGCTGTAGCTGCAAGGATGTTCACGAAGTGCAACCTGGGACTTGCAATGATCCAGGAACCTTGGATCAATGGAGGGCAGATCAAAGGACTGTCGTGTAAAAACTCACAGGTAGTATGGGATCGCAGGCAGGAACACCCTAGAGCCTGTATCCTAATAAGAAATAACATTAAATATATGTGTGTTTCAGAATTTATGACTCGGGACTTGACAGCAGTCTTGATACACCTCGATTTTGAGGGCACAAACCGAGCCATTGTCGTTGCCTCTGCTTACTTCGCCGACGGGACAACAGCACCGCCTTCGGAAGTGAGGGAGCTAGTCAGGCACTGTAGCAGGAATAACCTGCCGTTGATAGTAGGCTGCGACGCCAATGCACACCATGTCATGTGGGGAAGCACGGACGTAAACGAAAGAGGTAAGTCCCTTTTAGAATTTCTATTATCCTGTAATCTCCAAATCCTTAATGTGGGCAAAGAACCAACGTTCGTAACGAAGGTAAGGAGAGAGGTACTAGATGTAACATTTAGCAGCTTTGGCCTGAGCAGTATGATCAAAAACTGGAAGGTCTCAGATGAACCCTCCCTGTCAGACCACAGGATTATAGAGTTCACTCTAGAGGGACATGACCCCTCAACCTACCTCGACAGAAACCCCAGGAAGACAGACTGGGATATGTATAGAACATGTCTAAAGGACAACCTGGACCAGCTACATACAGGCGGGACTACACACCACCTGAAGCTGGAACAAGATGTAGAACACTTTAGCGAGGCGATAATGAAAGCTTTTGAAGCTAGTTGCCCGCTAACTGCGAGGAAGCCAACTAAGGACAGTCCTTGGTGGAACAGAACACTAGCAAACCTCAGATCTGTAGTCCGTCACCTGTTCAATAGAGCGAAGGTTGACGGGGACTGGCAGAGGTATAGAGAGAAGTTGACTGAATACAACAAGGAGATAAGGAAGGCTAAAAGGCAAAGCTTTATGAACTTTTGCGAAAACATCACTTCCACTCCGGTGGCAGCAAGGCTTCATAGGGCCATGGCAAAAGGCGGAACAAGGCCTGTGATGGCCCTGAGAAAACCAGATGGTAGCTATACGGAAGAGGAAGAGGAGCGGGCCAGCCTGCTACTTAAAACACACTTCCCAGGTAGCAACGAAACAGACCTGGAAGAGGCAAATACACATACCAGGAAGCCCAAACGGGAGGACTGGGAAATTGCCAAGCGCATCTGTACAAGACAGCGCATGGAGTGGGCGATAAACACCTTCCAGCCATACAAATCGCCGGGAGTGGACGGATTCTCCCCGCTCTCCTGCAAGAAGGCCAGGAAGAGGTAATACAACACTTAGTGAACATAACGAGAAGCAGTCTAGCGTTGGGATACATACCCAAAAGCTGGAGAAGGGCTAAAGTCACCTTCATACCAAAAATTGGGAAGGAAGATGGGACCAACCCCAAATCCTTCAGACCCATTAGTCTGACATCCTTTCTATTGAAAGCGATGGAAAAACTAGTAGATAACTATATTAGAATGGAGGTAATGGAGAAAGCTCCACTTCACAGGAGTCAGCATGCATACAGAGCGGGCAGATCGACAGAGACTGCTCTGCATGAGCTAGTAGGAATCATTCAGAAAACCCTGGATGATAAAGAAACAGCGATCTGCGCTTTCCTGGATATTTCTGGTGCGTTCGATAACACGTCACATGACGCGATTGAACGAGCACTTGAAGCAAGGGGAGTCAGTAAAACAGTAACACGATGGATAAGTAAAGTGCTCTCCACGAGGACAGCTGAGATGACGGTAGGTGAACGGACTATCAAAATCAGAACCACTCGTGGAACACCTCAAGGTGGCGTCTGTTCGCCTTTAATGTGGAGCCTGGTGGCAGATGAACTGCTCAACAGGCTGACAGCCTTCGGCATACATTGTGTAGGATATGCCGATGACATTGTAATAATAGCAAAAGGCAAGTATGAGGGGATTCTTTGTGACCTGGTACAAACAAGCCTTAAAATCACAAGTGAATGGTGTCGATCAGTGGGGCTGAGCATCAACTCCGCAAAAACCACGATTGTACCTTTCACTAGGAAGAGAAACATTTCGAACATGAAAGACATCCACTTGGATGGAACAGTGATCGAACGCAAATCAGAAGTTAAATACTTAGGAATAACCCTAGATTCAAAACTTCTGTGGAACAGACACATAGAACTGACAATGAATAAGGCAACAAGAGCCTTAATGATATGCCGGAACCTGGCAGGTAAAACTTGGGGCTGCAACCCAAGTATACTACGATGGCTGTACGTCAGTATAGTAAGACCTATGGTAACGTACGGGGCAATAACCTGGTTCCAGAAGGTCACTAAAGTTACAATCAGGAATACCCTTGACAAGTTGCAACGGCTGGCATGTGTATGCATCACCGGAGCCATGAGAACATGCCCAACTGCGGCCCTAGAGGTAATTTTAGACCTCTCCCCTTACACATAGTGGTGGAGGGAGCGGCCCTTGCGGCTATGCACAGACTGACCAGGGCGGGGACTGGAAGGGGCGAGACTCCGCACCAGAGAGCATGGACATCTCAAGCCGGGCTCTCCCCACTTCTAAGCCTACCAAATGATGAAATGGTCAAGGAATATAGCTTTGAAAGGAATTTCCTCACCAAGCTAAGTAATAAGAGAGAGTGGGTAGGAGAATACTCCACGTACTCCCTAAAGGAAAACACTATCAAGTGGTATGTGGACGGGTCTAAAACCGATAAAGGAACAGGTGCAGGCATATTTGGGCCAGGAACCAAATATTCCGAGCCAATGGGGACATACCCCAGCGTCTTCCAAGCGGAGATCAATGCAATTGGAAGATGTGCTCAACTGAACCTTGACAGGAACTATCGGAAGCAGAGCATTGCAATTTTCTCCGACAGTCAAGCAGCCCTAATGGCGCTGAGCTCTAACACGGTCAGCTCGAAATTAGTCTGGGAATGTCTTGATAGATTAAACAACCTGGGCAAGAATAATAGAGTTGCACTATACTGGGTACCAGGACACACTGGAATCAGAGGCAACGAAGAAGCTAATTCACTAGCAAGAAAGGCCGCTACAACTCCGTTTGTGGGACCTGAACCGTTCTGTGGTATAGGGACGAGCACCTACAAAAAGAACTTAAAGATCGGGAAGAGAGCCTCAGAGCATCCCTCTGGGAGAATCTTCCCGGTCTGAGACACTCCAAGATCTTCCTTGGAAACTACAATAAGCATAGAGCAAAAACTTTGCTGGAACTTAGCAGGAATAGATTGCGCATCCTCACAGGGTTCCTTACAGGGCACTGTCACCTTGGTGAACACATGGCAAGGATAGGTCTAAAGCAGAATAGCGACTGCAGGTTCTGCGGGGCTGAGGATGAAAATCCGGAACACCTGACATCTTACTGCACCGCCATCATAGAAACCCGAGCCAGCCATCTCGGTAAAGACGTTATAGACGAAGAAGACATACCTTCCCTGAAACCATCACAGCTAATGCAGTTTATCAAAGCTCTTGGACTGGATGGGGAGCTGTAGGAGCGGGCATACCCCCAGCAGCTTACAACTCACGCAAGGGGGCACAATAGATCAATAGGTCGCAGCGCAATATCACCCTCATTTCAAATCTACATCTACAAGGGATTATATAGATTATACGCATTAGCTGGTCTTAGATGATCTATGTATGTTTAAGTAGGTAATATTGAAACTCTATAGAAATGCAAAGTCGAAACCTGTCAAAAATTAATAAGATTAGTTCAATCGTTTTAAAGCATATTTATGTATGTACTTATAACATACAAGATTTTATAATTCCAATAATATAATATGCACTACCATCTAGTTGACTGACAGATGTAAATAACTCGATAACGTCACTGTTCACACTTGCGAAGTCGAAATGCACAGTCCTCATCATGTTTTTGCTTCATCCTTTTTAAAGTAGTAAGATGGCTATAGCTTCTCACAGTTCATCGTAATGGGACAATAACTATGCGCACACGTAATAATTAATAACATGTAGGTACCCTTCATTTTACAAATAAATATGACAGTTTCCGCCTTCCTTATATGATTGCAGTAGGTGCAGATGTAGAGATTCTGTTGTCCTAGGAAATCTCAGTAGGTATCCTTAAAAACCGAATGACATTATTTTTGGTCAACTGTAATTTTGATTAACCGATAATTTTCTTATGCGATATAAACATCTCTATTGCCCAACATATACAGCTTCATTGTATCTTTTACAAAATGTAAAATCCTGTCAGATTTTCCGTTGTTAAAATGCTGATAAAGTGACAGATTGTGTGTCGAAGAAAATCTTTCACTCCACAATCATATAAAATGCATCATCATACTCTATAGAAAATGCCTCAGGCATTTTTTTGATATCTTGCCCCGTTAAAACTGGCAAGGAAACAGGAAACACAGGCAAATGGTGGTGACCGATTTAAATGAAATTTCGTGGGTTTGTAGACTGATGCAGTGTAAGAACAAAAGTAACTTCCATAGATGCTAAATCGCTTGTTTTCACGGGTGGGGGCGACCAAGAGCCAACGCTACCTTCCGCTATTTGCTTTAATATCTCCAAAACTATAAGACATATAAAAAAAAGTTAAGACAAATATATAACTGTTTTACGAGTCCTCGAGCATAGCGACAATAGTTTGCCTATCATAGTTCTTGTTTTCCAGAAACAACACCCTATATTTTTGTAAAATTTTAGAATTTTTATTTGGTGAAAAAATACACAAAGTTGTTGAATATATCGGGTATGTACAATAACAGTTCTTATGACTAATCGATTACATAGGTGCTCCTTCGCTAATGGTATTAAGTAGAAACATCTGCAAAATTATTGATTGCCTTGTCTATTTATCTCCATCAAATGATTTCTTCTTTAAAATTTAAAACATCAGTTTGAGAAGATCCTTTGTGGGCAAACAGTTAGCGAGATTTTTTTATGATAGCTTTTCTTTTCTTATTGCATCGTGTAAAAGAAGGATTCAGTAAGAGAGCTGATGCATAAGTCTCAAATTTTCGAATTCTTTATTTTGCAACCTGTGTAGAAATGCAAAGTACGAATGCTTGTCAACAGAGAGAAAGCCTTGCTACAATTTTTTTAATATTATCAATCAAATTAAAGAATTATACAGCATGAATTTAAACTTCTGCAAGTGAAAATTCTTCTTGGTATTAATGCATAGATGACATCACAAGTTAAAACGTAAATTTTTATTTCATTAAATATTGCAAATTTCTTTACACAAAATTTATGAGAATAAGAATAATCAAATTGATGTTTAAAATTAACTAATTTAATTTACCTTAATTTAATGTATGAAAGTGTGTGTGAAATCTAATCCCCTCGTCTGACGCGTCCTTTGTCAGACTTTTTTTTTTAATATATGTAGGTGTTAAATGGAAGATATCGTTTTTGCTGCAACAAATTATAACGACATCGTATTTATTCTTCAATTCCTGGAACCAACCACAGGTAGTCTGGACGCTGTTATACCAGTATTAATTTAACACTAATTTAACACTTTACGACTCTTACTGTACCCGCGTTGCTGTTCAGGAAGACTGTTTGGCTCCGATCGCCTCAGTTCAAATTCGCTACATACAACGCTGTTAAAAAATTAACGTCCGCACTAACACTTATATTTTTCTTCTTTAAGATCACCTAAATGCACTTATTTTTTCATCTATAGGGTTAAGTTGTTGTTTAAACGTGCAAATGTGTTATATGATATCAATTGCAGTACACTCTAATAAATTCTAATTAACTAAAACTTCCGAGTTCGTTTGTATTTGCCATTGGCTGGAGTTAGGTTTAGATCGCAGAAATCGTACATCTCCCTGGACAATATCTTCCACATTGTTTCTTATATATGATAATGCGTTGGCGTCAATGATGCCAAATTGAAAACAGTACATTCTTTTAAACTTGGAGATGATTTAAATAAGTGAAATTAAGAAATTAAATTACATTAGACTCATATCTTATCTACCAAAATACCATAAATAAAACCGACAGATCAGACGGATCAGATAGCAAAATAAACATTTACAAATATTTTGTTAATTAAGTGCTTTCACCTTTCAGTTGACGACACAAAATTAAGAATTAATATTACAATATATACACTATGAACTAATTATACTTATAATACATATTCAGGTGTCATATTAGAAACCAAAAAACGGAGTAAGCGCTTCGATCTCAAAACCAGTTTAATTAAAAAGGAAACGCATAATATAAAAACTCTTCCTCAAACGAATGGGAATTGTTTGTAAAACACAAAACACCACCGCGTAACTTATCTAAACAAAACAAATAATAAAATACGTGAACATCAAGATCCTTTCAAAATTGCTTTGGTAGGAATATATTCTCGTTTCATATTATCTTCTTAGAGACAAGAAGAGATTGAAATACAAACCAATAGTAGGGTATGCGCAACCAGCCTTTCTACTGTCTGAATTATTTCCCATTCCGTACATTTCCCTTCCCGGACTTTCCTTGTAGGTTCTCTTTACCACATTTTTATTTCAGCTACTCATAGGTACCGTTTAGTATAATACAGGACGCCATCTATTGATATACTTAAAAGATATTTAATTGAAACGAACTGTGGTTTCCAGGAAAAGTAGAAAAGTTTCTTTTTTCATTAAAAATTTCCAACCGGTTTTATTTATTCAAATGCTCGGATGAATCAATACAACGTTTTGTTGGGCTGTTGGTTTCAAGGGGCCAACTCGCTAAAGGGGAGGAAGTAGAGTGGGAAAGACCAGAAACGAACAAAAAAAAACAGACTGAAACGAAAGCTGTATCGGAAAGAGACAAAAAGAGTACAGCACCAAAGCAAAGAATTAATTTGAAAATGTCTGAATTTATTTGTTGGCGTTGTACATGTAACTAAATTACTTCGTTTCTTTCTGGTTTCATGTATATAGGGAAATAAGTAAATAATGTTGTCTGAAGTGGAGAAAATAATTTTGACTCTATTTCTTTACTATACTAGTTTATTCGAGAGTATATATATATTAAAGTATCATTTTTAACGGAAATAAATCCCATTTTACGTAAAAATAGTGAAAATATGAGTGGAAGTATACATGTTCTGATGGTAGACAATGATAGTAAATATATATTTTGCTTTTGTACATATTGCACACTCAACGTCTATTTCTGATAAAAAAGTTATTACGTTTCAAGCCACCGGCCAGCAAAAATTCAGGCGATTTGAAGTGTATATATACGATGCGTAGGGACAATAAAAGAAATGCAAGTTTTCAGTATTTTCATTCACTCAGCATTCACAAACAACATTCTAAACTTTTTTAAATTCTCTGCTCGTGGAAGCGTTAATAGAGAACCAATAACAAAATTGTTAATTTACATAACATAAACATAAGTGCAAATGCATTTACGCATGAGTAGCACACCAATACATCGAGTTAGCTTTAAAGAATTATCAATGTATTTTGAGTTACCTACTCTTGCCTAGTCAGTAGACGACGTTATTGGTCCTGTAATGCCAGTAGATGTATCGAACTCTACTCGCATTATGGTACAATAATTTTTGAACCCTTTAACCTGGCTTCTTGTCAGTATATTACATCAATAATTTTATTATCGGCGTTGGTGTGCATTATTATGTATTTATTATCTTTAGTCACAGATATCTTTGCATTTACAGGTCAATAAAATAGAAATAATTTAAAAATCAGTTTATTCCAGAACGCAAATAATTACGATTTTGTTTAAATCGACAAAGTATTTTTTACGAAAACATAATTAGTTTTGTTCTGGTATAAATTGAGTTTTAATTGCTTCCTGTTTTTTTTTGCTACACATGACAAGATATCTAGGATTAAATAATAAATACTTATAGGTTATTAGATAAATGATTACAGATACCAGATTGTTAAATTAGAAAACAATAATATTATGAATTCAGAGAATCTTGATTTCTACCATTAAAGTAGAATGCATTTCCATTGTTTATATGACTGAATTGTTTATGTACTTTTATGATTTCATTGTTACGTCTTTATTGGGTAGTTCTATGCACGCTAAAATATAAAAAATTGTTGATAAATATGCTGAATGTGCTAAACATGCCAATGGGACATGGAATATTACAATAGCAAAGAGCACTTATCTGAGAAAAATTAATGTAAGTACTGCAGAGTTAATGTTGCTTCTGAGACTAGCTGCCCACTTTATATATGACTCAGTATCAGTATCAAACAAACTTCATACACCATATGATGCTGAAGTGTAACTGGAATTACAAAACTAATCACATCGTGTACTGATGACGTTAGAGTAAACCGAAACACATGTGTACATATTGGCGGATCTGTAATACTAATTTGACGGTTGTTGTGTTAATCGTGCATAAATACAATCGCATACACATGCTTGAGCTATGTAGTACCTACTATTTTTGATCTTGGAATAATTGCTGCTACTACTGCCGGAAATCTTTTCTAGGCTGGGATTTGAGGCACTCTATCAACATAAGTTTGACGATAATTTTGCCTTTTATATATTCTTCTAGTTGAAACTTTTGCATTACTACATTTTGTATTTTTTGCTGACAAGTCTGCAACTCTGTATACGGTATTTTGTAGTTACTATGTGCTTGTTTGATTAAGTTGATTAATAGTTCTAAAATATTATTACCATTTCACAAGATCATTAAACGTAAATAGAAACTTCTTCCTTAACAATGGGCCCACGAGTGAATGAGTTTTTATTGCATGGTGTAACAAATTAAGGTTTGAGTGATCTCATGATGTAATGATGTGATCTGATCTCCAGCCCCTTTAGTTTTTTTTAATGTGTGGTGGGTGCTTAGTTGCAGTGACTCCGTAAGCTGTATCGCTTGTCTGGCTATCACCGCAACTCTGGCGGTGTAGTTTTATGTATGTAAGTAAGAAAAAAACTGCTCTACGGTATACCTGGATGATGTGCAAGTGCTTGAACGAGTGTGACTAGATGAATCGCTATAAACTGCTGCAACTTCTTCCTTATAATTACAACAAGCGTATACAATCCTACCTATCTGTATAATAATGTATGTATAGTATAATAATGTGTTAGGGGAAGTATCGACCGTACTACGTTATACCGCATACCCGGTGCTTTCCAGTAATATTTCCTCCATAATAATAATAATAATAATAATAATGATAATAATAATTTTATTATAGCTTTTGACGTGCATAGGCACGTATCAGCCTTGTCATTTCATACAGATACATAATACAAATAGTCTTCACAATATAAAATATAGTAATACAGAAATTCGCTAAAAGTGGGGACAAGGTATCTTATTACATTAAACCTATTGTTTACCTACAAAACATAATGTATGCACATTATTGTAAAAATTCGTTGACAGAATAATAGCCACCACAAACAACATATTCCATGACGGCCGTTTTAAATTTATTGTTGGATAATGGTCTCATCTCAACGGGTAGTTTATTATAAATTTTAACGCAATTATAATATGGAGATTTTTCGTATGTCTGAGAGGTGTGCGCAGGTATGCTGAAAGAACACCAGTTACGAGTGTTATACGTCTTATGTATTATAGTCCCCGTTTTTTACAAATTGGGATTGATTTTGCTTTGCAAAAACTACACATTCATACATGTAAAGTGACGGCAGTGTCAGTATTTTATTCTCAATGAAGTGTTTACAAGAATCTCGAGATTTAAAAAAAATAATGCGCATAACTCTCTTCTTCCCACATAATTATGCCATATCGAAGTCTAGACTCAATACAAGCCCGATAAAAGGTGATTCGAACTGGAACATCGACATTCTGTCATAGCATTCGCACGGCGTATGCTAAAGAGTTGAGAGGTTTACTTATATTATCAATGTGACGTTTCCATGATAAATGTTTGTCCAAAGTTAATCCGAGAAACTTACTTGAATTTTATTCCGGTATTGCAGCTCCTTCAATACGAATTATACTATCATACTTCATAATAAAGCAAGATTTAGCGTACTAAGACCTAAAACAGATTCCAGCAGGTGTATTTCAAGATAGTGTACTATGTCCAGTACTCTACTACCGAAAACAGAGAATGTTACAATTGTGACATTTATCAATGGTACTGTATTTATGGCTACCTAGAACAAAATAAACGAGGTTGTGCTAAAAAGGGAAAAAACGTCTAATTTAAATGAACACTTCACAACAGAGTGACTGGTCATTCTGTTTATGAAGTATTCAGTGTTTGTCAGCAATCAATTTATATCCCGTGCTAACACAGCTAGATATTTGGTCATGCAATAATGTGGGTAAATACTTTGGTCTGTCCATATACAACGGAGTTCTAATAATATGGATACAGACAGATTTCATTTTCGGTATAGAATTTAACTGGTAGTGTATCAAATATATATATACAGTAATTCCTAACTAAAATTAAAAACGTAACCGCAAATGCAAAGTACCGTAAGTAGTAATTGAAAATGACAGATGAACAAAGAAATAGGAAACTTCGCGATAGGTAGATAAAAAATAAAACAGAAAAATAACTAGCTTACTACATTTAAAAAAAGTAAATTTAGTACATTTGGTACAATCATTGATATTATATTTTCTGGAAATTATATGGAAAATCAGAACTTTTTCCTTTATTGCTTACAAGAATCACTATCACATGTATAGAACACAGTCTGTAGCAAAAGTCACTGACTACATTACAAACTACAGAACCTTCTAAATCGGCATCGCTTGAATTTACCGCAATTTGCATGAAATGTTTTGTTGAATTTGCATAGTTAATTAATTTTCTTAGTACAAAATACGTCAAAACGGACGTTTGACTACTATGCTATACATCTCTCAAAAAATCAGATCATTGCGTATTATTGTTTTCGAGAGTTGCCATTTACTAAACTGTTCGTTAGAAATTTTAAGTACATAGTTTAATAACCTATCTAGTATTTCACTTCATTACTAATCAGTTGGGAATAGTTTCCGAAACACCAAAACGTTTTTAACTGAAGTTAGAAAGTTTGCGACCCAGCACAATATGTCGCTACCAACTTTTATGTAATATATTTTTGGATAATAATATTTGATTGATTCAAGTTCATTTGTAAAAAGCGTATCCATGATATCCACAAATATATTTAGTTTCTGAGGGTTGTACAAAGTGGTTCAAAAGGGTGGCAAACATTAGTCAGGGATGAATATATCATAAGCCCAATACAAATGAATGGTAGAAATAGTATTTATCACTTGCATGCAAAGTATGCACGTGCTATGTACTCGGATACGTATTTGGTAGCATTAGTTCTAAATACATAAATCCAAGTAAATCCATTGAATTCCAATCAAAACATTGTAACTTTTGAAGTGGCTCCTATCCTCACTAGTAATTTTTGTATATCTTGTCAATCACTACTAACTGAAGCACATGTTTTAAATTTACAGAAAGAATAATAAAATTGTTTATCAAGCATTCTTCTGTTATTCTAAAAATTTAGTTAAGTACTGAGGTATCCACTCAATAAATAAGATAACTATATTCATAGAGGCAAACAAACTTTAAAGTATCTATTAAATCCAGTGAGTTAGAAACGACTGTTCAGGTTTCCTATATTAACCAGCGTTAATCGAATGAATTTTAACATAACATAATTTTAACATGTAGTTTCAAACCATTGAACAAAATTAGTTTCCTAGAAATGTATTTATATACTATATGTAAGATTTATAATATACCGAAATGCAAAACCTTTCAGGAAGGTGTATTTTATATTGCTACACCTTAGTTAGATATAAGAATTAAATCAAAAGTTGATAAAATAGCATTCGTAGCTTATTACGATATTTTACGTCAAAAATTAAAAACAGTAAGATCCAAACTTACCGATCGTCATAAACGAACCCAGCATCCAACGTATTATAGTACAGGAGGAATGCAAGCAGACAACATACAAGGCTGACGTAATCCATCTTCTGACACTATATTATCAACACCATAATTTTGGCAGTACCAGCTAGTAGGAAGCGAATCAAAGAAAACAGAAATCTATGATGTTGAACTTGTTGCATCTCCAGTGAGGCGAAATGGTTCACTTATACGCATCTATGGCTAGTCTTTCAGTTAAAACGAAAACAAATATCACTGTGATTGTCACTTTCTTGTATGTATTATCACACCAGTAGAGACCCACTACTGAAACTGGAATGACTCGAGGACTAAAAGATAAAAGAATTCACGTAAAAGTAGGACTCCATCGTAAAATTTTCGCTTCATGAAGTGTATTTTTGCTACTCTTCCTAGCCAAATTTGTTTCTGAAGGGAATATAATTCAATATTGACATTTCCAGCTTGAGATTGCAACATAGGGAACCTTTTGCGTTATCATCGTTCTTTGTTAGAACTTGGAACGATCTGCCGATAAAACGGGAAACTCTTTTTGTTCTTCTGGTTCTCTGCGAAACGGGAGTTATTTGCGCGGATAGAAGTACCGCAAACACTGAAACGTCTTCAGAAACCTGTTGGGATAGCGGAAGCCGAAGGAGCGCGACAGGATAACTGAACGTTCGTAGGCCAAATTCGTCTGATATATAGCCGCGACAAACGCTGCGCGAACACTGATCGGAGGATCGAACGGGGCACCGTTTGTTAGCGTCGCTTTTGAACGACCACACGCCCGCCTGGCTGAGCGCAAGCGTCGGTCGTCCTTTTATTTAACAGTGGACGAGAGACATTGCGAAGAGTACCGCACAGGTGGTAACTCTGTGGTTATGCACACAGTTTGATGGTGTAGAGATCTAACGATAAGATAATCTTGAATGTAAGCCTAATGAAAAGTGAAATAAATACACATTAGCTAACAGGGAGAAAAATATATTTAGTGTTTGCTTGAACGACATACAAGAGGTTGTTGTTAATTTCCTTTGTTTTGAAAACAGGAATACGTCTACTGTAAACGCCGTCATGGTATTAGTAAATACAATACGTTTTACATAATCTAAAACATAAACAACGCACCTATGGTCTAAGTTCAGTACATGAAGATAATCTAATTAATTTGTTTACTACATGTAATAGTAAATAAATCGGTAGAACTGTTACGAGTAGATTACATTATATATTCAATTACAAACGATAAAGTGCAGTACACACCCTTGTTGCTATTCCGCTAGCGCTTCCTGCATAAAGCAAAAAAATTATAAATAAAATGTACTTACATCTGCCTGTGCAATACTGATACAGTTTCGATCATAATTTAATAGTAATGTCAGGTAGAAAAACATTTAGTATTGTAAATATATCAGAAGTCCGTCTCGTAGTTACATTTCCGTCAGCGGACTGTACGCCTTAACTGTGTAAATGTATTTTGTTTATCCAAAGTATTCTGTTTATCCAAAAAGACTGCAGCTACGTTAACGTACTATTTTTGTTATAACAGGCAAACATTATAGAAAATTAGTTTTATTTGACTGTTTTGGAGTTTGGAATAAAACACGGTAGTAGTACTTTGTTAATGAAAAATAAATAAATAGATGGTTAACTACTGTCCGAGAAAATATACAACTAATAACGTTTAAATACGAAATGAGTATTATAATGTTGGATCCAATAAATACTAAGCGACTGCAAACTTGTTAATACTTCTTCTAATTCTACCACGGCGACCCATAAAATTTCTGTGCCAATTCGCTGAAATATCAAAAGGCAATAAATAATTAATAGTTGTCAATACTTTCGTTTAGTATGACGCAATAATGTTGACCATCTATGCTTGAAGACGAGATTGTACACAAGCTGTACAATAGATTGTGTCACTATTTTATATTGAATTTCAAAATACATTTTCATTGAAGAATTAGTCATAAACAGATAACTGATTGCACCAAGCATTGCGGGAGTTAAGCATCTTTTCCTGAATTTACTTTACAGTTTCTATCTAGCCAGTTCTAGCCAATCTTTCATAACCTCTTGAGTGTAGATAGTAGTTATTTAAAGGTGGATAGTTTTCATTACAATGCTCTGTATATGTATTTATATTATAGTATATAGCATATTATAGTATAGTAAACGTCATTTAGACATACAAATTATAAAATAAACGTTTTCGAAACAAATAAAGCGTGTTTCGTGCCAAATATGTATAACATAATGATTAATGCAGAAGGAACAAAATAAAGTATATAAACATACTAAACCACCAACAACTAATGGTAAGTGGAAGAAGATCTAAAGTAAGATAAGAAAATATGGGTAAATTATTTTAAGATACCGCTATCAGAAGATAAACAATCTGATGAAGTGAAATAGATAAAGATGGAGTTGAAATAGAGGAACCAATAGTAGAGGAAATAAAGCGAACGGAAGATGATATCAATAATAAGCTGATGCGATACAATTGCGGCGTAGTAGTATTTCCCGACAATAACAATAAAGATATGAATTGAAGAATATATCAATCAGCCCGTTACAATTAGTTGTTAGACCCCAACAATATGTAAAATTATGCCCAAGAGACAAGAATCCCAAGAACAGTAGAAAAACCCATGGTTCAATACCAACACGACTTTACTAAGATAGATCAACAATAATCCTGGACTCTAAACTGTTATTCGATAAACACATCCACTATATTACAGAGATATAAAATGTTAGGTTTTATCATCAGGACATGTCGTTATTTCAGAAACATATCAACATTAAAAATCTTGTATTGCGCTTACGTATTCAGTCATCGGAATGCACATTTATATTACTCATATTAGTCTTTATACTTTATTACTCTACTCTGGATACTGTTTTGGATTCTGTCTGTCTGTTTGTATCCTATATGCTTAATAAATAATAAAATAAATAAAATACAACAGATTCCATACCTAATATAAATAGGAAAAAGCAAAAGAACATAAGATCGATATTCAAGTGTGATCTATTGATTTTATACATTTTATGGCGTTTGATACTATGAAGAGGGACAACCTACTATCGGCAATGGATAAATTCAATATCCGTCCGCAATGAAAATTTACAAATTCAACAGTGCAGTGAGCAACAGAATAGTTTATGTTAAATACAGAGCAGAAACAGTCACTCACTTCTATCTTATTTAACCTAGCATTAGCATGTAAAACAAAAATAAAATGGCGAACATAAAATAACGAAAGCAGTGCAACTGCTACCATATTCAGACGATATTGTACTAATAAGAAAAGAAAGACAGCAGATGTTGATAAAGGTGATCGAAATAATAAAGAACCGAAAATGACGCTACATCTAAGCGGAAAGGAAACCAAAGTAATGGAGCTTGAAAATAAACAGTGTAGCAATAAATACGTTAATATTAGAAAGTACTTAGTTTAAAGTATACGGTTGATCGTATACAACGTTAGGATACAATATTTTAAAACTGACAGCCGCAAGTAGAGAAACTTGCTCTTTCTTTGCCTTACCAAAACTTTCGAACACAATATTCTACAAACTGAAGATGGTGTACATCCATGGAATCATTCGATGAATTTCTGACATGACTCACATATCAGCTGAAGTGAACGATATTTTTAAATTACTATTGCGAATTTTAGGCGTACATATTTATATGGACAGGTTAAAACCGTTTTCCTCTTGTTTTTATTATTGTTTTTCCTTAACAATTTTACAGAGTCCTACGAAATCAACCTTTAAAATGAAGTAATTTCATCGCATTCATTGTTTTTAACATCGCAACTTAAATTTCGGTATATCTGTCTTACTACTACATCTTGACTACTAATTTGTTTTATGAAAATATGTATGTATTCATTTTAATACCAAATTAAATAACAATTGATTTCCTAGATTTATAAAAGTGCTGCTTGAACGTCATATTCAAAAAATATAATCTCATATAAGTTTATAAAATAAATAATGTTTCTTAGTTTAGAAAATTAAAAATCTTGTTAATTTTGAAAACGAAAAACCATATCCATATGGCCGTGTTCGTGTGCTCGATAGCGATACCTTTAGTGTAAGCGAAACACACATATGTAGGTGTCCGTGTGTTAGAACGGTAAATAAGTAGACGCAATGTTCTACTGGATTACAATAGAGCTAGTATTACACATATCCCTATAATGTACTCCCATTTGTCCAAAAAATCCACATCTATCGTCTTCTTTACCGTTCTAATACATAGACAGACACCTCTGTGTGTTTCGCTTACACTACCGGTATCGCTATCGTGCAAACGAACACGGCCATATGGTATATGTGTATACAATCAGCGAAATTTCTCTAGTCCCCTCTAATTTTATAGTTCCTTTATAAACATTTAGCCGATGTGTCAGATACATTATTTTGTCAATATCACAACTGATCGATACTTGTGTAGAGGAGTATAAATACAAGCGAAATTTTTATAAACCCACAGACTTAAACAGACAACATCAAACATTACCTTTCGGCGTAACAAGCCTCTAAATATCCTTAAAAGTTTATTGTTAAATATGTGTATAAAGTAGTATCGAAGTATATAATTATAATTTTCTATGTATTTATTTTGTTTATTAATTTTGTGTTAATGGACCTATAGTAATTCCGCTGTTTTGAGTTACTACATATTATTGTAAATATTCTGTCTATAAAATATATTAATTTTTTTAATGTTATTTTCTTTTGTGTCTGTGTAGATCAATATTAACTTTGATACATAATTTACCGAAAATATTACGAAAACAAAATATTCTGTTCAAAAATTTATATGGCGCTATAGAAATTTCGCCGAGTGTAGTAGTCATTCTTTTTACAAGAATTTATGTGATTAAAAAAGGGCTAGTTTTAGAATGAAGTTGTTGTAAATCAAGTAGTCTTAGATTGTAGAGAATCGGAAATAAACATCAGTAAAAGAAGATAGGTAATTCCGCTTGAAATAAGAAAGTTGAGACACATTATCGGTGCAACGAAAAAGAATACCTAGTAATCTAAAATTATTTGGAATTAAAAGTATGTTTCCCAAAATTGTTATTTGACAAATTCCAAATCGCAATGTTTATTAGTAATATACTAGCTTTTCTACTCGCAGTTCGCTCGCGTAGACTGTAAGATTTGTATAGTGTTTTTATCATAATTGAATGTGTATGTTGTTACGCCCATTGATCATATTAATCAACAAACCCTACAAACAGTGTATACCATAACAATATTATTTCCCATTGAAACTCAACGGATCATGTAATACACGTGAAATAGTTGTCGATGTTCCTATACCTATCTCCGCCAACTTTAGTGCACCACCCTTATATAATTGAAAGTTTTAAAATTTCTGTATTTCTAGACATTGATCTAGGTAAGTATACAATGCTACTACAGTTTAATTTGATTAAGTCGTTTACGCTGATTAAGTTCATTATTAATTTGTAATCTTCATTACCTTGTATGTAAATTTACGATAAATTACAAAGTATAATAATATGTGTGCACATTATTTACATAATTCGCATCAATTTGTTCCGGAGTAATCTCTTAGTGGAACTGAACGACCACAGCAAGTTTTTGTATATATCTCGATCAGTTTAGATATGTTTGTCAAGACTAAAGTCTAAAACTTATGCCCATGCCGCAGGATACTTTTGTCACGGAAGACAACGTTAGAGGTTATTCTCTTTAATTTATGTCAATGCAAGCCTCATGGGAAGTAATTAACATAAACAAGGGTTTTCATTACGTTCATAATCTCACTTCCGGCAAATCAAACAAAAATACGGGGCTCTCGCAGACGCATCCAACAGTCATGGACATATACACACAAATGTTCTCTTACCACACACAGCAAAATTACGATCTTTCGACACGAACTGTTATAAACACAACTACAGTGTTTATCGCCGTAAGTGTTACAACGTATGCAGAGTACGCGAAGAAGATGTGCAACACTACATATGGTTTTATTATCGTTTTAAATATTTTACTAGGTTTGTCTCCTAGTTTATTGTGAATATACCTATGTATAACAGTAGCGTGTTTATTGTGTGTAACATACACACTACAACAAAAGAGAGCAATTATATAAATCAATTAAATTTCATTAGTAGTAACTAGATAGAACCAAAGTTTTGTGTTCAAACCATTAATCATACAATATCACGGCAAGGTCCAGACTTCGGTACCTGGAATATACGACAGAAAGTTACAAGATTAAAGCTTGAAACTTACCCTACAAGGAAAAATTCAATATAATAGAATCTATAGTGCTCTAACGTTATCCTGCTATTGCACAATGTCAAAGTAATACACATAGAGATTTAACCTATACATTCGAAAGCAAGAGATAATATATTAGACATATCGAAACATTGTACATACATAACAGAGACTCTCAAACAATTTCCGTCTAAATACCATCAAATCCAAAACTTTCAAGTTATCCGGGAAATAATAAGAATAAGTAATATTTAGGCTATAGTGTTGCATGAATAAGATTTCGTAAAGAAGGGCAGGAATATGTACAGTGATGTGCGTTAGTACTGACTCAAAGTGGCATAAAACTTTATAAATATAATCCTTATGTACAACGATAGATAACCAACTGCCCTCGAGGGGTGAGTCGGTACTAAAGCACATGTTCACTCGGTTGATTTAAAATCGACTCACCCGGCAAGCGACGTAGACCTAACGTCGCATACAGAAACTTTCAACATTTAACTGGATGTTTGTAGTAATAAAGCAATTTGCTTAGGAGCGGGTAAAATAGCTATGTAATGTGAAATGAATGGGAAGATCGCTGCAGAAATATATTCTTTTTCAGATACTTTTAATACCTGCGTTATTACGTAGTATAGCGTTTACCAACACCCATTACCATTAATGACATGTAAACGCAAATAAAATAATAATACAAATCAATTTTAGAACCATAAGAAAAATTATTTATCAAAGCAGATAGACAGGACTATGTTCATCTTAAGTTTGTTTCGTTAAAAACACTGATTTTATTCGAGAATTAATAACAAAACACACAGTAAACAAATAACAATAATAATTTATTTCAAATAATAGAGAAGATAAACGAAAAGGCAGTCAAACTGAAAACAAATTAATGCACAGAAAAAACTTTTGAATTATTGGTTGGTTCTGAAGGACATTTTCTGCACCATCATGCGAACATTCATTCTCTAAAGTATATGTAATAGGGTGAATCGAAAAACACGTTTTTTTCTGCAACACAATTCTAATAGCACGAAAAACTTGTGCATAGGCGTCATTATAAATAAAATAATATTTAAAAATTTTTTTTTCAAAATTTGAAATCGGACAGAAGGCCTAAAGTTACCAAAAAAAAAAATCAAAATCCCGGTAAATTAAAAAAAAATGCAAAAATTACAAAAAAAATACATTTTTTGTTGTAATAGTGAAAAAAGTGTTTTTAAGAGTGTCCTTAATGCATACAAAAAGTAATTAGACCCATTCTTGTTTTACTGAATTCGCGCAAAAGACCTAAAGTTGCGAGCACGGTTGCCGCCATGAAAATATTATGTTGGCTATGATAATGGATGAGAGACCACACATTAGAGAACTTGGCTACAGGAGGATCCTTAAACCCAGAAATGAGCCATCGGCTGAAGGTTACGTAAGAGACTTCAAAATACCTTCAATAGATTTTAGTGCAAACGACTATACCGAAGTAATTCATTGGTCAATCTGCAAGTTAACACCGCCGTCACTACTGTCCAAGATGCCAACTGAACACATTGCTTCTCTGTTGAACGCCACGCCCAGTCAGTTGAGAGGTATGCAAAGCTGGTTACAGAAGCAGCAGAAAAAGTGTGCGGGCATGAAAATCGAGATGGTTATATTAGAGCAACTTTAAAATCAAGACAGCTGATGCCCACATTTAATTAAAAGTCAGAACTCAAAGGGGCTTCTATGTAAATAATATTTTGCCTACAACGAACATATGCATTATACAAAGTAAATAGTTACTGTAAATATTGTAAATAAAATTCACCCTGGTTGGTTGGTTGCGTAGGGTGGATGTGGAAATCACTTGTTACAGTCTTATTACAAACCTAATGTGTTAAATAAACACTCATCAGATATGGAAAACGGCGTTTTTACGGGACTATAACTTAACTTATATTTGAATGGTTTTTAAACTATTACAAATTAAAAATAAAACTTTTATGGGTTTTGGCACATGTTTAAAAATCGTCGAAAATCATGAAATATCGTTTTTTTGCGATACAACCCCCAACTTTAGACCTTTTGCGCGAATTCAGTAAAACAAGTATGGGTCTAATTATTTTTTGTATGCGTTAAGGACACTCTTAAAAACACTTTTTTCACTATTACAACAAAAAATGTATTTTTTGTAATTTCTGCATTTTTTTTTAAATTTACCGGTATTTTGACTTTTTTGGTAGCTTTAGGCCTTCTGCGCGATTTCAAATTGTGAAAAAATGTTTTATTAATATTTTTTCATTTATAATGACGCCTATGAGCAAGTTTTCCGCGTTATTAGAATTGCATTGCAGAAAAAACGCGTTTTTTGATCTACTCTAATATGTAATAGACTTTTATATCTTGCCGCCATACATATTCTTATTCATGTAATTTCTTAATTACATAAATACTTATAATTATAGTGAAATTGTATGCGATTGCGATTTAACTATACATATGTTAAGCTCGCATTAAGAAATTATCGGTTTAGGAATTTATAAATGATCCCTTGCATATGAAACTGGATTAAATAGAAAAATATATTGTATATACATAGATAGTAATTTACATACGTAGTAATTTAGATACAGTTGACCATACAATTACTGCTTTGCATTTGGTGGCCGCAATAAAGCATACTTTTAACGGGTTTTATGGCAGTTTGAGTCGATTCTAAATCAACCGAGTGTACATACTTACAAATACCGAAAATATATATATCGGAGACAAGTATTCTACATCTCATATTTTACCACACTAGGTAAATTGTGATAGAACGAAAACGTTCGAAAGTTTTGTTTAATGTGGATATTCAGTAATGTAGAATATGGCTAAAGGCATTTTTGATTAAGATGACATTATCGTTTCGTATAGATTTAATTATCTGATTATAAGTTACTTTATCCTAAACTTTGAAGAAAACTGATAGGACTCAAATACATTAGTTACGTGAGTTTATGTATGAGAGATGCCGATGCCAAGCATAGATCAGGAAACATATTTCCAGCAATACAACAGTTAATCATGTGCGTGATGTAAATAACGTATCATGCGATAACGCATTTGGTAACATATGAGTTAATGCTGGCGATGCCCGAAGCAGTTGATACTACCAATATTGTGATTGATATCTGACAGAAATTATCATAAAGTAAAACTACCATGTTTATTATGAATGAAGTTAGGATGATTCTTAGAAATTGTACTAGTATAATAAGTTAGGTTAATTTAGCAGTAAGATTTTCTTTGGTAGTAAGTGAGCTGGAGTAGTTTGGATTTAACTTTTCTTACTAGAAATATTTACGCTATTAAGATGTTTAACTACAGTATTACTTGATCTGTGCCTAGTGACTTGAAATCACAGTCAATCTTCTTTTCTATGTGGAAGGTGTACACAGTTATAAATTTAGTGTAAATAATTTACACTAGCCTGTATTTATATAGGTCGACTCTTTTTAGAGTAAAATGTTAACACGGAGTGCACAGGTAAATTTTAGAGTAAACATCTCTCTACGTAGTGTAAACAAATTTACTCTACTTTTACACGTTATAGATATATACGGGTGAAATTAACATTGTTTCCATAAGAAATTTTACACTATCTTCTACCATCTTTGTGTGGATGAATGCTTGTTATCCTTTACTGCTCGATTTAGTGTGAACTTGCTATTAGAGACAATTTAAAGTAAGTATATTCTCTACATTTCTTACTCTAAAATATTTACCAATAACACTAGATACTTTACACGGCTCTATTTTCGAACTGTGTAGGCAATATGATTTAAATTAAAAATTTATTTGTGGATTCAGTGATTTCATTGGCGGATACAATTTACGTTTACTTTGTCTCAGTCTCACTAACAACTTGAGGTTTTCACTGAGACATGGTATATACCCGGTTTTATAAATTTATAAGATTTTAGCGGTGCATGTAACACGTGTAGCGATAGTCAACAAATGACTCACAAAATAATTTCCGTATTAATGTCTGTTAATCTATAGGTAAATTTTCATAGAGCAAATTTAAATCTCTAATGAATTTTTTGGAATCAGAAGTTTCGATAGAAAGTAAATCTAGGTTGCGAAATTAAAGCTATAATAATAGATGAGCATGGTCATAATCAGATTATTCATCTGGGCCAGCGTATGCACAAGAGATCATGAACGAAATATTTGTCCTTGTTTGACTATAGCTTACTTTCTTCAAATAAATTTGCCGTATTTGCCAAAATAATAATGTCTGCTATTAATCACACAATTCCGGAAAAGAAATTTTACTACTCACTTCTATTAATTTCCAATTATGTATAAATTTAACTGTTTATATCATTTTATTTATAATAAATAGTAAATTGCACTGCTATTGGGTGTTTTTATGATCTTCTAGTACAGGTATCAGAATTAGAACCACCTTGAAACAACATTTATTCTTGGAAAGCTCAGAAAGCCAAAACGGCTAAAAGGCCGCTGATAGTGTAAAACAAAAGATGCAGAAAAAGAACTGAAGGCAAGCATAAATCTAAACGACGTAAAACATATTACATAATTAGTTTCATTTTATATTGCAATACTTATTTTTATACTAGATGCACAAAATTAGGATAAGCGCACACGACAGTAAGTTTGAATAAAGCAAATGTGAATAGTTAAATCTTGCATCAACAATGATCAGGCAATATACTATTCCTTTAAAGTCGTACAAAACCGTAGAATTGTAATCAAAAAAAAAAGATAAAACAAAAGTGGCGAGTTGAAAATCTTTTTTAAACCATTGAAATTTATGCCGTCTAACTCGTTATAAAATTAACTTTTGTGATAAAAAAGAAAGTGTAAATACGTAGTAAATAATATCGAATATAAATCGAAACGCATCGCTGTATGGAGATGAATGACAGTGATTATTAATTATGTTTAATTATCATTTTCAGTACTAGCCGCATTACCAAGAATTTCTTTCCTTAATTTGATATATGTACGGCTAAGATGTAACATTCTTTGAATGTAAGTAATACAGTCAATTTTAAGTACTTTCCATTTTATTTTTTGTGAAATAAACCGTTACAAATTTATTGTAAAAATACTTATTTTTTTCTGCGCCCGTTAGTCACATAGCAGCTTGTACATTACTGCCTCAAGTTCGCAAACTTTTTTTGGGGTCCACCTATTCACAACATATTCTAAAATGGTTGAGCAGTAGCATTGGCTTCGGTTTTAATAAAGATAAGAATGGGATTTGAGTAAAAATACAATTTAGATATAAATTGCAACCCAAAGCTTAATTACTGCGATACTATTATACACAATTTTATTCGCTTCTCTCGAGTTTATGAAACTGCTCCTTACTGATAACCAGCAGTAAGTATTGTATATAGCTGTCTAGCTCACATTAGCATTATTATTTATAATACCGCCAGAAAATGTATGGTAATTTGCCACAGTTCACATTCTAAACTATACTTTGTTCTTGTTTAATTCTCAATAAGTTTCCTACTTCTTTCATTATTACTTCATACTTACTTACTAGTTACTGATTTATATTTTGTATATAACATGTATTCTAAAGACGGAGTTAATAAGAAACGTATATAGTAATAAAATTTATTATTCAAATTAAATCCATGGGTTCAAGCTGTAAAAGCAAATCACACCAAACAGATATTATTCTTCTGACTATTTCGTTTTTGCTGCTAATGTAAGCTAGGCTATACACTTGAAGTATTATTAGCTTTCACACGGTACTTGACTTGTATTTGCTAAATACCATTCTTGTCATAAAATTTCTTATTTCTGTGTGTTTATTTCTGCGTTGTACGAAATTAAAACCAGTTATGAAGTAAACACTAATGTTCCTTCGGCAGTCTAGCCACACAGATGAGTGTCACTTCAACAACATACTCTCAGCATCCCTTTGATCAGATCTTCTAACCCATTCCATCCATAACATTTTCTGCTTGAGAAGCAATATTATTTTGTAATAGTCGCAACATTTGTCCTCATTTAAGACGTAGGGGTGCCAGATGTGAAGGGATAAACCATCGGAATAGATCGGAGCTTAGAAATAGGTAAATCCAAATATGTAAAAATATACGAGAGATTCCATTGAAAGTAACAAAGTAGATGGCGATTTCCGGTATAACCAGAAGCGCTAGAAATCTAATAATATTTTAATTGTAGAGAACATAATCGACTACGCCACTATAATTATGAATTTTCAAATTTATATTTTGGGCAGAACCCCATAAACTTCTAATCAACGTTCTCGCTGAGACACGCTGTATATAGCTAATGCTTTTGATACTTATAATGCATAATTAAAAGTAAAATTGGTTTAAAGTTCAAATTATAACGCTGGTCAATATCACTTTTACCTTACAAGTACCAATAGTTGTATTTTGTGCAGTGTTGTTTTCAAATATGTGTTCAGAAGTTCTCCATTGATCAATTTAATTTTCCGATATATTTTATAACGTTTCGTCCATTGTCAAATAAACGCTTCTAGAGCATTGTAACTGTCATGGAACTAAATGAGCTAACACAAATAGTATCGTTCCTATTGTTGTGTAGATTCAGCCATGTATAAACATGTGTCAAACGTGGTCGACTAGTGTAGCACTCATATAAATGGAATAGTGGGGACACAAAAAAAGCCACTACATTAGAAAAGAAAGGCATAAACACCAACCATTCATTCCTGGACAGAAATATTTAAAATGTTACACATTATGTAATCCAAAGAAGGGGTCTCTGCTCCCGTTACATATCAAACCAAAATTAATTGAGAATTTTGTTAAAGCTGTCGTAAATGCCCCTGACCTCATGTACTTAAATCAGAAGTTTCCTGAAATTAGAAATACAAAAGTTAAAGCAGGAGCATTTGTGGGTCCACAAATACAATCATGATAAAAAGTTAAAACGACTATTGTATGCACAGTAGAAAGCAGCTTGGCAAGCATTCTAAAACGATACTCACTGTTTTTGAGAAATCGGAAGACGGAAAATTACCGTAATATTGTCAACGTCTTGTAAAAATGTGAGTTGCAACACGTCTTTAAAATTACAATTCCTATACTCGCACCTAGATTAGTAATGAACATGGGAGCAAATTTCATCAGAAGATATCAACTGATGAGCTACCATGCACATCGAATCTTAATATGTTGATTGATTATTATTGTACCACCATCGGATATGCACCATAGATGAAACATAGCAGAAAATCTTCGTTTATTACTCTCTAGGTGAGTCAGAATGTTTGAATATTATGTGGTTAAGTTTTTTTTTTCGTTTCTCACTGTAGTAGCTACAGAGAACTCAAACACAATTATATTGTTTCAATCAATTGAACGAAGAATCGCTTGATATTGATTACGAAACGTTTGACTGATATCGTATGTATATTTAAGATATTCTTTCATAAAGGGTACGATGACGAATTAATTCAGGTTCATCTTCAACGGGATAATGTTCTAGTTGAACTTTAAAATATGTTAAGATTAGCTAATAGTAATTATCCTAATAGGTTCTATGTATATAGCCCTCCTTGTATTTCAAGGGATCTAACATTTCAAAATTGCTGTAGGTTTGGCAAATTTAAAACTAATATTCACAAAAATCAGTATGTAAACTATGGGCGTAAGGCCACAGTCACTCGACGTGGACACGCTGTATAAGCTGTAGTTTTGACAGCTGAAACCTGTCAAACTGTCATAATTATGACAATTTGCTGGTGTTACACAGGTTTTCGCTGTCAAAACTACAGCTTATACAGCGTGTCCACGTCGAGTGACTGTGGCCGTACGCCTATAGTTTACCTACTAAAATCAGCAACATGATCTAGATAGAATGACAACATCGTGTGTTTGGCAATGTGGGGCTAATATACAGCAAAGAACATTTTATTTATACTAATAATATTTAATTTATCTTATATACTTACAAAACTTTAATTTTTGTCAAAAGTATTGTTTCTTTTAACAAATATCTACATTTTAAATCAAAATGATGAGACAAATGTTTTTGACTGTTACCTCAATCAAAGGTTGATTTGTATATCTATGAAAATTTCAACTTGCTATTATTCCAAATTAAAAATCTTGTATGAAGTCGTGTACCATCAGTTACGTACACCCTATATCTGTGGAATAATTCAAGGTACGTTTCCGAATATAACAATATTATTCGAATACATCATAAGTTCGAAAACGCCTGCCTTATTCGTTTAACATATACATATATGCGAAAGACAAGTTTAATTTGTGAACGAAGGGGACGAAGCCAGCCAAACACGTGACATGCATCGATAAAAATGTAATGGAAATTGAAATTAATATTTTATATGGGTCGTAGAAGCGTGGAATATCTTTTGTGCTACATAGTGTTTGAGCTCAGAACTGCTGTTTCTCTATATCAGACAATTTATAAAATCCCCAAGGTAAAACTGGCTTTCTCTGATTCTTTTTCACATTTCCTTAGTAGCAGTCGGCTTTGTGGTTAGTAGTGAAATTGGAAAAATGGTCTGCTACCAATTTTCTCGGGAAAAATTAGCGATTCTCAGCTTGATTATAAAGACACTTTTTGATGTTACCTAATTCATGGAATAAATAAATCAAATAAAAGTGATGTATATTGATTAAACTAAGCTGCTAGTTCTGTGTAGGTCGTAACTTCAAAATAGTAATATTCATTTATAGTTCACTAATCGCACCTAGCAGTGTATCTAGATAAGTAGAAACCGATTATGCAATAGGTTGCTTACAGGAATCGATATTCGCGTTATTACTATGTTTCATAGCAGACCCGTACAACAGAACATTAGATCCAAAAATGATCGCAAACACCGCATGGGTGTAAGAGTAATATAATTAAGTATGCTAGCAATATTTTATAAATTTGCTGGTAAATTGTAGGTTACATACAAAGAGTTTTTCATTTCTAATCATAACCTTTCATACCTACTTCTGGTGTAAAGAAAAGTTGGAATGAGTAGTTACAAACAAATTAGTGCAGTCCGTTTCAATGGAAAACTTATGTTTACTATCTTTCAATAAGCTGTTTTAGTCAGATCTCCGGATACTTTTAACAAAAGCAGATCGGCACTACCTTGATAACTTATTTATTTTTTCATAAGTACTTACTAGAAGTAGAGGAAACAATTATGTACCTTGTAACCGATTTAATTGAAACTGTGTACGGTTCTAGTACTCCTAAATAGTTGTAAACCGTCACCTTTCATTTCTACACTACTCAAAGTTTAAGACAATAATAGATCTTGGAAGTTATCGATACATTGTTAATAATTTGTGACATACACCGCTGTATTGAACGCAAATGTAAAACAATTACTATAGCATGTTATTTTAATGGCTTTCATAAATTATTACTTTAAGTATGTCACAAATTTAAGACTGTATAAATGTTATAATATAATATTTCAATTCCTGAAGTATTTCCACTTGTAGGTCATAACATATATTATGTAGATATATTAATTGTATTTCTCCTTAGCTCCACGAGACAAGGAGCATTTACAAGTACATTAAGGTCAGAGATAGATGTATGAATAGTCAATAATGGCACGAAGTGTATCGCAAATACCGTATATTTTGCGGTGGTAAAATACTTCAATATCTACTGCATTATTTTTACATTATTAAAAATTATGGCGATAGCCAGAACGATGAATATAAATATTTCGATACATTATTAATACCCAAAATTATTTCAAAATAATAACAATAAACAAAGTTATTGATTATTGCAGTACTTGCTACGATAATAGTGAAATATTGAGAAAATAAAAACATGATCTTTGTCTATAATAAGGCTAGTACTAGTAGGTGACGGACGAGGGCATGGCGAAATATGTGCATTTATGTAATAGCTTATCTTTAAATTCTGGTGATCGGGCAAACTAATGCACTGATTTTAATAATCGTAAGCAACAAAGAGCTTAAGCTGTTATATAGAAAAGGCAAGTATTTTCAGAGAGGATACGTTACTGAATATTTGCGAATACGTATTGTGTAATTTTTTTTTTTTTTTGTAATGTGTGGTGGGTGCTTAGTTGCAGTGACTCCGTAAGCTGTATTACTTGTCTGGCTATCACTGCAACTCTTGCGGTGTAGTTTAGTGTGTGTAAGTTGTGTTTAAATAGTAGTAAATAAATAATAGTAGTAATAGTAGTAATAAATAATAGTAGTAAATAAATAATAGTTCGCATATGTGGATCAAAATATAAATAATCGTTAGTGAAGTAAACATTCATCGTTATTCCCTAAGTAACGCAGTCATAAATAACGTAATTAACTTGTATGTTGTCGTTGTGTAGGAGTAAAAAGTCGTAATTGCATATTTATATTTTGATATATCTTGTAAAGAGGAACACTCCGAAACATAAATTTAATTTTTTGTACTTACAGCAGCACCGCAAATCGCAAATAACTAAAGAGAGGTAAAATGTCGCTGGTTCATTTCTGTCGTTAAACACTGAATACTACAGAAACAAAAGGAGACGTTTTACAACACTTGATTGGTTGTAATAACATATCAAACTCACCATGTTCGAATAATCTCTTCTCATTGCAGTAACGTAAAGGCACCCTCATATCCTATTGTAGTGGAGAACGGCATATTTCATTATCTTTTTCCGTCTTAAAAAGGTACAACCTATTAAAGGCAAAAACGTCCGATGCTGTGAATTCCGGATAGAATGTCTGGCTTTTTACATTGTTCTTCGGTGACGGTAGCCTCGGTACTGTGAAAGGAATAATGGATTGATGAAAAAGATGCAAAAGAACAATTACGTTGATTACTCTCGTCAAAAGAAAAGATTTAATCAAGTAGATTATATGGTTGCTAACGGAATCAGACGGTGCTGCCTCGTACCCTCGATATTTTAATGTTATAGGTGTACTCAATGTGAATCTAGATATCAACTTTTAAACTGATAGAAAATATTGAAGATTTATTGTTATAGTTAGGTTGGGATCGTTTTCATAAAATTTGTGAATTAGTACTGAACACTGTCACTATTTGAATAACAGCTACTATCTATAAAGGATTATTGCTTTTGTTAGTACGTATAAACTGTAATAGTTTGCAGTAAAAATTCGGTCGAATTTCTTGTAGGTATATGTATATCGTACCTTATTTACTACGTTTCTTGTGATTTGTATATTATTAGTAAATGCTGTACATTGGAGCTGAGCAAACCGTTGACTGTAATCAACGGTGGAGTGCCAAATAACTACAGGATGATAGCACAACTATCCAATACAGAGAAACTATTTAATGAAAAATACAATGCTTTTACCACACCAGAGGCAAGGTCGCACTATTTTGGTGTCTCGCGCCGTTGACTCGTTGACTTATTTTCTAGTATCCCCTACCCAATTTTTGCTTCTGAAGAAGACACTTCAGTGCCGAAATATCAAGTTAGTAGCTTTGTATTTTACTATGTTTCTTGTCTTTTTGTGCTTTTATTTATTTTGCACAATAACTGAAGCTTTGAAAAATATTTTCTTAGTGTTCGTGAATTCTTAAACTGCAGCACGTGCATAGAACCAGATACGAATGCTTATATTTACAGAAATATCCAAATGAAATTATGAAAATTAATAAAAAGATACATTTACAAAAAAAAGATACAATTTATTTTATTTAGAAACCTTTTACGAAAAAAATATTATACAATCACCTAACTCTTTATAGTCAGTGAACCAAATAAAACAATAATTAAAGGAAATGGATGGATTAAGGATAAAAGAGAGGATGTTGCGGTACTGTTTATGAATAGAAAACTAGAAGTAACGGATATTGATGCGAGGGACGGGTATCTAAGAATAAGCTTTGCTGTATTGGACATTTAGTGCTGCTACATATCGCCAAATATTAATATAGACGAATATGTGGAGAATGTGAACGAAGTAGTAAGCTGTGTACAAACTCGGACGAGGGAAGCAATTATTGCTTTGGACTTAAACGCTAAGTCAGCGCTGTGGGGATCTCCGGTCGCTGATACAAAGAGGGGACCACTGGATGAAGACTATTGTAGCACTAGACCTGGTGGTACACAACACAGGGAGCGTACCAACCTTCGTAAGAGGAGAATCCACATCTTTTATTGATGTAACAATATCTACCCAGATGGCAAAATATATTGGGAACTGGTATGTATCGGAGCAGGAAAACCTAACAGACCACCGTTTCATTCACTATCACATAAAAATTGATAAGACAGCTAAACCACCTGCTGAACGGAGAAGATACGAAACAGACTGGGATGCTTACCAGGCTAACCTGGAACTTAGACTATGCAACATGGCGAATGAAGAAAGGCGCTCATACAAAATATGCACAGAGGTCATCAGAAATCCCTATACTACCAGTACAAAAGAACGTGTAAGAGGAGAGAAAGCTGTGCCCTACTGGTGGAACTATGACATCGAAGAAAAACGAAAGCAGTATACTACATACAGAAGGAGCTATACAAGAATGGCAAAAAAGGGCTCTGATTGTGAGGAAAAGTCGAAGATCAGGGAAAAGTACAGGGTGTCCCGTTTCAACGTGGATCTTAGATATCTGCCATATTTATGAAAATAGACAAAAAAGTTATAAAGAAAAGTTATCCCAATTTATGTTCTGCATAACCTAAAAATATGTTTAACTATACAGAGTGTCTCAAAAGTAGGTAAACACATACTTGCTCCGTTATTTTAAATGGGACACCCTATATATTTTGGCATTTTTGAATAGTACGCTAAAAAATATTCCCACTTTATATAAACCACGCTACCCCTATTCATAATAGGTGTTTTTCGTATGCCGCGATAGCTTGATCCTGAAACTAGTTATCGAAATGAAATCAAGAATATGTAAACTATATAGTCCGATATAGACAATGACATCAACAGAAGATGAATACCTACTACCGGTTGTCAGAAATGAGTCAACGCATTTCCGGAACTTCGTCTCCAGATAACTTCATTTTTTTAAATGGCACACTATATATTTTGTTAGATCGATAGATTCCTCATTCTAATACCTTTCCATTCATGTATATAAAGTACCATGTTTGCTTTTATACTTTTCAAGATATTTCATAGATTTTACGCAAGCTACAAAAATGTCTAGAGTATGCATACAAAATGTTCATCAATCATTAAAAACAAAAAAAAATTATAATAAATGTTAAAAATTATGCCTTTTTCTCTTACCGAAATATTAATTTTTCTTTGAAAATTGATTTTAACTCTCCTCGACATTTCAGGAGTTATTGATGTAAAAGCTTATACAATTCTTTCTCATATATTTTGTTCAATGGTAGGAAGTTAGGTGGTCTACTTGGATACCTCCCTTCATACCCTCTCTTCGTACCCTTTCTTCCCTAACTTCGTACCTAGATAACTTATTTTTTTTAATGTGACACTGTATATATATATTTTGTTAGATGGATAAATTCCTCATATTAATACCTTTCCATTCATGTATATGTATATATTAAGCATTATGTTTTATCTTAAATTTTCCAATAGATGTAGTGCTTTTGACATAAGCTACAAAAATTTTGTTCGGATACTGTAAATAAATATCTCAACGGCTATATTTATTTATCGATACCAACTGATGCAGATTGTCAAAGAATAATTCTGTCTTAAACGCAATTAACAAAAGGATCGTTATGAAATATTCAAACGAGAAATTAACTTATATGATTTATTTAATTAATCGGTGCTGGTAGCCTTGGACGTGCGAAACGCATTTAACGCCGCCAATTGGTACCGAATTCTTAGAAAACTAGAGAACAGGAAGATATCACAATACCTAGTAAATATTATTGCCGACTAGTTCAGTCGACTATATGTGCAATCTTTGACACGAGAGGCAGCTTTAGCGAGCACTTGAAACAAGTCACTGGGAGAGCAGATAATAGGATGGGGCGTCTTATGAGGCTGATGCCAAATATCGGAGGACCAAATAGCTCCAAACGTACGGTACTTACTGGAGTGGTACACTCAATTCTTCTATATGGTGCGCCATTATGGCAAGGAGCATTGACCCTTAAAAGAAATAGACACCTTCTAGAAAAGACGCAGCGAAAGGTGCTAATTAGGGTGGCCGCAGCATATCGGACTGTACCCACGGTGGCCCTGCAGGTGATCACGGGGATCCCACCAATAGACCTGCTAGCACAGGAAAGGAAATATATCTACGAACGAGGCAAGGAGATACCAGTTAGTGAAGCGAAAAGATGCACAATAAATACGTGGCAGGAAAGATGGACAAATGGCACACTGAAGGGAGAATGGACAAGAAAACTAATAACGAACATAGAAAGATGGACCAAATGTCAGCATAGAAGTGTGGACTACTACCTCACGCAGGTATTGACGGGGCATGGCGTCTTCAGGGCATATGCGAGCAGGATAGGGAAGGTATGGAACGGCGAGTGCGCGTACTGTGGAGCTACAGACACTGCGGACCATACTGTATTTTCGTGTGCCCGATGGATCGATGCGAGGGAAGCGGAGAAAGAAACCTGGGGAAGCATATTGCAACAGATAACTTGATAGACATTATGTTAGAATCTAAGGAAAACTGGAAAGAAATCCACAAGATGATACGAAAAATAATGAAGACGAAGGAGATCGATGAAAGACAAAGACAAAGACGTGAAGGTTAAGCACAGAGAGTAGAAGAGATAGGATCCACGGCGCATTCATGACGATTACGTCCCCCCGGATGGTTATTACTTAAAAATTATTAAATTTTGAAATTTTATCATTGAATCTTGAAAAAAGACAAATAAATAACAACAAATACCCGTGTAATAGCGTCTTTTTAAAATTATATGATAAGTAAATCTATTTTCTGCGATACTTCAGGCCACAAATAAGATATAGAAATACGGTTTTCACTAGCCTATTTAGCTATCACTTCGCTACATTTTTATGAAAATAACTAACATAATTGCTTTTAATTTTTTAGAGAATTTAGCAATTTTCTACTATTATATCAAAAAAACGCGCTCTAGCGGCGTTACTAAGAAAGATACGAATCACAGGTATGATAGGTTTGATGGAGCAATAAATGCTTTTTCCAATAAGGTCAAGTTTGTTAAAATCAGTTCAGTCGTTTAGGTGTTACAGCTGTTTATAAAAAAAAAACATTGAATTACCCCCACCACTTTTTTTTAAATAGATACGTCTAAAAGTGTTAAACAAAAATTACTCGAGTAAAGCTTAGCTTTAAAAAGCGTATCTTTTTGGTAACATTCACTGGGTAGGTTTCAGTAAAAAATCACTTTACAAGTTTAAGATGCCGGTTACGCCCCCTGGCGACCATCTTGGAAATCTCAAATTATCTTCCACGGTCTTCTTTTGCCCACTTCAGTAATACATTTTTTACCACTAGTCTCTACGATGAATAGTTTCAGAGATACAACACTTTGCATTCTAATCTGGCCAGCCTGTACATAGTACCCCTTCGCACCACAGTAAGAACGGCTGGTTTCTCTCATCCGCTTCGGTTTTCAAGTCGAGGGAATGCTGCTGAGCTGCTTAGTAAAAACTACAGCTATAGAAAAATTCGAAACTCGTTACATCAACGCGTCTAGGGATAACCTTTATGCATCACTAAAACTATACATTCATCTTTACGCGTTCGGATTATACAGGATGTGCTCGTCATGTTTTTCCAATACTCTATTTAAATCTACCCGTGATACTTGGTATAATGTATTATATTTCCATATCCTTAGTACGCCCTCTTTAATGTCTGGCTTTAGTGTATGGTTCATTTACACTCTATGCTTACCAAGTGAATTATGGAAATAGAAATTAAGAAACCTTAAAACATATCTTTTATCTTATCTTTCGTATAAAACCAAATAATCCAATACTACCAAATATTAGATACGATTTATATTTAGATACAAGAATCATTAAAGAAGTTCTTCTAGAGACTAGTAATTAGTTTTCGACTTTTTCGAACATTCTTATGTATCGTCGTCATTTTTGTAGCAAAAATTTTGAAATTCAGGTTATATCCAGGAGAAATCTTCATATTGATTTATTTATCTTGATTACCACAGCCTGTAGAGGGCTCCACCGAAATTTGAAATGTTTATTGCATAGCTGAGTAAAAGCAGCAGTGTGAACGCAAATGGTGGACATTTGGAGTAACATATGTATATATTTGTTTCCAATTGTATTCTGTTATAGAAAACACATATATACGTATATATATGACTTTTGTCGACTTATTAGTTTCAACTGAAATTTGGTTAGTCAGCTTTAGTAGTATTTATGGCACGACTAAGTAGTTGTCCACATAACGTGATTAACTAACCTTAAGAAAAATTTTTGTTGAAGCAATTACTCAGCATACTCGATGATAAGAACAAACATTTACCTAATGATCAACATAATCTAAACAAATATAATTGACAAAGAAAAGACAATATAACTACTAGACGCATGTTTCCCGGAGCTGCAATATTTTATGCGAATTTAAACTAATTAAACATTTGGGATGCATTTATAGTGATGGAATAAAATGTTTTAATCGATTTTGTATTTATGCAAATAATTTAATGTAACGTATGTATGCTTATCAGGATAATTTAGTTCTATTTGCAATTCTATGCTCTAGTTAGGTTCTGTTCCTTTGAAATGTCACACTTACGCGCTTCAGATTACAGTTCTCCGCATAGATAATAGAGGTCCATTGATTTTGCTTGCGTACTCAAATTCATAGAAATATAAACCTATCGCCAGAAGCTAACAAGTAGGCTGTGTTCCTGTTAGTATGGTATTGCGAAATGGCATAGCATAGGCCGATTTCCAATAATCTGTTGTCTGGAGTTTCCAAGATCATTTAAACTAGTTTCAAATAATTCAACATTAGAATAAACCGTTTGCGGAATAATTTACCTTTATCTTCATGTAATGTATAATTCGCACTAAGCACGAATAATGTGTATAACGCCCAATACTGCATTGCATTCCAGACTATTTTGTATATTGGTATATTTAAGGTTTGAAGCATTTTCGTAACCTGAAAAAAAAACAATAAATAAAAATAGAGCTAAAAACATTCAGTTAAAATACAATGATTAGAACGCTTGATACCTGATACTATTCCTCTCTAACGCTGGTATTCTTCTCGTATGTGATGTAAATCTTTTTTATAGCACTTTTTTGCCCATTAATTGTTAGTACTGATTCTGCACAAACTGTAACAAAACGAAGGAGGTGTGATTATAAGTACAGGGTTATTACAAAAGAAATAGACACTTTCAATAGCCTCTAAAAAATCAGACTGGTGTATTTGAATATAGTAAGTGAGGAATTTCTTAAAGTTTATGTTGGTACAACTGTTAGGTTGGTACTGCTGTTACAACAACTAAGAATGACCAGTCTAGCAAAATGGCCGCTACTAAAGTGGGGAAAGCTTATTGTGTTCTTGAATTAGCCAAAACCAGGTCAGAGAATATCTGGATGAACATCTTCCTAGACGATGGATCGGCCGTGCAAGTGAGGAAAACGTTGTGCTTAAGCCGTGGCCACCTCGTAGTCCAGAGCTAACGCCTTGCGACTATTTCTTATGGGGTTATGTAAAAGACAAAATTTTCATACCACCGCTTCCTGTTGATATCGACGAACTTAAACAACGTATCACAAATGCTCTTGCTACAGTTGACCGTCACATGCTTAATAGCGTGTGGCAAGAATTTGACTACCGTGTTGATATCTGTCGTGTTACCAATGGTGCACACATTGAACATTTGTAAAAATTTTAAATAAAAACTTAATAAATTCTTCTTTATAATCATATACATAAGTAATAATCTTAGCTTTTCAACAATAAATTTTCTATAAGCTATCCAAACTGTCTATTGCCTTTGTAATAACCCTGTATAATAAATAATGTATGAAATTACTTACTATTTTAGTTTGAAGGTGTTGTTCATGTAGACTGACGCAAAAATTTGCAGTAGTATCATTATCATATCTTCCATTATTGATTCAGTCACACTCAAGGTAAAATATATTTGTGTACATGTGCGTCTAATGGTATTATTTTCGCGAATATAAAATGATCCTTCCCAATACATTCACATTGTTGGTTTTCTCTCAAACATTTGTGTATACGTACTATAGTTTTGAAATCACAATTCTTACTTATAATTGCTCATAATTTATCAGATGTAAAAATTTCTACATTGATGGTTAGATTTCCTAACGAAATTTGCTTTATTTGTGTATAGATTTCAGTATCTGAAAATAATCGCTGGTTTAATGGCTGGAGCTTCGTGGAAACTAAATTTTAAGATACAAGTTGTAATAATATGAAAACATTTCTCCTAATATAATACAGCTTGTTACATGAAATAATTGAGGATGAAGTTTTTTTAGTAACTTTAACCATATTTGAACCTTCACCTGTAACGAACATTACGGCTGCCGATATGTAAACCTTCCCAAAGATATTTATCATAGATCTAAGTATCGTTTCCGCGTTTTTCTTCCATAATGTGGGTACCACATAAAAAAGAACGCTTCATACTTTTTAAAATACACACTAATATCTACTTTGAAAATACAATACGTTCTTGCATCCGTTGTTTCTTCTACCGTTAACCATATTTTTTAACTCTGTCCTTATTTAATCCGTAATCATATTTTCCATCAGTATTAATTAAAATGCAATTGTTACTATTTACACGTTTAAAAACAAAAGTACTGTATGGTAAAATGTTGATATTACAAACGATACATTTAATAATAATAGTCAGTGTATTCTAATGTCGGAAATCGGTTAATAAATCTTTTAATACTCGTCGGACATAAACTGCGCCGTCGATTAGGCACAATTATTCAAGGATGGTTTTACTAAAACTATGCGTATGAATACATCCTTCGGATATTTGTGCCCGCATTCCGGAAATATTGCGGATTCTGAATCCGCATTTGCATGTGCAGGATTAATAGTTATATTTTTGTGAATACGTAATTACATAAGGTTAAGGCAATTTTGCAGGAGATAAAGTACTATTTTTCATATTGACTTGGTCTTTTCTCGATATGAGTTCATAGTCAAATTGAAATTAAACAAACATATAAATATAGTGCAAATCTAAACCACACGGTTGTTTAAAGTATTGTTACTTCAAGGCTTTGAGAACATATTATCTATAATAATTCTTCAGTTCCAATGCAGTTTATTGCTATATTTGTTAGTTTTGAGGCGAACAAACTTTATAACCAATACAACCAAAGGAGAATCAAACTACCATTGGGATGTATTCGTGCATATCTAGCGTCGGATAATTCTTGAGGGTTGTGTAAACAAATAAAAAGCCGTCCGGCGATCGCTGAGCATTAAGTCTAAACATATCGTTGGAGTACCGAATCCCCACTAGCTTCGTAGTTAAGGCTTAATACGGATATACAGTCTCGTATATGTAATGCACATGCCAGACATGAATTCTTGGTCCCATGCGTTAATCCTGTACATTGGTTGGGTCTGATGCTGACAAAAATCGATTTTTTCATGTAGGATCGTGTTTTGGTCATTTCGTTTCACTTTACTTCTATAATTTACCGTTACCTCCTGTAAGAGCACTGATGTAACCTTATCTACAACTATGTATGGATCTTTGTCTATATAATATCAAAATATTCACTTACTTACAATGGAACCATCTTTGCGTGTCCAAGGTGGTTTAAGGTTTACATATTAAATGTCAAATTTGAAGTCTTTCACAGTTGTAGAATTGTCTCTACGTAACAATCGTTATTCACCAATGGTAATGAATAATAAGCTTTCTAGGAATTCTTCAAACTTTTCCGGAAATTTTATTTATACTTTGACTACATATCCTGTAATGCCTTAAATTGCATCGTAACTGGTAACCATGCCAGAGAAAACATTAGTCTATGAAACATACACGACTTCATTCGTAGTTTATTTCCTACCTGTGAGGTAAGAACGACGATGCTACATGTACAAAACACACAGGAGGATTATTAAGGGATTCAGCACTCACCCGACGACGAACTAAGGATTTATTGCACGCTGGCATAGGGAGCAGCCGATGAAGGGAAACCCTAGCCCAATTCGTATTTCGAATAGCAGATCGCACCTTATTTTCTCGCTTGCTTCCTCTCACTTCCCCTTTCTATCTGCTTTTCCTCTTGCCAGCAGAGATTGGAAACGTGAACATGGACACATTTATAAAGCTCGGCGAAGGGAATGACGTCGCACGTTATAATAAAAGACAAAAAGGGATGGAATCATGGGGTAGTAGAGAGAGGAGTTGAGTTTGGAAAGTTGTTCCGTTCAAACTTAGACGTTGTGAAGCACCACTGTAAGTTTCGCTTTCAGGGAATTCCCAACCCGGGCTGCTAATTCCATTGATAAAAGCCGGATTTTTAATTTCAAAGTTTAGGTGGAGATAATAGCGAGTGTAGAGGACGGTAGAAACGCTACAATACCTTAAATTTTTAATTAAGTTTAGAATAATCTTCTGCGTTCGCTGTAACAGCGTAACAGGAATATTAAGGATTTATTATTAAGGTTACAAAATAATTTACAAGAGATATTTTAATTTACTTTACATCTAAATCACGATCTAAAAATATTCGCAGTACCCAACTAAACAACGTTTAAAGCCATGAGAAGTGAATCCGTAAATGGATAATTGACAACGACTCCGAGCACACCTTTACTTTTGACTCAATTTGAGCTTCTGTTTTTCCCTTTCCGTATATCTGGCAAGTCGGTGCCACGCTCTTGATGTTAAATAAACTTTAACCACCGGAAGAACAAACAGCTCGCGTCGATTTTTCAATTAGGAGAATAGGTCTCGATCTCTCAGATACGATTTTTCGTTTGTTTTTGTTAGACAATCCGTAATCAAGCGGAAGACTATTTTCTGGAAGAACGAAATCGAAGTCGAAGCGCTATTTTTTCCGTCATATGATATATACAGAATACAGACTTATCTGATAATGAAGTTTGGTTTTCACAAAAACTGAATGAGTGGATAATTCGATAGACAAGCAATACCTTTTAGAAATAGTATACTATGTCAAGGGAAATACATCGAAATAACGACTTATTGTTAGTTTATATAACCAAATATACTTAATTGATCGTATTAAAACCTATGTAGTTGCATCAAGAAAATAGTTCATTTGGAAAATTTTAAGTGTACGTTTGGGGATGTAATAAAAAATTAGTTGATACAAATGCATAATAAAATACGATGCTAAGAAATAAACTAGAGAATTCATGAATGAAATTCTACTTACAATACAGAATTTTTAAAACTTGCATTCTTGCAAAATGTTTCTACAAATGGTTTATATAATATGTATGGTGTAAGACAGACACATATGATATCGAAAGCATCGACGGTCCGAGATTCTGTTATGAGGGCTTCCGGGTTGTGACCGCGTCATAGTAAAGTACAGTCTCTTTCTAAAGTAATGTCTCCCCCTGCTGATGGATTGATATCAATAATACTTTCCGCTTAGCGTATTATATTCAGCGGACATCTTCGGCAAGAAAGAGGCCGTAGGGGATACATTACAGATCGAACGTGTATAACCTGTGTAATTATAATTTTAAATCTCGATATGTGCATTTACCTGCTAGCGGTAGAATATACGACTTCATTAAACTCTACTTTTATACCTGTGATGGTCAGTTTTCCTAAATATATAATATATAACGTGTACTTTCAGTTATTGTTAGTCTTCCAGACTGTTATTAGAGACAATTTTTAATGCATATTATAACAACATACTTAATGGAATGGTTTTTTGAAACCTAAGTCATCGATACTTATCCAGTGTGCCATGGAAAATAAACGTTCTCAAAGATTTATTGTCAAAGTCTAACGTCAAAATCATTCATCGTCGTTCGATGCTTGTCAGTTAATAATTATCCGTTAAATGCCTTTACACTATTGCTATAAAAAGTTAAAATGGATAACAATATCGAAACCAATGTTTATACAAATCAAGAAATTCTTATTTTATTTTTTATGAAATGGGTGTAAAAAGCTAGAAATAAATTATAATAATTGTTCAAAATGGTGGCCGTTCGCATTCAAGCACAGTATTAAACGCGAAGAAACACCCTCAAGTCTTGCTCTTTTGTAGATCTTGAGAAGAGAGTCTGTCGAATGCTGCTCGCACACATGGTCTTCAAAGGAAAAAGTCCATATGTGTCATATATATATTGTAATGTGAAATTTGATTTATAATAAAATCAAGACAATGTGAGTTTTACTCTTTAAATTAAAATTTGGGGTTTAAACAAATTAATCTCAGGGGTTCGTGAATTCTTTGCTCTACAGCGGGTGTAGAGAACAGAATACGAGAGCTTATCGTACGTTGAACAAAATACCCAAGTAAAAAAAAAAAAAAAAAATTCTAAGTTAAAAAAAAATTTTTACAAGACAAAAAGATGTTTTACAAAAAAAAAATTTATATTTTATTTAAATCAATAAAACCTATAAAAAAATTAGTTTACAGTGTACAGAATGGCGTGGCAAGCACCACAACTAAATTATTACCTATAAAGACCCTTTTTGGTAGTTTTGAAATTTTTCCAACTTTTAGTTGGGACTTAGAAAATTTCTGTATATAAAAAAAAATTAAATTTTTAAATTTTTCAAATATTAATTTGGACTAAAAAAAAGAATTTACTGTTTTAAAGAGAAAATATTAATTCTTAAAATTTTTGACCTTAAAATTAAATTAAAATTAAATTACCTTATCTTACGTGTGTGTGAGTGTGTGTGTGTTATTTTGGAAGCTTCTGTCTTCGCGCGCCTATAGACGGATGGTGGATGGAGAGACGTCTTTTTCGTAGGGGTAATTAAATTCGGTAGAAGTTTTGGATGTTTATAAGTACTTATTCGAAGATGATCGTTGATTAGAGCCCACGGTGCACCGGGGTAATTTTAATAAATTTTACGTAGAACATTAAACGCTCTGTTCGACGATAAAATGCAAAAAGCGGAAGTTTGTTGCTCTCGCACGGCTTTTTATAGGTGATTCGCAATTGTCTCTAAATTTCATCAGAAATACCTTTCGCTAGTCATCTGTTAATCACGGCAATCAACGATCTTTGATGGATTAATTTATGCGCGTCCGATCGGAATTTTGTTGTATACAGGGTCACCGAAAAGTTGTAGATTTTAATTACCACCTACTTTTTGTTCTTTAAATGCCCCTAACTGGCTGGTCTTTCTTCTTGTGTGTGTGGAATTTAATTGTGTGATTTTGTTACAATATTGGTGTGTATTTTTGTACAAAATAAATGATTTGAAATTAATTAATTACCTTGTAAAATATGATGGTCATTATTGTGGTGCATTTAACATCTTTCTGTCTTTGTCGTTGGCTGGACTTAACATAAGATCTCTGCTGAGCAACACCCCCTTCTGCGTCAGATGGCTACTGAGGCAAATCATGACATCGACTCGCACATATGCAAGGAAAATACCGATGGTGCCAACTTGAAGAGTTGCGCCTCCTCTATCATTTGATAGTGTTGACTTGGATTTAAATGAGTTAATTTTAAACAAATACCTCGCATGTGTGCAATCGTGTTAATGTTACATATTTTATAAAATAGAATTAAATTAAATTGAAGAAATACACAGATCAGATAGTTGGTTATAGTTTAATGAATATTCAATTAATTTAGTGTTTTTTTTCTTTTTAGATTACCTACAGCTGGATCATCTGTCAACTGACAAGTGGAATTGTAAATATTGAATAAAATGTAATATAACATTACAATATATTTGTAGGGAAGAAACATTCTTTCCCAATTGCTAGTGACGTACGTAATCTTAGAGAACTTGTTGCGACGCTACAGCTTGTGTCTGACTACGATGCTGAATATACACCGACGTATAACTATTACAAATCACTCTATAATAGTGCAATTGATGCGTCTAAGCGAGAGCATTATGAACATCAGCTCTTGAATTCTACTAACATAAACAAAGATATGTGGCGTATCATTAACTCTTACATGGGGAAAAATAAGTCCCACAACAACTGACCCAGAACACCTGGCAAATGAATTTAACGACTTTTTTTCAAATAGTAATATTAAGCATCAATCGAGTACCTGTGTTACAAATATTAGTTACAATCCTTTCTCGTTTTACTTATTTCCCACCTCAAGTGAAGAGCTTATAACACTTGTTAAGACATTAAATAATTCCAATTTGTGTGGAATTGATTGTATACCCATAAAGTTTCTCAAACGTTGTCCTGATAGTTTTATTGTGCCTTTGTCACATATAATTAATCATTCTTTCTTAACAGGGTGCTTTCCAGATAATTTAAAAAATGCTAAAATAGTACCTGTTTATAAAAAGGGTTGCTCGGATGATATGAATAACTATAGACCAGTAAGCCTACTAACAGGTTTCTCAAAATTATTTGAGAAGGTAGTTTATGAGCGTCTAACAAAATTCCTCATAAAGCATACTCTAATTAGCAAATTTCAACATGGCTTTCTTAAAGGAAAGTGCGTAGAAACAGCGTTATTTGAATTCACGAATCATATTCTATGTGCACTAGAAAATAAAAACATCCCATGTGGTATATTTATAGATCTATCTAAAGCCTTCGATAACATCGAACACGAAACTTTACTTAAAAAACTAGAACACTACGGAATTAGAGGGGATGCTCTCGAATGGTTTCGTAGTTATTTATTGAATAGACAGTGTATTCCACAACAAAAATAATAAATAAGGGTGTACCTCAAGGAAGTATTCTAGGACCTCTATTATTCCTAATATACTTCAACGATATTTATTTACTAAAGGGTACTAGCAGCGATAATCTTTTCACCATGAACTATGCTGACAATACAGCCCTTCTGGTAGAGGCTCGCTCGTATAACCATCTGAAAAAGGCTGCCAGCGTTTGTATGAAAGAAATCGAGGAATGGATGAACCAAAATAACCTATACATAAACCATCAAAAACTATCCCACTTACGTAGAGTTCAACAACTGTCAGTATATTACTCAGTCGAATGCTCGCTTGCTCGGGGTTACGATGGATGAGTCTCTCAAATGGAAGGCCCACATAAACATACTGTGTAAGAAACTATGTGGTTTCTGCTATGGGGTGCGACGGATGAGAGATCTAGTTAGCCCGCACGTACTTCGCGCGGCTTACTACGGTGGCTGCCATTCCCGCCTTAGGTTTGGCATCGTTGTTTGGGGGGGCAGTAGCGATCTTCCCAAGCTATTTAAAATTCAAAAGAGAATTATACGCCCCATATACAAACTAAATTTCATGCAATCTTGCAGAGGCCACTTTAAAGACAATAATATTTTAACCGTTTTTGGCATTTATATTTTTGAAGTGTTGATATTTCTTTTTAAGAACAGACAACTTTTCGTGCAACATATATCTCCGCACGAATACAACACTCGACATGGGGATCGCTACTGCTATCCAATACATAGGCTGACGCGGAGCGAGAGTGGTCTACTATACTCTGGTATCAAATTCTTTAATAAATTACCTGACAATATCAGAAATGTTAATAATGTGTATGTATTCAGAAATAAGATATTTAACTTGTTATGTACCATAGAACCATACAGTATAGAAGATTATTTAAATTATAAATAATTGTATATAATATTGATTATGTCTCTTTTCATTTTCATTCTTTTCTTGTCTGACATTTGCTGAATTAAGTGTATTTATTTAATTAGAGCAATAAAGGTATATTATTATTATTATTATTATTATCCAGAAATCTTACAGGCCAATTCCTAGCCGACTTACCCACCTGTTTTCGAATATTAACGTGTAAATATTATTTTCGTTTTTGTTATCCATTTTAACTCCTTATTGCAATAATGTAATCGCATATTGAACCCGTAATTATTAATTCACAAGTATCAAACAACGAAGTGTGATTTTGGCGTTAAACCTTGACAATAAATCTTCGAGAACGCTTATTTTCCATGGCACACTGGATAAGTATCTGTGAGTTGAGAGATTGCGTGGTGTATCAGAGAACCAATTACTGATTGTTTTTGTGGTGGGTGATGATGTGAGCTGACGTCAGGATAACGATCGATATGTGTCGGTTTCCTGTACACGGAGTGACCTAAATGACCATTTAGTACGCAAGTATCTAACAAATCAAGGGAACGTAGGGAACCGTTAATCTCAATCTCCATGGTAATTTGATGTCGGGGTGTTGGCTATTGAGGAAATCCAAGAAAGTAGGTACCATGTGACCAGATAATCTTAACCAATTTTTGGGTTTTAAATTCACATGTTCCAAAGTAGTGGTCTCAAAAGCCTGCATTAAAATATTAGCTACAATCGGAGAAAGTGTGGATCCCATAGCGGCGCCGAAGGTTGATGATAGTATTTTCCTTGGAAGGTAATGTACGTTGAAGTAAGGCTCCACTACTAGCACCTCTACCCTCGCTGACACATCGAGTTACCGTGACCGTTTGGTGTCCCTCACCTAGTTTTGCTCCTGAAGAAGCCGCTTACATTAGTGGCGAAACGTCGAGTTTGAGTAAGTTGCATATATTTTTTTATTAAAATGTTCGCTTTTGTTTTATTTTGTATTGCATATATGTGTACCTACTCTACTATGACGCGGTCGAAACCCTGAAGCCCTCATAACACATGTACATACACATATATTGTTTTTATTGTCTGTATACAGAACATATCACGAAGACATCGGGTTAAAAAAATATAGGAAACCAATAAACATTGCGGTTTGAAATTTTGTATGTAATAATTTCTCTTTTCCATTGCCTATTCTATAAAATCAATACTAATAAATTTTGGGAAATAACTCTAAAGTTGAGGTATTTTGCTATAGCAAAGTCAATATATGCTGCCGTTTATATTGTGCTATCATATAAATAGTAGAACTAAACATTTATTAGTCGCTGTTTTGCTAATAATATATACCTAGATATGTTTTGGGTAAGTGAGTTTATAATATTGTATTTGATAGCATAGTTTCACAAATGCCTAAAATTTTAAAATTGTATATGTATTTATTTTTAGAAATGCAGTTATTTGTGATAAAACACAGCAGTTAATTTTTTACAAAAACTGCAATAAGAAGTAGTCTTGAACTTGTCCCGGTAACAAACTCAATAACAAAAATCGGTGATTAAATTTGAAATATGGAACTTCGTAGGCGTTTTTTGTATAACCGGAAGAAGCAGACGTCTAAACTTATTTTAAATTGAAAGCAAGTAGGCTGAAACTATTAGTTGCAACATTTTAAACTGCAATATTTCTTAGTTCGCTATATTCTTTAACAGAATCTCTTCGTAACATACCCTGAGTATACACAGAAAGTACACGACATTGTAACAATTGACAAGCACCAACATCAAGCTAAGCAAAGCAATAAATCGAAGAAATTTGGTATTTGCCTGTAGAAATAAAAACGGATAGAACAACAACGATGCAATTGTAGTGTGTAAAGTATACAACATTTATTTGGTGTGCTAGAACAATAGGAATCGCAGAAGATATGTAAGCACCCTAGAACAAGTTAAACAATTGACATAAGTACAACACGATAACATGGCTAATTTGCCGCATTTTAATGTTACTCACCAGAGTCTCGACAACTCTCATTATATGACGAAACAGTGTTTTGATGAAAACTTCAAAGATGTAAAAATAATTATGCAAGAAGTTTTTCATGACTTGTCTACAACAGGATTCAAGACGCACCTGCTCTTGTAACTTTGAATTTTACATCTCAATGCGTGTCCTTCAGTCGCTGGTATGTATACTTTGTTGTATTTATGGAAGTAGCGTTTATTTTCATAATTATGTTTTAAGGCAATACCACGTATTCTATTTTAATGGGATGTTGCTATATTAGGAGGTAGGATGTCTAAACCGTCTTCATAAAACGATCCTGTGGATTCATAATTTTAATATAATCCACAACACTGTATGATGAACGATTGATTTTATTACATTCTTATCTCAGACCACCACCACTAACTTGACCGCATTGAGTTTGCTTTCCTTTCTTCGGGATGTACTTCATGTACTTTCTTTGTTTGTTTAGAAACTTTTAAAAGTTGTCCAACTTTACTGCTTAGTACGCCTTCTTACAAAAGTCGAAACTTCGTTGATTGTCTATTAACTCTATTCCATTGAGAAACATATTTGATTTCATTATTACTGCAGGATGTAAATTATTGTGATAAGTAGTGACTGAGTTATATATTAATGATATATTAATTAATTATATATTAATTATATTAATTAAAATCACTAAAACTTGCAACTTTATTGTCATATTTTGACTCCAGGAATATGTGATACCGTTATGTAGATATGTACCTTTGCGAGACATTTTGCATAACATGTTTTAGTTGCTATTTTTATAGCATACTTTGAAATTACGTAGAGAAAAGTTTACGGGCGCAATGATGTGTAGTAATTATACTTACACAAGATATCAAAAGCGTTGTATCCATGCGTATGTGTTAGTGCGACCAATGAAAACCATATACGAAATCACCAAGGCAAAAGAAGAAAAACTGGTTTATTACACGAAACAATCTGAAAAATATAATAATAATAATAATAATAATAATAATAATATTTATTGTCATAAATTACACATGTAACATAGACATTGTCAATCAGAATACAAACAACAAGTACATCGGTATAAAAGTCAAAACATGATAATTTAAAATGTAAACACAAAGCACAAAAAATAATATATATTAATAAATAAATAAATAAATAAATAAATAAGAGAATTAACTACCAACAAAATGTTAAGACGTTCCCCGGGCCAAGTATTCATTAGGGCTGTAAAAGCAGTGGTCGTGTATAAATTTTTTTACAAGACTTTTGAAGGACAAGAGGTTAGTCACATTTCTGATTTCAGGGGGCAATGCATTAAAATAAATGATGCAACTATAATAGGGGCTGTGTTCGTATAAACTGGTTCTGTGAAGTGGCACGTTCAACTGGTTACTAGACCGTGTTACCATATTATTATAGATATCGCTATTTTTTATGAACTTATTTTCATTACGTTTATAAAACATTAGTATTTCATATAAGTACAGCAACCATAGGGGCAGAATCCTCAATGCCTTAAATAAAGGACGACACGAATCACGAGCCGGTGCACCTACCATACACCTAATTATCTTTTTTTGTGATATAAATACTTTCTCAGCAAGTCTTGCAAGCCCCCAAAAGATGATCCCATAGCGTATTCGGGATTCCACATAGGAGAAATAAAACATACGGACAGTTTCAACACCAACAGTGGTCCTCAGATTTCGCATACCATAATACGCAGCGGATATTTTTTTTTGCACCATGGAGCAGTGCTCTTCAAACTTAAGATGAGCATCCACTAATAATCCCAAAAACTTGATGCAATCGTTTTGAGGGATAGATCTACCGTTATATTTTATATAAGCGCTGCTAGATGTATTTAGAGTTGCACTAAATTGCATCACTCCGGTTTTCTCCCTGTTAAGTATAAGACGGTTATTGTCACACCACACAGACATATCTGACATAATGGCATTTCCCCGCACCGATACCAAATCGACGGAGTTGTTAGTGACAATGCAATTGGTGTCATCAGCATATTGTGACAACAAACACGGAGAAAGCGATGAATTGAGATCATTCACGTAGAGCAGAAACAGTGTAGGACCCAAAATTGATCCCTGCGGTACACCACAGGAAATACTGATACCAGAAGAGTAAAATTCACGCGTCACACCCTCTATACAGCCCCGAATAGGTATATATGACTGTCTACCGGTAAGATACGAGTTGAACAACTGGAAAGGGACACCACGTATTCCATATTTCCACATTTTCGATAGTAAAATATCAAAGTTCACTGTGTCAAATGCCCTAGACAGATCAAAAAATAAGCCGATGGCACTGTTTCCCTTGTCAATTTCCCCATATATACGATCCAACCCGTGATATATAGCATCAGTCGTTCACCTAGTTCGCACAAAACCAAACTGATGTTCAGAAATAATGTTCATGTCCTCAAGATACTTAATAAGCCGCGTGTTAATAATTTTTTCAAAAACTTTCGCAATTGCATTTTGAATGGCTATAGGCCTGTAATTATTAGCATCGAACTTGCTACCCCTTTTATAGATCGGTATGACCTTACTAACTTTTAATTTGTCAGGGAAAGTACCTGTTACCAGACAATCATTTATTATGGCAGCTAATGGTTTAGAGATATATGATATGACAGACTTGAGAACAAAGCAGGGTACACCATCCATACCAGCAGAAGACTTACTAGAGGTCTCCAGCAATATACGAGCAATTTCATATTCATCAGTGGGATCAAGATAGAACCCCCTACTGACATATGGTATCTCCCTCACAACATTGACTGTTGCCGTCATATTACCGAAATTATAGAAGGTTTCCACGAACATTTCACAAAGTGACTCAGGATTAGATACGAGAATACCTGCCTCGTCACGCAAGGCGAGAGACTTAAAATCGTTATCGGATGAATTTGTTAATTTATTAATTACATTCCACGCGGTTTTACTTTTATTCCTGGAATTCCTAATTTTAGTTTCATAGAATGACTTTTATAATTTTCTAGCTACGATACGCGACATTTAGATTTTGATATATACATAGGTTTGTGACCAGAAACTGAATAACAAACTATTTCAATTACGTTAGATAGCTTTCGGAATTTTAAAAAGACACCTAAAAACATAAATTAGAAATCCACATAAGCCCTATATTAACTCGGATAAAAGGCATGAATAAAAACAAATAGAAAGATGTAATTGGCTACAGCACTTAAATGTTCCATACATTCTATGCTTCCGTTCTACTTCTTGGGTAAGTATTGCCATATTTCCAAAGCATTTCGCCTTTTTTAAAATTAGATTTTATAATAACAAATGCGAGCGATCAGTTTTGACGCAACACAGGTTGGAACTCAATGCATAAGTAAGAATGAAGCTCGGAGATATCTCAGAATCAGTTTCTAATACAGCTTAAAAAAATATCACAGACTAAAGCAGCCACGAAAAAAATATGGACATTATTTAAGGAATAGTTGCTCGACGGCGGCATTTAACACCGAAAATTTAAATTCTTATTTTATACAAAATTTATCAAATTAAAAACTATCACAAATATGAAAAATGAGATTTTCTGAAAATTCCCCATATTTTACACTGGAGAAGTTTTATTGTACGTTGTAAAATAACAGAAGGAGAGATAGGGCAGCATTCTTTTAAAGAAACTTCTACTATATTATTATTACTACCTTGAAAAGTTACTAACTACTAACTAGTTACTAACTACTTAAAATAGTAATATAACTACATCGAATTATGTTCTTAGCAGTTCTTCTGCATTAACGGCACCTACATGTTCAGTGCATTGGATTAACGTGAACTTGTTAATTTTTTTAGGCAACATTTTTAGTAGCTAGGTTCGTGACAACAAATTGATACTATCCGTGATTCTAAATAAAACTTTACGTAACTTATACATTTCTATATTACCGTGGGAGAAGCATTAAAATTATACAGGATACACAACCAAGTATTAACAATAAACTTAATTATTTAAGGTAAATTGCTGTGGGCTACCCACAGGCTACCCACATTTTCATCTCAGTATATGTATCGTTGTAAATCCCACGTTCACCTTTATACCGGAATGAAAGCGCACAAAATTTTAATCAGAATTAATTTTCACACTAGAATCAATTCGCAGGTTCGCCTGGCCGTTTCCAAAAACCTAATTTTCAGACTCCATTTTACTTACCGATGTTGCCCCATGATCCTATCGCTCGCAGCAGGTACACGTAGTACACTTGTAGGGCAATATATGTATGTCCTGGGTTTCCTCTTTATTTGGATATACGTTCATTGATAATTAACAAAGCGTGTTTGTATAGTCTTAAATTTCGGTCTCGTATTAATTTTAACCGGACAAGGTCGGACTTGTTGACATTAATCTGAGGGTAGCAGAAAACGGGAGAAATTTTAAAAGGAAACCACGCTAAAAGGGAGCGGTACTGGCGGGTAATATAAAACTGTTGCGCTAGTAGTGGTTACTCTGGGACTCCTGCAAATGCGTGTGTGTGAATTTTGGGTCGATCATTTTAAAAGTTCTACCCCTCGGAGATTGAAGTGCTTAATGAGAAAGTTGCTTGTATATGCACCGCTTTGCAGGCGAAAGAGCAAGGGTCATAGAAGTGAAGGAATGAAGAAAAGTAAATGAGGTTTGGTAGGGTCGCTGCGAAGTTTCTTACTTTTTTTTTATATGTTTTTGGCGTCATGTATGCAAAGAAAAGGTACAATAAATTACATATAGCTATAAAAGACATTTAAAAAACGCTGCTTAGTTCCGGACAAGAGTATAGCTCCTCCGCAAGTCTTTAGTAATTATGATTGAATTTCTAAATATATGGACAATTATTTGCATTGGTTTTGTATTAGTGAACCAGTTAGTAATTTCTTACAAATTCAATATACATGTTTGAAGTAAAAGAAAATTAGGTACTTAGTTAAAAATTAGGACTTTTATTTAAACTTACCTGAGTAAAAATTGAACCTTAATTGAACCTCAATGCTTTCAGATTTAAATCGCCGTGAAACCAAACATTTTCACCAGCTTTTACTAGTACATAATATTACAACATTTTTGGAAAGCTGATACCGTTTATCAGTTCACACATACACATAGTGAATGTTTTGAGTATCCGACCTACAGTAACATACGAAAATACATTGATTCTAAATTTCCATCAAATTCCTGTTATAAATACGACAGTCAATTTATATTAAAATAATATAGTTAAATTTGCCAAATTCGCTACATATACCTGCGACTTACGCAAGCAATTTTGCCTTCAATTTAAATTATACGGAAAAAGTTACGCATATACACCATTGGACGATGGATCTTACTAATTTGGATATACCTACATATGTATATTAATTACGCATTTACCATTGGACGATGGACCATACTTATTTGGATGTATGTATATATATATATATTATGTATATTATATTTGATATTTGTGAATCATTGCATAAAGTTTTATTGTTATGTTTTATTTACTTATGCATCTTTATAAAACCAGCCTGTCTACGGATAATTGATAAAAAATATTTTTGTTGTGCTCGGTTCTTTGGTTTTATTTCGCATTTTACTTGATTAAGAAGTTTCAGATTAACGTTTCTTTAACACCGATTATTTCCTCGAATTCTGTACCGTTTTACACATGACGTGAGAGATACTGAAGAGGAATATCAGCAAGATAGGGGTCTGTGCAATTTCATTCGGCTATAAGTGTTTTTAAAAAGCGATTCTGTTTCGATGTTGTTTCGATACAGTAAAGGTGCCGAATGGATCAATCGTTTTAATTGGTATAAGTATGGTCCGATTAAATACTAAACATAGCGGATAGTTCCATCTCAGCCGACATGAGTTTCAGTGGAGTCCACGAAAGAACAAACCTACAATAGCGAACGGATGAAACTAAGCTCAATCCTTTTATTTATTGTTTTGTTTAAGGGTATTTACATAAACACAGTAGCACTCGCTAGAACTGAGAAGTGTCAACAACTAGATAACTAGAAAGAACTGAAAACTAATACCACGTCGTCAAGGATACTACCTGCGGGTCCGAAGAAAAACCACATTACGATCCTTTAAAGTAAAGTATTTTTGTATTTTTTAATACATTTATAAAAGATTGTGTAAAATTAATAACTGCTATTTACTTTTAACCAAATTCAAGGAAAATAGAATGTTTTCAAATTTTCATTCAGTTCAGTTAAAATGCAATATTTACTTTGATAATTAAATTTATCCTTATATTAGGTATTAGCTTTTTTAAATATAAATTTAATTTGTTTTCTAAAGTATGTATTTTGCTTTGTTGTAAACAGTATACAATTGATTGATGATGATTGATGATACGACGATTATTTAAATTTATTAATATTATTTCAACAGTGTTATTTCTCATTACTTTATTTCAAGCATTATTCACTATTGTAAATTATATCGATATTCTGCACCTAATCTAAATTGACCTAGTAATATCGTAGCAATATTACTTATTAATATCTCTTTCTATTTTAATAATAATGCCCGATAATAATTATAAGATATTTTTCTATGGTTTTTCGGTGGTTAATATCTATTAGATACGAATATGTCGGGAAATCAAAGCGTCATTTTGGTTAGTCGCAGAAGAAAGCAAGTCGTATTTATTGCTTCATCAGAAATTAATTAGAGATACATTTTGACGGTTCAAACAACAACAAAAACCAAATATACACAAAAACGAAGAATACACAAATCAGAATGCATACATTGCATACGTGAAATATGTATATTATCATCAGCAGTATCTATAACTTTTACACGAAAATGTGTGATTAATGATGAGTTGCATATAAATTAAGCAACTGATTGTGCTGCTTCATTAATTAAGCAAAACTCTTGAATTGAGACGCTAACGATTTGCTTAGTTCACCAATTGTACTCGAACAATTATACATATATACCATTTGTTTCAGTGAAATCATAAGGCACTGTTAACGAATAGATTGCTTTTTTCGTAATCTATGCTTATACACATATTTATATTATCATATAATATTTTTATTTATAACATATTTAATTATCCCGTACAATTACATATTTAAAAGACCAAAAGAATCATAGACGTTGGCAACAAAATTCAAACTCGAAAGTTTTAGACGCGGGAGTAAGATATTCTATTCATGATAGTTAAATCTACTTTTCAGTCCTTTATGAGTTACAATAAGCAGAGCTCTTTCGATGTGTTTAACCGCCCAGAATTTCCACTGTCGTATATGTTAAATGGACTGTAAATAAGTGTAAAAACACAGTATCTGCGTCACCATTAGTTACATGGAACTAATAGCTGCAGAGCCGTCATTCAAATTCTGTCAATTTTCTCATTGCTGACTGTATATCCATTGAGAATATCAGGAGGCCATTACCTAACTCATCTTTGCAGATCGTTACAAGCTAGAAAGTAACGTTGTCAAGAACGTGAATTTAATATCAGCTATAGAATTGCCTGCAAATATGGAGCACGGTGCCCTTATACTTATGGTAAGGTAGCAAATTTATTGTACGTGACGACCTTTGCTATCAAGAAGAAAGTCCTAGATTGTAATCTTTACCTGTTACTAAGTTCTTGAGATGATATAAACTTCCTTTCAGTTCGTATATTTATGGAGTAATAATTTATCTTATGGTGACATGAACATGCGGTTAGACACTATAATTATATAAATTGCATGTGCGTGTTAAGACGCGTAGCTATTCAACGTAGTGCAGATAAACATATAATTTGAAAGTAGAACTTTATTAAGCAAATTAAACAGATGATGTCGAAGATATACCCATTACTTTAATGATTTATTAGCGCAGAACTTATTCCTTTACTTTTTGAACTTATTTACAAATGAACTGTCGCTAGTGTGATTACGTTTCATGATAGTTGATCAATATACGTAATGTATATAATATGTATATATTTTCTTATTTTTTATTTAATTTTATTACTCTTGTTTTATTTTTTTGTTATATATTTTCTTTACTATGTTGCGATCAAAATCCGAAAGCCCCCGTAACAGTTTAAATTAAACTTACAATATTGAAAGTTTTGATAATACATATATATTTCCTGACCTTTATGTACTTATCTTTTAATTCCTGATTTACTTCCACTTGTAGGTCAATAAAACAATAAATCTATCTATCTCTATTTTTTTGTCAAACTCTAACAATTCTGTTCAAGGACTAGGGAGAAACATGGCAAAAAAACCTAGTCAAGAGCTTAAAATTAATAAAATTCAGGCGTGAATTAAGTTATTAGAAATAACGCTTAAATTATCAATATCCGTTCTAAAATTTACCACGTTTTCATCTTTTTTAATGTATATCATTTCGTAAATTAATCTTTTTTTATAATTATTTTCCTTTTTTTAAAATTTCAGTGTTCTGAAAAACAAAATTATGTCGTCTACCTTTAGAGTGCTTAGATAAAGCAGTTTCAGCGGTGACGTTATGTGTAACAGTGTATTGATGATTATAAATTCGTTTCTTTAAATATTGTTTGGTTTGTCCGATATAACATTTATTACAATCTTTGCAATCTAATTTATAAACGACATTACTTTGATTATCATGTTTAATAGGTGTTTTTAAATTTGTGAATAAGTGTCTATTGTTGGTAGGTATGAAAGTTATGTGAATGTCTGATTTTTTTAATTCATGTTTTATTATGTCGCTTAAATTGCTTATACCGAGTGTCACACGAAAAACGCCCCGAGCTGTAGCTCTGTTATTTACATTCCGATTTTTATGAGTCAGGTACCAAATGAAATGACTTGATGAACGCTATGTTTGGATCTGCATTTGCTTTTCTCCAAAGCCATCTTTATTTTTTCGCGATTGTCTACTTTTTTTCTTCAAATTGCTCCGTATATATTTTTTTACTACATTGGATAGATATTCTTTTTTTGAATCCATTGATGTGCAATACATCCATTTTATTTGTAAACTTAGAAGAAAACACGTAACTAAAATACTTACTGTAGTGTGCTATGGAAAAATATTAGCGTCTTTTACTTTTCTTTTCTAAGTATATTTTGACATTTTTGAAATAAATGATGGATTTTAATCAACTTACTGATATGTTACAAGTATATTTTGAATGCAAGAAAAACTCTAATCAGGCGTTGCGAGTTTACATGTTACGTTTTCCCGAAAGAGAAGGTCCAAAACGGCGCAAGATTATTCGACTTGATTGAAGAAATGAAAATTGAAGAAGATGCGGATGTTTCAAAAAACCGAAAGCAGTGCATAGAACATTTTCTGAAAACGTGGACCTGGACGTTTTGCTATCTGTCGAAGAAAATGCCAAAACCTCGGTTCGTGAAATTGGAAACATAATTGATACGTCCCGAAGTACTGCAGCTGCAGAAAATGGTTCAGTCCGAATAACACAATTCTGTAATTTTTATTTAACAACGTTGCAACAAGATCCGTCATTTTATCGCAAAATTATTTGGACAGATGAATGTACTTTCACAAATTATGGAATTTTTAATCGCAACATACATCGACAGTGGAGCCAAGAAAACCCCAGATTTATCGTCAACAACAATTTTCAACGTCGTTTCAGCTGTAATGTGTGGTGTGGCCTACTTGGAGACCGCTTGATTGGTCCATTTTTTATTGACGGTTCCTTAAATCAATTAAAATATCGCCAACTATTAACCGAAGGTGTTGAAAGCTTTTTGGATCAATTACCACTTGCGGACGCAGATCCTTGTATTTTCAACAGGACGGTGCTACACCCCATAATGCACAAATAAACGTTGGCTGGTTGAATCGCAATTTTAATGAGCAATGGATTGGCACATATGGACCTATTCGTTGGCCGGCGCGTTCACCAGATCTTACACCTTTAGATTTTTGGCTTTGGGGATATCTTCAAGATCGGGTATATTTAACAGTGCCACAGAATATAAACGAGTTAAGGAACCGAATAATCGAAGCCTGTCAAGATATACGTAATAATTTTATATTAAATGCCACCCACGGTGTTATACGGAGATGCCACTTTTGTATTGAGTATGACGGTAACCAATTCGAACAATATTTGTGAAATTTATTAGTTTTGAATTTTTTTGTTTTGGTTTTTTTTCTTTTGAAATAAAATCAGTAATGACAGTCACATATGCGCAATGCGTAATTTTTTATAGCTACTTTTCCACAGCACACTACAGTATAATAAAAGTGATTTTAAGAGAAGGTCCAAAATAGTGTTTTAATTATGTTTTTTTTCTTCTAAGTTTACAAGTAAAAGAGATGTATTGCACATCAATGGATTCAAAAAAAGAATATCTATCCAATGTAGTAAAAAAATATTTACCGAGCAATTTGAAAAAAAAAAGTTGACAATCGCGAAAAAATAAAGATGGCTTTGGAGAAAAGCAAATGCAGATCCAAACATAGCGTTCATAAAGCCATTTCATTTGGTACCTGACTCATAAAAATCGGAGTGTAAATAACAGAGCTACAGCTCGGGGCGTTTTTCGTGTGACACCCGGTAGGTATATGATATAGTGTGGTATATGTTATTATTTGATTTTGTAGCTGTGTTATATGTTTTATTTATTCTTTTTGTGATTAATTTATTATAAAACTCTTTAGGGTAACTATTTTTTTCTAGTATTTTTTAACTTTGCTTAAATTTTCTTTTCTAAATTCACGGTGAGCTAATTTAATAGCCTGATCTACTAAACTGTTAATTACGCTTTTTTTAAATTTGCCGAAGTGTTTGAAAAATAATTTAATCGCCTACTACTACTAGTGTCTTTAATGTACCAGTTTGTTTTTATTTGTGTGTTATCATGTATTATCTTTACAGTGCCGAACAAGCAAAACACATTACGTAACAAATTAGTAAACTTCATAACTAATTTCAAAAACAGACGTAATAACAAACACAAAGATAGTGATTTAAATCGTATGTTAAAGGAAACAAAAAAGGTTTTAAAAAATAACATAGATATTATAATAACTAAAGCAGATAAAGCAGAAAAAAGTATAATAATGTACAAAAAAGATTACGCAGCCAAAATGCATTCATTATTAAACGATCAAAACACTTACATTACATTACAAAAAGACCCGACTAACAAAATTCAAAGTGAAAATAACCAACTAATCACTAGTTGGTTAAATAGCAATTATATAGACGAACCCGTAGCTAAACATTTAAAAATATATAATTCGATAACTCCGCGAATTTATGGCGTCCCTAAACTTCATAAAACAATTTATCAAAATTTTTATCCAAAATTCTCAGTAATGTTGTAGGAAATACGGAGTATCATGCAAAAAAATCGTGGGAATTTGTTAATTTCATTAACAAAAAATCCGTACCGTGTAATCATGAAATTATCAGTTTAGACGTTGTATCTTTATTCACAAATGTCCCTACAGATTCGGCACTAAACATTATAAACAAAAAATGGAATTTAATTCAAAATTATACAAATTTACCAAAAAATGAATTCATGTTGGCTGCAAAACTTTGCTTAAATTCAACATATTTTGAGTACAACGACACAATATATTATATAAACAAATATTCGGTACAGCAATGGGTTTTCCATTATCTGCTGTTATAGCAAATTTAGTAATGGAGGACTTAGAGCAGGTATCACTTGACAAATTAAACTGTCATGTACAATTTTATAAGCGGTATGTAGATGATTGTATATGCTGCATACCAAATGATAAAATTGAACATGTTCCGCACACATTTAACACATATCATGATAGGTTAAAATTTATTTTCGAAAGAGAAAATCAAAATTCTATAAATTTTTTAAATGTAAAGATAATACATGATAACACACAAATAAAAACAAACTGGTACATTAAAAACACTAGTAGTAGTAGGCATTTAAACTATTTTTCAAACACTTCGGTAAATTAAAAAAAAACGTAATTAACAGTTTAGTAGGTCAGGCTATTAAATTAGCTCACCTTGAATTTAGAAAAAAAAAATTTAAGCAAAGTTAAAAAATACTAGAAAAAAATAGTTACCCTAAAGAGTTTTATAATAAATTAATCACAAAAAGAATAAATAAAATATATAACACAGGTACAAAATCAAATAATAACATATACCACACTATACCATATATAAACAATTTAAGCGACATAATAAAACATGAATTAAAAAAATCAGACATTCACATAACTTTCATACCTACCAACAATAGATACTTATTCACAAATTTAAAAACACCTATTAAACATGATAATCAAAGTAATGTCGTTTATAAATTAGATTGCAAAGATTGTAATAAATGTTATATCGGACAAACCAAACAATATTTAAAGAAACGAATTTATAATCATCAATACACTGTTACACATAACGTCACCGCTGAAACTGCTTTATCTAAGCACTCTAAAGGTAGACGACATAATTTTGTTTTTCAGAACACTGAAATTTTAAAAAAAGGAAAATAATTATAAAAAAAGATTAATTTACGAAATGATATACATTAAAAAAGATGAAAACGCGGTAAATTTTAGAACGGATATTGATAATTTAAGCGTTATTTATAATAACTTAATTCACGCCTGAATTTTATTAATTTTAAGCTCTTGACTAGATTTTTTTGCCATGTTTCTCCCTGGTCCTTGAACAGAATTGTTAGAGTTTGACAAAAAATAGATTGATATACGAATAATTCAAATCATTTCAATTTTTATAGTTGTATTAAATCATTATATCCCTCATTATTACTTGGGAATATAATTAAAATTCGATATATCAATGAATTCTTTGTTTTTTAGATAATTTTGTTGATAGTCATGGCAACTTATATTTATATTATTAGTAATTTGACACATATTAAATGTCAATTTCTTCCACTGAAGAAGTTATTTAACGAAAACATATTATTATATGTTATGGAATAAATTGGTATTTAATTATTTATTGTTTTATTGACCTACAAATGGAAATAAATCAGGAATTAAAGGATAATGAAGTAAATAAAACCCCTGAAGGCGAAAACTAGCAAGATTGCGATAAATGAAATTAATATTGAAAAAAGTAAATATTAAGTTTTAAGTAAAATCGAAATAAAATATACAGAGGGAAAAATATTAGTAAGTGGAAGCAAGAAAACAGAGAGCTAGTAACTAAATTTGCCACAATAGCCATATAAATAGGTAATCATTTACAACATGCTGCCGCTAACGTATTAATAATTTTATTTCATATAAAATTTTCTAGGCTTATTTATAATTAAAAATAGAGTAAAAAGAAACTAAGTACTGCAATACAGATGTAATCGATTGATTTGAATAAATAGAAATTAAACGATCTTGATTCATAAGCAAATGAAGTTTTGATACATCCAAAGGTTAAATTAGCTTGAAGTGTCATAAATGTGGTATTGTTGGTAATATGTCTTCGCTTTTTACTGGCTTGATTTGTGAATTTTTGTTTGCAGAATGTTTATATTATAGAGGTAATATATACAGACTGATTTAAAAAGTTATTTTTCGACAATTCATTCATCATCCATTCACACTTATTCGAAAATTACGTATTAGAGGGTAAATTTAAAAAAATCGACGGTTTTAGCCGTTCCTTTATGGTATATTATTAATATAAAAATAAAATAATACTTTTACTTACAAGTTAGTTATACCTCTTTATTTTAATATATAAATAAAGTGGTATAACAAAGTAAAAGTATTAGTTTATTTAGAGTATTTTTTAATTCTAAATTAATTTGCTTGATAAACTAGGTACAACTAACTAAACTAAATACAACTAATTATATATCATCATGGAATGCATCTGTTACGAAGAAAACGAATGAAATACTGAAGCTGGAGAATGATGTACACTGGAACCTCGTTTATATCCGCGCTCACTTATGTTCACCCTCACCTATATTCAGACTATAGCCCTCATTTATATCCGCTCGGCATCCACCACCAAATAGTGCACGTATTCACATGAGCCAATCAGCGCGTAGCACGGTCTTTCCTCTCCGCTAACAGGATAAGAGTGGGGACCCCTCTTGAGAGGAAATAAGTGAATGTTTACGTTTCGCGACCGCGGTTATAAACGCGATTCCAGTGTATTTGACTTATCTATACATTTAGCGCTCTTCATGAATATTTTATTTCTTATCAAAAGAATGATCATAATGATAATAGTAACCCAGATTTAACGCCTAATATAATGACTACTAAATATGGCATGTGTTTTATTTAATTTAAGACCATTATTCACGTATTTTACGGCCATTCTGAATTGAATAAGTTTTATGACTAGAAGCAGCATGTACCTACTTGAATAATTACAATGTTGTCAAAACGATTAAACTTATTTGGTTGGGCTGATCATTATGCTGTCTAAGAACATACGTTCATATTTCTTTTACCTTAACCAAAAGCTGTATTTATATAATGAACACAACTTTGTAAATGTATTATAATAAATGTCTAAGCACTAGGTTTAATCGATCGATTTCTTCATAAATTATTCGTAAAGCGACTATAAACCAATTAATTACTTCATACAATCAATAAATAAAACGTATTGACAGCACGGGAAGCACACGCAAGGACAAATAGGGCAGATAAGCTGAAAGAAATGCAAACACGAATAAATATTGAAGAATTCAGAGGAATTATCGCACTCTAGTAATAAACGATATGAAGTCAATATTTCCGAAATGGCACAAATAATACTTATACGCTCTTATTATTACGTAGAAGCTACTTTTACTCTTAGTGCACATAGGTCAATTGAACGTATACGTTCAGAATTTTATTAATGCAATATTTCCATTCATCTTATTTCAATATTTCCACTTAAGAGGGCGTTTCAACATAAAAAAATCGCGTAACAGCCAAGATGGCGAGAAATCACAACTCCGTTAGAATATCGATGTCACTATCAGCATTAATATCAATGAGAATATAGCAAAATACGAAATTTATTTTAGAAAATCCGTAAATTACAAAAAACTATAAATATACAATAATTGTATATTGAATGACAATTATTGTCATTCTCAATAACAAAAATATCTTGTTTGTATTATGAGGTAATATTTTTTTGTTAAGATACAAATATCTATCGACGCATCAGGTAGAAGTATTATTTGCAGCGCCATAACACTTCTTTTAAAATGAAGGAAATACCAATTCTTATCGAAGAACTTTATAAAAACGTTTCAAATCAAAGTTGGCAAAGTGATATTAAACGAACTATGTATGGTATAGCAATTTTATTTCTTATTACAATTTTTGCGATTCTAAATAATTTATTATTCATCTATCACCCAGATCATTTTCTACTAGCCCATCAGACAGTATCTTTTAATCTACATATTAATTTCTTTGATATTCAGTTATGAAAATAAGGTATTTTATATTTGTCTTATAGATCAAAATTGTAAACAATTTGTAGATGTTTTATATTTATGCTGTAATCTATAGTAAAATTCAATTATTAACAAAAATATCCCAACGAGTTTGTTTCATTTATGTACATCTATCTTTTTTGGATGTTTCTACGAAATTTTTGGTCCTAATTTCAAATATCGAATTGAGTAATCCCATCTTAAGGTATAGCCAATCTATTGAAATTACTATACTACTGGAAATTTGGCAACACCTAATAATTTCTATAAAAACTTTACTTTAATTATTTAGTACGCAGTATGTGGTATAAATACTTATAATGATATTTTACTATATTATTTGAGCTAATTTTATGTAGTAATATATAGAATGTAAAATATATTCCTCTAAATTAAGGAAATTAAAACAGCATTAAATACGTACCTAAATTAGTTCTTTATTATTTTAAAAAGTACCTATATTATTATTTTTATATAAAACTGCTTTTATTTCTCTTACTTAGACATAAATGATAAATTATAGCAATTAAAATAATAGGTTGCTTGCAGCGCCATCGCGAGAACGATTGCCAAATTGCTTGAAGCTCTATGATTTTGTTTATAAACAAAGTGGCCGTCTAAAATAATGATTAGTTTTTCGAAGCTTTTTCGAGAACGCAAGCATATTTTTAATTTATTTATTTACCATTCTTATGTACATAACAAGACGAGTTGCAAGACCCTATTATATAATACATTTTACCATATATTCCGTAATAGACATATAATTTATTGTTCTCAATGGGGTGTTGCAACAAAGCAACAAATTTTGAAGAAAACGAGTTTTTAGAAATTTAATTTTAACGTTTAACAACGCCGAAAGCTTTGCATTTCTAATTTGTTATCGGCTGAGTGCTCCCTGCCATATCATAGCCGCCTCTTAATGAATGTTGTGCAGTAGGTATAGTGTTGTCTTTTTGTATATATCGGTAATAAATAGAGTGCCACAGGTAAAAAAGTTGTTGAAACTAATGAAAGTACCAATAAAATATACAAAACAGAAAATAATGAAAAAATAATGTAAACACACATATTACTATCTACTGATGTATTCATGAAATCTCTATAGTAAGAAATCTATTTGATATCAACATTATTACGAGAATAGCAGTAAGTGAACACTGTTAAAACTAAGACAACACAAAATGCATGAATATCTTATGAGAAACTCAGGAGTAAGTGCAAATTAAAAATCATGTGCTTCTATGTCAGATTTGTCAAAGAAATGTTTGGCAGAAGTTTAATCAGAGTCTTAAAAACTGTCGTTTGATAGCGAATGAAGCAGTTTACAAAAACAAATAAAAGTACACGAAATTGTTTTTACCTACATAAAGCCACAGCAGAATCCTAAAATAGTCATGCAGGTACAATACATATACATTGTGTTCTCCCAAATTGATGGTGAGTAATTTGGCGGGCACACAATGCACAATATTTAGAATGTCTTAACACAAAAATGTGTAATCCAAATTTGTCATATAAACGAGAAAAAAATGTTGAAATTATGACAAAATGTTTTTGTAACATTTCAGTGCATATCTAACGTAATAAACAAAATAAATTTGTTTATATATGTATCTTGGTGTTCCGTTGCTGCAGAAATGAACGATGCAATCATGTCAGTGTACATGTACTCGGTACATTATTATTATATTTATTTACTATTACTATTAGGACTATTTAGTGACCTTGACCTTCGCAAAAGAATACGACTTTACTATGTATATATGTAGGTTATATATAGGTAGGTCTGTCAGTGGTTTTTTCGTTTGTAGGGCATGTGCTATTTTAACTTGCATTTAGGCCTTCTAGGTCGTACTTGTTGTGTATCTACTCTCATTTTTTTTTAAGTGGAGGTAAGTGTTTTTTTGTGCTTTTTACTTGTTGTATAATTATAACGCACTGTAACAAGAAATTAGTGGATGTGGTTTAGTTTACAACGAGTATGAACGGAACAATGTGAAAGAGTTTTGATCGTAAGCCCAAGCCTAACGTTTGTTCGTGTGGTACAACGCCTGCAAGATACCCGCCGAATACTACCTTCTCAACCAGAAGAGCCCAGCAGGACCCAGATAGCCCGTTAGCTTATAGCAAGCTACATTTTATTTCGATTTTCACTTGTTTTTCCAATTTGTGGTTAGTTTAAATCAAGTTTACTCTATGCTTGAAATTCGAGCATACTGTAATCGCTGACGCAGCAAAGATGAGTCAAGCATAATATAAGGTTAAAGTTTAAACAAACTCATTTCCTTATTCGAGTCGGTAATGCGTAGAATGTTCGGCGCGCAGGCGCATACACACAATGCGCAAGCGTTCTATATGAGTTTGCAAGCATATTTACTACAAGTTCGTATTCCGACTTCCGAGTGCTTTCTTATCGTTTATTCTGTTCATTTTCAATTTTTGATTTTTATTGTCATATAGCGATTTGTTGTTTGTTGTTATTTATTTATTGTAGTATGGTTAACCTTATAATTTGTTATTATCATTATTAGTTTAGTTAAAAACGTTCAGTGATTACAACCTGTTTTATTTTCGATTACATTAATTATGTAAAAACTAACGATCACTTTATATTATTATTTGTACATTTCAGTAGCAAGCTGTCATCTTCAACATAATTACATTTACTTAAAATTAAAAGAATTGGTACTAATTTAAGGCTAGTGTGTTGTAGTCTTGATATTAATTTAATTTATAAGGAATTGATGTTAATTTCAAGGAATTGTTTCAATTAAGTAAATATTATTCTAGATAGATAGAAGACGATATTTGCCATAGCTGTTGAAACGTACATATAAACATGATAAGGACAACAAACATATTATACAAGCTGGTAAAATTAGGCACAATTCAAGTTTGTTACTAAATAAGAAAGCTGGAATAAAGCATGATACATATGTACTTACTAGCATAGTTAAAGCTGGAAAAACAAGCTTAATTCAACCATTCTGCAAGCTTACCATGAGCTTGCAAAACAAGTATATAAGCTTGTCACGTCTAAAGTAGAATGCTTAGTTCAAGTTGGATACAAGCTTGCAGCTTTCTACGACAAGCTGGAAGTAAGCTGTCACCGTTGTCATGGCAACCTTTATTCCAGCTTGATTCAAACTATTTTTTCCATCTGGGGAAGTGCACGAACTCTGCAGGTAGAAATTCTCGAAGCCATTGAAAATCGTCCAACAGTTAGTAGACGACAATTAAACTTTTCAAGTTGTTTTATCTGAAAAACGCTTCGAGAAAATTAGCTACATCCGTATTACTATCGCAGCGTGTCTTTTACTTGCAGATACGAATAGCGTTTTGCCAGTGGTTGCATATCCAACAATATATCCAAAATACCAATTTTGCGGGTAACATCCTATTTGCCGACGAAGCAAGCTTCAGTCGGAATGGTGTATTCAATTACCACAATGCACATGAAATACATAGAAAACTCCTCGCTTAAATAGACAAAATTATTTTGACTTTTTAAATAATGCTCTGTCTGAATTATTGGAAGATGTCCCTTTCAATATCAGAGCAATGATGTGGTACCAGCATGACGATTCACTAGCGCATTTTGTGTGTGTATTTCAAGATCGCTCGATTGACCACGAAAGACCAGTGCCCTGACCCCTACGTTTCTCTGATCTAAATCCAGTTAATTTTCTTCTGCGGAAAAGTTTATAACAGCGTTCTCATCTCACCGAAATAAACGATATTGAACTATTGCGGGAACATATAATCGCTGATACAAATCACATTTGTCAACAAAATTTTTCGCTGCTGCACGTTATTCAATTTTATATACATCGTGTACACGTATGTGTTCAACTTAAGTGTGAGAATTTCGAACAGATATTGTAGTCCTATCCGTGAAAACATTGTATTTTTTCAAAAACAAATAAAATTTTGAATATTTAAACGGATATCTCAACTCAGGTATCTATACATAATGTATAAAGGAATAAGCAACTTGAGAGAACGCGCTGTATGTATGTATATACAACACAGGCTGGATCAGGCATATATTCAAGATTATTTCAACCGATTTAATCACTTACTTAGACGCGGACAGTCGACACGAGTAGCAAGTAGTTAACAGAACATGAGCTGCGTAACATAAAAGAAAGACATTTACAAAACACTGATTTAAAAAACGATTGAAAATAATTCTAAAAATTAGACGTAACAACTGCTCCTACTTCTATTCTCGATTCAACTAACTTTGCTGGCCGCAATGAAAAATTTTAATAAGTGATAAAATCACAAGTGATTTTATCACTTATTAAAATTTTTCATTGGACAAATGGAGTACTGTCAAAACAGCTCATTTTCACTCACAATGCTCACAATTATAAGTAAAAAATTGCTTATTTGAATTACCGCTAGCTGCTCCGACTTCTGCTAATGATCTGTTAATAGTAAGAAGTTACACTGAGTTTTAGCTAATACCACTTCCAATCTTGATACCTTATATTTGCTATACATTGTACATTCTGATGCTATATCTCAATATAACAGTCACTCTTATTTACGAAAAATCTCTGCACATCCGCACTTCTTGCTCCATCATGGTTCTGACATGACAAAGACGACTCCATCTTTTCCATAGCTGCATCATCTCAACACGGCAGCGATGTAGCAGTGGCTGATGTAACGGCCTCAGTTTGTTGTACACTTGAACTGGATACCGTCACATGTCTCCTGTCAAAAACATAATCCAACAACTTTCAAAAATAACATTTTTCCCAGTCCATTCCAATATGTTGTCCATGGCATGTGTAATGGATAAAGCAAGTTGTTTATGGCAAAAGTTACCACATGAGTAAATTTTCTGGCCATGTTGTATAATCCCAAATACATGTGTTCAATTAATCCATTTAATCTATTATTATCGTAACGAAAAGGAATCGTACAGAGAATACCATTTGTGTGCACCGTATTCGCCATTATGTCCTGATAATATCTCATGATCTCTGCAATCTGGTCACTATCAAAACACTGCGCAACATCATTTAAACCACATTGTAAGAACAAATAGTCGTTCTGTCTGATATTCTTAATTTTTTCATCCAAATTAGAAACTACGTCACGAATGCCACCACTGGGTTTAATGAAACTCTGTACTTTAAATTTACTAATGAGTTTATTTCTTAAAATTCTATTATACCCCTGCCGTGACTATTACTCAGAATAAGTAGAATATGTGAAACGTCATAACTGTTCTCTTAAACGGTTTGATAAATAATTTTCTTATTCATATTTATGTAAGTTCCAATATTCACTATTCGTTGACTTATTTCCTGTTCCGCCCCCAGATTAATATTCTCGGCCGGTGTAGGTAGACTTCTCTGCTTAATCACATTTATAGTATTTTTTCTTTTCATGTAAAAAATTTGCTTTTTTAATTTTCCATATAAAAGAGATACATTATGTAATCTCTTTTCCAATTCGTTAATTTTATTAATAAGACGGAAAGTTCATGATTTTTACCTTCTTGTTTTCGGTCTTGAATTTTCAAAGTTGCACAATGTTTTCGTGAACTGCAAAAATCATCCTCCACCGTATCTCTCTCCTCCTCTAGGTAACTCGAGTTCACAACGTCTTTCAATCTGTTTATTAACACTTGTTTAAGTATGTCTTTTTTGTTTAAACCCATCTTCTCTAAGTTTTTCTGCAACTCTTCTTATTTCATTAAAGTTATTTTAATTTTATCGTTCATTTTTAATCAAAATTTAATACTAAAAATATCACACCAAAGAGATTTTAACTAGTGAACTTCAAAGTATGTTCCTCTGCACAACTAACGGAAGAAAAATGAAATTCTTACGAATAGTAAAACTTGTAAAAATACGATAAAAACGACTGGAATTATTTTTCACCACATTTACAACCATGGTACATACATAATGTGATGTGATATAGGAAACCTTGTACAAATCGGAGGTGAAGCCACGATTTCTCGAAGAGTGGATTTTGTCAAGGGCAAACGTGTAAAAAATCAAAATGCGAAACGGGTTACGAAAAAATTCCGGCATAGGAAGATGGAATACAACCATCTCAAGAGCGAGTCCGACAGAGACATTAACGAGTTATGAAGCAGAAGATGGAGTGATTATGTTGAGAGACGTCTAACCGAAATCGACCGCCCATGGCGGAGATCAAACATGATCTAACCATATGGTTCACTGATAAGGAGAAGGTCGGCGCTCTGCCTAGCACCTTTCTGGATCACTTTACTCTAAACGATTGAAACGAACCCGACAAGGTACGAGAATTTCAAAACAGTTTGCATAAGGTCAACGAGAGAGATGCAGATCCAGCAATCATTAAATTTATTGAAGAAGAGCGGCAGGTTATGAAAGGTATAACTAGGAGAAGGTGGTATTTCCAATTAAGAGCCGAAGAATCTGCCGCTGAAGCTGCTTGTCGACTTGTCGGCAATATTAAATGTATTACTATAGCTGACATATTATTATACAACCAGGTAGAAGTCTGCCCGCACTGTTTATACCCGCAGTGATACCTAAGAAGAAGAGCTGTCGACCAATCTCCGTTGCTGGGGACTATGAGCAGGACTGCAGAAATTTTGCTATTATATTGGATCGGAAGCCATTTGGAAAATAGCTCTCTCATAGATCTCGATCAATTCAGATTTATACCTGGTCATTGGGACACGGTACAGCGTTTCAAGATTATATATCAACTTTCAACAGGAACCAAGGCCATGCTGTCGAATATAGCCGACTTGTAGTTGCTATATCTTCAAAACCATCAGATTATACTTCAGAGATCGGAGATTATACATATATGGAGGTATCGGAATCTCAGATCGACAAAGGCTGTCTGCGTGTACGTTGCCGACATTCCAAAACTGTATTATATGAAGCTTTGCTTGGGGTATACACAATATAATGTATTTTTCTATAACCGCCAATCCATATAAGCAATACTTTTATATAAAAGTGTGCGTCTATACAAGGAATGGAACCATCAAGTTTCGTTTACAAGACGGAACCACGATACCATAGTGCCAACTACATAGACATAAACTTGACCCCATTAATTTAATCACAAATGCACATGATACGAGATAGCAAGGCATGTATAGGCAACAATTTTAACAATGAAGAAAAATATTGCTTATATTGTTTGACAGTTGTAGAAAAATACATTACATTATGTAAACATCAAGAAATTCTTTCGTGCTAAAATTCAGATCACGGAATTTGATCGGTAAAATATTGAACTAATTTGATACTTCCTATGTATAAGTTGTTTTTTGTAAGATACAGTACGTTTCACTCTCTGTAAAAAATACTAAGTTACTTTAGAACGTTGCTTGCAAGGACTAACTTAGAATAATAGAATATTTTGAGGTTTTTATATCACCGATAAGAAGTTGCCTAATATAATTTATTTCAACAATACCATTTTAAGTCATTTCCTGGTACATAAATAAAAAAAATAATAAAAAACTATAGATCTAAAGTGCGGAAAATCAAATGAAAGATATTTCAAGAAAAACATGTATGCACCGCAAAGATGAAGAGCCAGTGTTAACAGTCTGTATCCTGATTTTTTTTTATTTTTATGTATTTTGTGAGAAGTTCATTTCTTCGTTTCCACATTCTCAACTTTAAACATATTATACACATAAACATAATTACATAATACAACATTTTATTCATATGATCTAGTAAACGTATTGGAGTGTAAACTACACATGTATCTAACATGAATTTGTCTTGTCTTCCAAACAACATTAACGTTGCTTCGTCATGATTTAGGTCTATGCTCAATTTCCTTTGTATGTTGTAATTATAAAGCAACTCACACACGAAAATACAAGTTTTTTTTGCACTTTAAGCCATCGGATATACTAGTGCGTTAGCAGAAAAGCACGTATCGAAACCCCTGCAGTTTCAGATTCCAGTCGGGGTAGTTACGCCACCTCCTTCGCCACGCTCTGCTTATATAATTTGAAGGCGTCTCTTCACCGATGACGGACAACCGACACTACGGTTTGGGAAAGATACCATGGACCTAGGATTCAAAGCACGTAATTCGCAAAAGCATTGTCTGGAAGGACGGTGCCTGTACTGTGGCAAAATTTGCGAATATAAAATGAACGGTGAATAGAACCCTAAGAGGGGGAGTTTCTGAGCGTCGAGACGGAACGAAATGCCTAAGATGCAAGGAAGGCACGTCATACTAGTCACCCTAGACGTTAAAGGGGTGGTAGCATATTAAATCAGACAAGGATGCTCCATTGGGAGTTGGTAGTTGACGGTACGACGAGGATAATTACTTTTACGTACATGATGGTAGTGGCGACGTTAATGATGAGAATGGTTAGGCTACTAACAGGAGCGAAATTAATGACAAAAACAGTACCGATGTTACTTTGTGTATGTTCCATATTTTGCTTGTTCTCTACTTCTGTATGTATTTGCGACTGCCTTTCCTAAATAAGACTTATGTAATTGCTTGTTCACCAATAAATAGCTGACGATGAATAGTCAACACTATGTATGTACATTTAAATAAGCATTCAAACGGTAACGTTAGTATGTTAGAACATATAATACATTCAGTAATGCTCGGTAATTTGTCATTTGATTTTCTATATTCCTGGTCTTCTCTATTAATAATAATAATAATAATATTTTTATTGCTGTAGATCTGAAACGATATAAGCATTGTCATAATAGTATATAATAGTAATCAGTGTGATCTCTAATGTATCTTACAAACTAACGGACAATAAATATGTATGTCTAGAAAAAACAATAACAACTATAACTATAATAATAAAATTAGCTGCAAACACGCAACACAAGTCAAGAAAGCTAATTTTCAACACGACATTATAGGGACACATCGAAGAACTCCTCATACGAGTAGAAACATTTCTCAAGTAAGAACTCCTTTAGGGCGTTTTTGTATTGATTAAAAGTAGATTGGTTCTTAATACAGTCCGGTAATTTATTATATACTTTTATTGCTCGATATTCCGGTGCTCTTTCGAATAGTGCTGTTTTGTGACGTGGTATACACAGATTATTCGCCCCTCTGGTAACCATCATTTTATAATAAGTATTATTTTTATGCAGTTTCACTAAATTTTGATGTGCCCAAATGCCTAGTTCATATAAATATATAGCCGGTAACGGTAAAATACCTAGCTCTTTAAATACAATATTTTATTCTGGAGTAGACGTGGCCAAAATAATAAGTCATTAAGGCGCCGACATTAACTTTATTGCGCAAATTTAACACAACATAAAAAGCCGAGTTTAGTTTTTTTACTAGATCCTCAATGTGTCCATCCCAAGACAGATTGACGTCCAATGTTACACCTAAGAACTTAAACTTACTAACATTGGGTACCGATTTACCATTTAGGTTAAAATAAATGCTTAAATTTGTTTTGTTGTTGAAGCATACTGCGGCGGATTTATTTATATTTAATTCTAAGTTGTTTTTTGTACACCAATTATGAATAGTTTTATTGACGGTGTTCCCCAGTGGCGATATACTGCTAAAATAGTCACTTCTTATCATACAAGACGTGTCATCTGCATATTGGTAAAGAAAACACATTTCGAGTATATCAGGCATATCAGCCACGTATATCAAGAACAGCGTAGGACCCAGTATAGAACCCTGCGGAATACCTCTGGTAATCAATGCAGATGAAGATACAGTGTCTCTCTCTATACCTTGCTCGACACTTCTAATACTTACATACTGACGTCTACCACTTAAGAAGGATTTTATATATTCGAGCGCTATTCCTCTAACACCGACGGATTCTAATTTATTTAATAAAATTTGATGGCTAATAGTGTCAAACGCCTTACTGATGTCATAAAAAAGACCTACCACTTTGTCACCCTCGTCAATACAACCAATTAACTTGTTTAGGAAGGTATAGACAGCCATCTCAGTGTTCTTACCAGGAAGAAAACCGAATTGATGCAGAGGAATTATGTCATGTTTTAAGAGATGACTAAGTAATCGTTTATTTAATATCTTTTCATAAACTTTTGAAAAAGATGGTAAAAGTGAGATAGGGCGGTAATTTGATATGTCGTTTTCTTTGCCCTTTTTATGAATGGGTACAATTTTGGAAATTTTTAAAGCGTTTGGAAAAGTGGCGGATCTAATGGAATTATTAATAATGATACTCAATGGTTTTGTTATATATTGCATACATTTCTTAAGTAAAGATGACGGAATACTATCAAATCCACTTGAATGTTTATTAGCAAGGCTCATTATAATTTCTTTTATTTCATATTCGTCAGTTGGTTGTATGAACATGGAATGGTGACATTGATTTGTACTCTCGTAGGAAAAGTCACCATTATTAGTCTCGACATTATTAACGCTACTGAATTGTTTTAGGAATAAATTACTTATAGTCGGCCCATCTGTTATTATTTCGTTATCATGAAGAATACTTATTTTTTTGACTTCTTTTTTATTTTCGTTTATTATTCCCCAAACAGCTTTAGATTTATTATCTGAATTCGCAATTTTTCTTTCACAATATAGTTTTTTAGTAATTTGGACTAAATTTTCGTGAGCTTTCTTTTCCAATTTATATATTTCTAATATCTCGTGACTACCAGACTGTTTTTGAAGCTTATATAAATTACGCAAATTATTACCACTTTCGATGACATCATTATTTACCCAGCTACTTTTATGTTGGGATTTTGCTGCTAGTTGCAAAGGAAAAACCAAATTATAATAGTATGTAAAGATATTAATGAAAGTATTGTACTGATCATCCGCATCGCATTGAGAATAGACCTCATCCCATAATTCGGAAGAAATCAAGTCCACAAAGCGACGTACACGTTGTTCAGTAATGATACGTTTTTGCACTTTTGTTTTATTACTTTCTTTGTTTATATTTCTGTTCATAGTAACAATCTGATAGTGATGGTCACTGAGGAATGTGTCACCCAAAAACTTACCATTTAACATAGTATTCATGTTTGAAAAGAAATTATCGATACATATTTTTGAATGGCTTGTGGTACGCGTTGCATTGTAAAATACTCTTTCACACCTAAAAGAATTAAAAACATCTAAAAGTTCGCTTGATTCCTCGGTCTTAGTATTAAAATCTATATTAAAATCACCGCACACCAACAGAAAAGTACATTGACTATAGAGTAATTGTAATAGGTCTAACAGCCTACACTTAAAATTATGGAAACTCCCTGATGGTGCTCGGTACACGCAAACTAACAATAATATCTTGGTGCCCAAGCATAATTTAGCACAGCAATATTCAAAATCTTTCTCATATGCTACCACTTTTGTATTGAAATTGCAAACATCCATTTCGATTTTTGCTTGGATTACCACGCCGCCTCCTTTCGTGAGCTCCCTGCAGATACTTGTTGAAATAATTGGACAATCATCAAAATTAAGTTATAGAAGATAAAATATATTTAAAAAATCATTTAACAACGTTTTGGCATCGTCTACAAAACCTACATGGAAATTTTAGTTATATCAACATGCATTAAATGCTTTTGAAGGTGTTATAAGAAGATATATGTAATCTATATCCTTTTTTTGGAAGATTTTTTGGCAAAAATACATTATATTTACAATATTAATATCCTTTGGAAAAGCGAGATACAAGAAATTCTCGTGAAAATCCACAACCAGGACTAGATCCGTATAACCAGGGGGCATTTCATCGAGGGATCCTTTAGGAAGATAATAGTGTGCTCATCTTAGATTATAAGCGATCTACAAATATAAATAGGTATTTATAAGTAGCTATCGTAGGGAAACAAGTTAGTAAATAAGAGTATTTTGTAAAAATAGTAGAATACAGCGAATTTATTTACAATATTAATTTTCTTTCATTTAAAAGAGTTTAAGTATCTCATTAAGAGTAATCGCATGAAAGTAGAGTTGTTATTTGCATTCATAAATATATATATTTGAATTGAACCCACGTAACACTACAGTATAGATAAATGTTTGAAGTTTTTTTACGAGAATCGTTTTGAATCGCCCGAACTTGGGCTAGCAGGTATCTACCGGTGGCCACCTAAGAATGTCGCTCGACCATATGTCAGGAATAATATGTGTTTAGCAGCAGTGCTATTAGAACGGAAACATACCTCATAAACGCTGTAATTTGTTCGTGTTGCTCAAGGTTCATTTATATGCGTTTCGTTAAGCGTAGGCATTTCAACCATAATTAATTTATTGCAAATTATCGTCTGTTTAGAACTATTAGTCCTAAAAAACGTCGTCCTATTGTTGTACGTGAAATGGACGGTATACTAACATTCGTTATAATCAAACTCAACGTCATGTGATCACCTGTAGTACCTGTATGTACTGGGTGGCCAACTAAGAATGTCGCTCGGCCATATCTCAGGAACGGTAGGACAACCTCTTTCTATTTTGCTAAATGAGGGGTGAGGAGGAGGGGAAACTTTTTATTAAAGGAACGCTTATAGCTTTGGTTCTGTTGAACCGAATTTTGCAAACTTAGTCTCGCTGAAAACAGCACTACTCCTCCAGTCTAATGCTTACAAATTGCAACCAATCTAATAAGTGACGTGCGTGGTAGAGGGCGCTGTTAAAATTATTTGAGGAATTTCGTTTTTTCCAGAAAATATTAGATGGAAACATAGATTTTTGACAACCATTAGAATCGCTAGAGGGCGATAAAGAAAATTAAATACGTAAATTTTATGATTCTTCAAAAGAATAGTGCGTGGAATGCTTGGCGGACGAAAAAAATAGACTATCATTGATTTTTCTAAACCTACTGCTAGTGATTCAAATTGCTTAATATTGTCTTTATTTCTGTCACCGTTAGAGGACGTTAAGGAGAACAGAATAGAAGACACGTCACTAGAGATTCACAACAATATGCTTTTCAATGTGATGAGTGTGCTGTGCATTTCTTCGTAAATGTTCGCAATTTTCTGGCTCCTGATAGCTGGATGTAACACGCGAGTCTATTTCCATTGCCACCCATCAGGATCCCAAATTTGACTAGTTTAGATTGTTATTAGTATGTTGTCAAAAACGTATGTTCCCATTTAATATTTTCGAGAAAAAACAAAATTCCCGAAATAATTTCAACAGCGCCCTCTAGCATTTACGTCATTTATTAGATTGGTTCCAATTAGTGAGCATTAGATTGGAGGAGTAATGCTGTTGTCAACGAGACTAAAATTCGGTTCAACAAAACCGAAGCTATAAGCATTCCTCCAATACAAAGTTTTCTCTCCTCCCCTTTCCTTATTTAACAAAATAAAAAAATGTTGTCCAATGTAAACTTGCAAAATTTTCAGTAGATTCAGCTTTTCATATTTATGATTGATGATGAATCTTTGGTGATTGGTTACGCCCTTTAGCGGCCATCCTGGGCTTTTCTAAATAATTTCCAGATGTTTCTCGGGGTCACTTTAGTCATGTTTTTTTCCCAAAGCTGTACTGTAAACCTTTCCTGAAATATGGCCGAGCAACATTCTTAATTGGTCACCCGGTACATACCTGTACTATAGGTGATCACATATAATGGTATATTAGAATATGAAATAGCTCTAAAGTGTGGCATTGAGGTTGATTATGACGATTGTTAGCATAACGTCCTATACTTTAAGTACAACTACAGGATGACGTTTTTTAGGATTAATAATTCTAAACAGACGATAATTTGCAATGAATTAATTATGGTTCAAATGCCTACGCTTAACAAAACGTATATAATTAAATCTTCAGCTACACGAAAAGATGACAACGTTTATCAGTTATGTTTCCGATCGAACGGCAGAGATACTAAACACATATTGTGTGATTTTTAGTAATTTAGTCGCAGTTAAAAATCTCGACTTATACGGATCAATAACTTCGGTGCTACGAGTAAACCCTTCAGGAAATTGTTATTTATTCCCACGTGAACACCGCTTTTGAAACAGTATTACATACGTATGCTACGGTAAATTTCACGGGGATTGAAATATAAGCAAACAAGTATGAGCATTGTGCACTCTAGACTTAGTAAATCGTTGCCAGGTTTCCAAATATAAAATTTATTCGTGCCCACGTTCGTCAATAAACTACATTTGGAAAATCTATCTACGTTTGTAATTTACCTATGTAAGCAGTCGATGTCCGTCTACAACATATTTACCAAAAATTGCATGTATTTTTATTCCATTTTCGCTTGCAAAATGTCATATAACAGCATAAAGTTGCCGCATTGTGGAAATGTAGACTGTAGCCTTAAAAAAATACAACAATTATTAGAAAGTAAATAACATTTACTGACGTGCTATGTGCGCATATGCACTAACTTGTACAGAAATTTGTGTTATCAATATTCACGTGCGAGCTAGAAATGATTCAGTTTTCATTTATCTACTGAACTTTTTGTATTAATGATTTTCTGCGGCATAGAAATTCTACGTACGAGCGAGAATCCGTTCTTATAATCATACAGGAACATACGTGGTACGTAGGTACGTCCCTAAGTAAGTAATAAGTAAAACCAAAAATATTTAAGATACATCAAACACCTGACATAAATAAGTCGAAAACTTCAAGAAACATGAAAAAACGCCGAGACATATCAATTTTTGTTTGAAGGGGGAAACTTTCTCATCAATAAGGTAAAATCATGTTTTGCCCCCTCTACGCCGCCCAGTATCCAACATTAAAATTTCAAATAGCACTACGTACCTATTATTATTTAATTTTTCGATTCTACATATTATTTGAAACAACTTTTATATAGGACAGTCTATACGTATCCTTAACACTTTAGAAGATATCGTTTAAAGTTTCAAGGGCTATTTTCTATTTCATCCGCCAAACATCTAGGCTGTATAAAGAAAAATGTCAAAAACAAACTATATGTTGATTTTCTTTTAATATAGGAAACAAATAATGTATGTAATTGATTTCATAATGATATGGGACAGTAAAACTACATGAAGTAGGTTTTTTTAATAATGTAAATATGACTTTATTCGACAAATATTTGAAAATGTCAATGCGATAATTCAAAATTGTATTAGTGACTTCAGTGCGATTTACAATAGGAAATGCATATTGTCCTAGATCATTATGAAATCAATAGTACATATGACACTTAGTGGCAGTTGTACCAACTATAGTTAAATCTTGAGTTCAACTGAACCGTTGATGTAACAGAAAATAGCCTTAAAACTTTAGAAGATATCTTCTAAAGTGTTAAGGATAGGTATAATCTCCCCTTTATGAAAGTTGTTGCAAATTGTAGTGCTATTTGAAATTTTAATGTTCGATACTAGGGGCGTAGAGGGGCAAAACATGATTTTGCCTTATTGATGAAAAAGTTTCCCAGTTTTTCAGAAGCTGTGAAATAAGGGTGAACAAAACATGTTTGACTCAGTTTCAAGTCACATAATACCGTAAACTTTTCACATCGTACCTATTATTTTCTGCAATCGCGGCCGCCATATTATTTAATTTGTAAGTTAGGTAAATCTATTTTCACTCAAATTCAGTGGCGGCTCGTGGTCAATTATACTGGGAGGTCAAAAATAAATTTAAAAAATATGCATACTTAAAAAAATATAAGTAAATATATTTTTTTTTCTTTAGCAGTGGAAAAGTGTTGAAATAACACGTTCGTTAAAATCGCATATTCCTTTTACAAATGACTTCTCGATACTCAACATCGCTAAAGCGGTTGTCATTGGCAGTGTGCACAGTAAAGTTAATAAATTGACAGTTTCAGAAAACGTAAAACTTTAAAATAAAATATTTTCTCTACCGAATTTTGTACATTTTCAAATGAGAAATATTCCATTAAAATATATAAAGAATTCATTGGAAATATGTATACTGTAAATACGGTTACATATTTAAACAAATTTTTAATATATTCCAACGATATATTTCCTACCATTTGAAATGTATAAAATTCAGTAATGTAAACTCACAAGAGAAATCTGCTTATAAAATCACATGTTAGATAATTAAAGCTGTTTTTAATATAATGGTAAAAAGTTAAGTGAGGTTACAATACCATGATTTCATTTTTGTAAGATTTATTGTACATATAACACAACTTGTGCATACAAGAATTATTTTAGTGATTTAACATATTTATTATATGCCATTATTAATATCATGTCCTTTGCTTTTTAGACAAGTAATACGCCTGTTAAAACTTGCCATTAAATGTGTTGCAACCCAGAAGATATTGTTAACCTTACTAAATTTAAAAAATTCTTTGTTTGTTTCACTATGGACAGGACACATCACGTTAAGATTAATTCATTTCTTTACATTCTTATATACAATTTTTGATATTTTAGTCCATGAACACATATCGAAGGCTATAATATTCATTTAAATATTTTAAAATGCTGCATACCGTTTTATTAGACACTGTTATAAAACTGTTTGACAACAGCTTTCACACACTATACACTTACATTAAACTATAAAACGATTGAATTGTTCGCAATTAAAAATAATCAAAATATGTAGTACAAAAATAATAATAACATAACCTAAATAGCAAACTATTCCAATTTTATTCTTCAAGGGTTCCATCTACCGTGATAAATATCAACTATTCTGCCTCCCTAAAATATAGAGGGCTGCACTAGTTCCATTTTAAATCTTGGCGGTCAGTGCCAATGGTATGAGTGGGCTTATGACCCAAACTAGATTATATGCTTCGTACGTTCGCGTCGGTTCG